>JABXJD010000028.1:4330000-4532500 GCA_013375575.1 Percina caprodes | reverse complement strand
GCCTCACTGACAGTCATCTCACATGTGACACCCCGTCTTGTGTTCACTTACTGTAAGTGTGACACATCTGCAATCAGGAATCGGCAGCTCATTCCAATGTGACAACATCGCCTTGAAGTCGTGTGTGTGTGTGTGTGTGTGTGTGTGTGTGTGTGTGTGTGTGTGTGTGTGTGTGTGTGGTGATGGCACGGTGACCATTCATGACACTTACCCGTAGAAAGTGACACATTCGCGCAATCGACCGTGTGTCACACATAACTTGACTTTTCGGTGTCATGTGACATGTACTGATGAGGGCTGTTGTGAAGCCGAATGGCAAACAAAGCAGGCATTGTTTCTTCATTGCATATGCTCATCAGAGAGAGAGCGCTACCAAAGGGCTGAAATTGATTGTGTTTCTATCTGTATTAGCTCGCTGTATTTGTTGATCCATGATAGCACTGCATCATCGCTAAATGGGTGCGCGTCTGAGGAGTTAAGCCTGCCTGAACATTGGAGAGCAGGCCAATTACATAGCTTGGATTAAACGGCAAATCCCAGCTATAATGAGAACCAATCACAATGGCAGTGGAGTATCCTAGCAACCGGCAGCGCTCGAATGGTTGTTTGGGCATAGTACAAAATATAGTTATTGTTGTTGTTTTTGTGATGGGGGGGAATAAATACATAAATAGAGAAAAGGCAGGCAAGTATAAATATGCGCTAGGAGACAAAGAGAAGGCCAGAAAGGAAGATGACTACAGAGAAGGCAATAAAAAGCAATACTGTGAAGTGAGTGAACTGACAGGCATGTGAAAAGGGATAGTGAAGAGACATGAAGGAAAGATACAGTGTTTGAGTCAGAGAGAGAGAGAAAAACAGCAAGACGGACAGAAAAAAGAGACAGTGGAGAAAACACTGAGGGCTCTAGAAGGAATTAGGCAGCTTAGGGGGCATTATGTCAGTGCACATAGGATTTAGAGTATAAATCTGGATTATGGCCTTTTGCTTTGATAGAAAATGCCATCTTATAGGCAATGGAGCTGTGTTTTGTTCTTTGGGCGGATATCAAAGAGGACACCCTGCTGCTTTTTGGAACGCACGGTCAGAAGGTGGGCACTCAATCCCTGAGGAATTCAGATGGGATTTGTAACGTCGACCACTCCGTTTCTTACTGTGTGGGGCCAGATGGACCACAGTACAACTATGCGAGACGAAGCGAAAGGAGACAGGCAAGCATACAAAAAATAAATGGACACACAGGGCGAGGTAGCTTGCTTGGGAATGCATTTTTTAATTCCACTTCATTTTTAGATCACTTTGCCAAATTTGCGGTGTAAAGGGAAAGTGCAAATAAGAAAAAAACAAACATTATAAAGTTGAGGAAATTCATTTCAGGCTTGCATTCAAATTCTTCTTTCTTGTGTCACAATTAAAAAAAAAAAAAAAGCTCTCTTATCAGGATATCTTGCTTTCTACTCATGAAGTAATCCTTAACACCCTTAGGTGTGCATTCACTGTGTTTGTCACAATGCAGTAGGCATACACACGTACCCAGATTATCCATAAGGGCAAGTGGGCCAGTAACCATTCACAAACAGTGGGGGGGCACCACAAGACACAAGCTTTAAAAATATGTTTCATACATTTTTATATTATTTAGTTGAAATTGTTGAAAGCCCATACATTACTTATGTATTTCTTATTACATTACTTATGAATGCTAATTTCACAATTTTAATGATAATAAATTATAAATAAATCAAGATAACATGACTACTATCACTCACCCTCCCTTATATGTCAGAGTTGAGTTAGTCCACAAGTACGTGTAAGTGAATGGGGGGCCTCTAAGGTATAGTGCCCAGGGGCACCACATTGTCTTAATACTGGTCTGCATAAACACCAAATACTGTACAGGAAGATGCAGGATCTGTCATGCACAAACACACATGCACAAAAATATCCTCACACACTGTTTGATCTATAAAAAAAATGCACACTCGAGAATTGCCACTGTCCACTTTCCCTCCTGCACGTTTATTGTCAAACGCATGAAGGATACCGTGTGATTGGGCCAAAATTCTACACAGTCCTCCTCCTACACAGTAATGTGCTGTTTTGCAGCTCTCTTTCAGGTGCCTCAGTAAGTAGGGCCATTGTGTGGAGTGCATTACCCAAAGGTTTTACTCCCATCTCTCCCTAGTGGTTTGTGGCTAGTCTCATATTGGCCTCACTTTTCAATGTTACAGTCAAAAAACATTAAGGGTTAGGGCTAGGAGATGGCTTTATATGTTGAAAAAGGTTGTTTCAGAACACTGTAGGAGAAGAGCTGTGTTTTATTCTTCTCCCTTTTTATTGTAAAATGACACCTTCTTGCAAAATGATCAATAACACAAAACTGAAATAAAGTATGTGACCAAAAACTAATTAAAAGACCATACCGCTACCCAGCTTTTGCATGTCGTATTCCATTACCTACTGTACTGTTTATGCATGCTATGTTTTTGCCAATGATTTTTCAAAGCATATTAGACTGATTTCGTACCTAGCAGGCAACTATTGGTTTCCATTTGTTTCAGTACAGTGTGAAAATCACCTTGCAGAGAAATTCTAGATGGTATAGCCTACTGTTGTTGTTGTCTTGGTGGTTGCATCAAACAAATATAGGCAAATAACGTAGGCCTACATTTCTTTGTTTCTTATCATAAAATGATTCCTATTTGATCGCTGGGTGAAAAAAAAAAGACCTTTAAACACAAAAAGGGAACAATAAAGGTACCCTGTGGAATTTGTGATTACTAGAAGCGATATGGAAGAATGTGTTTGTGAGGGCAGCAACAACACACACTTTCCTAATATTCCACTTATCAACTTTTTTGGCAGTAATGCAGCAAAAAACATATCAATAAAACATGCCAATAAATGGCAGTAAAGGAGAAGACAAGCTAGCAAATTGGCTATCTAATAAATGTAAGTCCAATAGTCACTCTCTTTTAGCTCCGGATTGGTCTCTACCAACTCAAGCAAAATATCTTGCTCTTCATTTGCTACATTTTCAGTCATGTTCACTAACTCGCTGCTGGGCAGGAGGCATACAGTGAGTTTCATGATCTTTTCCACTGAAGACAAAATCATGAGAGAGTAGAGGGTCAACCAAAATGTAAGTAAATGTGTGGGCCTGAAAACCAAAACAATGAGCTAAACGTCACAACATCGTAGAGCTGAGGAGAGCTGCGAGTCGGGTTCTTTACTAAAAGCGACGCCTTTCAAATACTAGCAGTCTTGTGATCCATTGTTATTATGAAAATATTGATCATAGCTGCTTTAAATTTTTCATTTGTCTAGCTAACTGTGAAAATGAACTGTGAACATGACCTTATCCAATCATCGTTTTGTCCAACCAAACATTCCAAAACCCAAATGTTCTTATTATTTTACATAATCACAGAAAAGTAAATCCTCCCATTTGAAAAGCTGTACCAGAAATGGTTTCCTTGATAATGGTTTAAATGATTGCTTATTCAAAAAGAACAATTTGTTGTTATCTCTACTGATGGTTTGTAGATTACATGCCATAATATGTTTTAAGTGTACTTACAGTATATATACAGTACTGTACAAACTTTTCCCTCATCTCAGTTCTATTATATGTTTTTCCAAGGCATGTGAACTTTATGATCAGACGCAGACATAACCTTGTTCTCCTTTTAATATCTCATCTCAGTTTGCCACTTTTGTATTTTTATCTCAGTTCTTTGCACGCAGAAAAGAGGCAAGGAAGTCAAAACTGTCTGAACTCCCCAAACGAAATGAAAGTTATAAGGGTGATGTTACCCTGAACAAGTCGCCCCATCATGGCATGACTCACATTTACACAACCCCTGAAGGCATAAGAGCTCTGATGTCTCCCTCTCTGTGTTTCTGTCTCTGCCTCACTCTGTCTTTCTCAGCACTGCAACTTGATGTCAAATAGAGTCAGTGCCCACACCACAGGCCTGAGGGAATGGAGAGACAAGTCTGCCTTTCTGCAGTCTCTTCTCTTTATCTTTCCCCTTTACTTTTTTTCCCTTTTTCGAATACAACAGGGGGAAAAAAAAATCCACATTTTTCCTGCCTTGTGAAACCTGCAACAAGGGAATGTATTGATTAAAAGGTTTCTAGAAAGAGGCTTTTAATTGAATCATTTTTCTCTCAATGATTGACATTTATACCAAATATTTTATGCTGTTCATTCCTGCAAAACTGAAAAAAAACAGCATGGTACGCACTCAGCATCGTTGGCACTTGTTTCTTTAATTATTACCGCAGCCCATTGATGTGCATGAAATGTGCATTTCAATCCATGTTGGCAACACTATTTTTGGATATGATGAACGGAGATTGTTAAATCAATATGAATGGTTTTCACAGGCTGTCCTTGGCTTTTTTTCCCCCCAGGAATCTGACAATGAAAGAGAATACATTGAAGGGAATCGTCTGTTTGTTTTTGTGTGTGTGTGTGTGTGTGTGTGTGTGGAGGGATTTGTTAAGAGGCAATAAAGAATGGGAGTGGGAGGGGAAGGAAGAAAAAATAGACGAGGGGACAATTAGGAACAGCAAGTGTTAGAAGCAGTCAAGACACAGGTTGAACGTAGCGAAGGAGTGAGGAAGAAGAGTCTCTTGTGATTTATACGGTTATCATCTCTTGCACTTGTGGGTGTGAATGGAAGCTGTCATGCATGCACCCTGGCAGGTCTCCTCTTCTTGTGTTTGGGGAACGGGGGCAGGTCCCCAGGGCCCAAAGTTTGGCATTAGCATTCCGTTTGGTAATGGGCCCCTATTTGCCGCTTGTCACCATAAGATAGGTGGATTCGTCCTCGCCAGAGTCCCTCCAGCTGAGCGGGGCCCCGTGTCCCTGTTGTGCTCAATGACCCCTCTCATTCCAACTGTCGATTTCCTCTCCCTCTTTCTTGGCCGCTCGCCTTCCCTTTTATTTTGTCTCTTCTCTTCAGGCAGAAAAAGAAAAACCACAGCCACATCTTCCAATGAAAAGGTTCATTTGGTTATTCTTTGCCATGAAATAGACATTTTTTTTTTTACATTTTTCATTTTCCAAATGAATGAAAGCTGAACGGTGTCATGCAGTCGGTGAACTCCGGTCATCGCCGGTCTAATCCCAAACGGCCCAATCAGAGAGCTTTTTTCTCGTATTCGTGCGGTTATATTAGGGTTCATGATGGAACAGATGCCAGTGTGTGTGCAGGCTAATGAGGTAGCAGAGTAAGGTTCAGAGTTCACCCTTACTCTCCACCGTGGAGACCTGAGTTTGTTTGGAGCCGTGCCCTCAGCTCCATATCGCCCTGAGCAGAAGGGATACAAAATCACTAAGGTCTTGACCATTCTACGGCAGAGAATATTAATTGAAAATTGGTGGAGAACATTTTTTTTTTTTTGCTGTGAAAGATTTAAGAGGTAAGATGGGGTAGCTAATGGGGTGAAATTGCTCAGGAATTACAGGCATGCATACATACAGTACATAACATATACAGTATCCAACACAAAATATTTGCTTGGACTTTTCTTTCCTTGTCTCTGACCAGAAAAGGGAATTATTTCCTCCTCCATCTCAAAGAATTGTGTGATAAGTAATTTCATAGCCTAAAATCCAATAATGTCAAAGATCAATGACTCATCAATTTTGCATGGCTGATCATTAGTGTGTACTCCATAATGGCCTGCCAGCTGTTCTGTGAAAGCCAAATCCCTCATAGACAGAATCAGTATATTCGCTGACATGTCGCCCTCATTATGTTCAAATTAGAGTCTCTCTGTTCAAATATGTACAGTGATAACACACACCATATGTCTCAATCATGTTTTTTGTAATCTGTTTGCGTATGCACACATCCTTGTTTGCGCCTTGTTTGAGTCACACTAAGAAAGGAGACGGGGAAAATCAAAGTTGCCTCGTGATGGCACATACTACAGATAGAGATTAGCTGCTGATTGATGCACTGGCTGCTCTGTGAAGGTGAGGCGAGTTACCTTTACTGTTGCTCTGTTGCCTGGGATCCGTCGGAGCATGATACCAGGCGACAGCCAGCCTGGTGTTTGTAGCACAAGCCAAGAAGGATTATGGGTAGTGGGCTTTAATGTCTGATTTTAATTAGCAGTTTAACACAGTGATCACGCCTCATTAGGAGATGTGCTGAGGATGTGCGTGAGTATGCTGGAGAGAACCAAGAAAGTGCAGAGAAGAGAACATAGACACTTGCAGGGGAGAAGACTCACTATGCATAAACTGTCTACATGATATGTTCCATATGTGATTATAGCAGATTATTTTGCTGACAGCAGGTTCATCACAGAAGTCTATATGTTTTCTGATTGATTGGTTTCCACCAATGAATCAGAAAACATATAGACTTCATGGTACAAGAACAAATGGCATGATGTACATTTTAAACCTAACATCATATGTTACATAGCTCCACCAACCTCGCCTGGCTTCCAGCATTCATCTGTTTGTGTGTTATTCCCCTCAGCTTTTCCATTGCATACCACTTAGGGATTTAGAGTGAGTGTATCAAATCTGTGAATAGTTCTCTCCAGCACAGGATAAAAAGATTAAGGCATTTTAACCCCTAGGAACCCAATGCTCTCTTGCTCTTGTCATCCAGGAATTAGTCTGGCTCCTCCAATTGTGTCCATTTCCTGGTGTTGATGGCGCAGTGAGGCGGTGGGACACTCAGCGGGGCAGCAAACAGGCTTGGCGCTGTACCAGAATGCTGCATGGCCGGGTGAAAACAGGACCCTCAGTCTCAGTAATGGAATAATGGGACAGGAGGGGGTTTTGAAAAGCTCCAGTGGTCAGCTGGTAACACACCACTGCTCTTTTTCTCTCTCCCCGGTGCTCCTTTTCTTCATCTGCGTCCCGCTCGTTGACTCACTTCAAGCCTCCCCTCTCCCTATCGCTGTCCCTGCTGTGCCAGCAGCTACCTATATATGGTGAGATGCATTCAATCCACTTTCAATCCCCTGGGTTTAGTTCAGGGGCCATGCTCATTTTGTCGGAGGCAGTTTCAACCACCTCTCTAACCCCTTGTATTGCTCTCTGCCTTTCTTTCCTCACATTCCACCAGTTTTGTAAGGGGAGCCAAATAATGCACTTTATAAATCCCTGGAGATATCCTGCAGAATAACGAACAGTCCTCAGCCGCAAGGCATTCAACACTTGCATGAAAGTAAAACTGTTAAACTGCAATAATGCTACATCTCCCTTAATTCCTTTGTTTTTCTCAATTTGATCATTTAGAGTTTAATACCTAAATTCAAACAAGATGTTCCTGAAAATCCCTTGTAATGCTACTTAAACAATGCAAACAATTGGAAAGATCTTGCTCTGCACTGTGTGTGGAGGAAATACCAACATTAAAGTGTACTAGATAGGGAAAGTAAAAGTGTTAATATTCTAAAGAGCCCATTAAGCCAGGGGATACATGGGAATTAGGGCCAAGATTAGTACAGCAAGTAGAGCAAATAGTGGGTCTGCATCGGAACTCAAAAGTAATGACTGTCGACCAGAGGATAAGATCTATTGCACCAGATGTTGCTCATCTCTCATAACATGTTTGTGTCACTCAGACTCTCTCCCTAATGCTTTCATTTGATACCCATATATCCGTTGTTCTCCCTTTTTAAAGGCCCTCTGGTGTCTTCCAGATATAGACTAGCTCTATCACAATAATCATCTGGACAGTGTGATGGATATCTGTCTACTTTGGTCTCACACAGAAATATGAGAGTCTTTAATGAAAAGAGCCATTATGTTTCTGCACTGTCATTCCTTTTTTTACATGGTTTAGATGCATAGGTATTTTCCAACTTTCACTTGTTTCCTAATATTATATGACTCTGTCGTCAAATACAGGATGACACCTAGGTCATTTGGGAATAAGGTTCGTCAAACCAAAGCATAAGCATCATTTTTTATGCGAACCAACTCCCACTGTTGGCCTGCAGAGCTTAAGTCAAGAGATGCTGAGAATCTGTGCCTCATTGAGCTTGCCTTTTAACACCACCATAATTAGTTTTTACCAAGCCTCCAGCCCCGGGTGTCTGGTTTTGTGTCTCTCAAAGAATTGAACCTGTCTGGCAAACAGAAACAAACTGCCCTGCACGATTCCCCTCGTTTGTACGCCTCCCTACCAGATTGCTTATTGAACAGCGGGTGTGACAGCATAAGGGCTGGAGGGGGCAGAGAGGAGGCTAGCAGATTCACACCAAACACAATGTTTCGGGACACCTCTAATTTTTTCATCATTTAAGTTGTCCTGTAATTAATCTGCCTGTACATTTAATTAAAAAGAAAAGTTGAGGGTGTAATTGAAAGCAATGCCTGCCTCGTGAGTGGACCCGGAGAACAATGTGAGTGGTAATGCATCGTGGCAGCGGGGATACATCACGTTAGTTAATCTGAAGTTGACCTCAAAGCAACTTGGGGAAAGAGAGACATCGGACTCTTTACTGCGCCAGACCTCCTACAAACAACACAGACTTGCTTTTAATTCTGGAAATGAATCTGTCATGTCACAGGTACTCACCAAAATTAGTTTAAAGGAAGAATTAATGTGGCAGTTTGGATTGGTTACTATAATCCAAATAATAGATAATAGTAATCTATAGTAATAGTTATACTAATAATAATCTGCTGCTTTACTGAACCTATGTCCCTCTACACAAACAGAAAAAAATCCACATAGATACATCTCACCAATTTATTATAGGCCTAAAGGCTATTTTTGTTTGCATCCAACAACACAGGCTTAAAATGACTCATCACTACAGCAGATCATGCTCTGTCCAGGATTATAACAGGACAAATGCACCCTACTACAGCAACACACTTACTCCTCTATTTGCATTACTCTGCGCCCTCAGACAAAAATGAATAATTGAAGCAAGACCAAACCACGCACAGTCAGCTCAATTGCTAATGGCACATTGCGCTTGATTTTGGCATGCAGACATTCAGCCAAACAACATCTGTGACATGTATGTGCAAGGAAGGGGAAACAAAGCAATTTCAGAAGTCATTTGAGCTGAGTCAGTGATGGTCCAGTGACAATGTTTTGTGCTTGTTGTTAGGGAAAAAACACTGAGGCGAGTAAATGAGAGTGAAAGAACGACAAGTGGCAGGCAACACAAATACTGCAACACTGAGTTGATTTTATTGCGTAGGTGAACCAAGATTTTGTTGAGGTTGTTATGTCACGCACCAAGGTATATACTGTGTACCCGTCATGGTAGAGATTTCACTACTTGTTCTATTTTTGCATGTGATTGAGTGGTATGCCAGTTCAAACAATAACTGGATATATACACGATGATTACACATTTACTGCTCTCATATTTCTTTAAAACTCCCTCAATGAAGGTGCTTCCTTTATCTTAGTAATTACAGAGCTACATGGATACATACCTATATTTAAATGCACATTTGTATTTATGAATCTAATTTGAAATCAGTTATGCAAAGTACATCAATTATATGAAATTTTTATCTGAAGTTAAATCTTGTTTTAGAATTAATTTCTCCATAGCTCCTGCTTTCATCCATGTACATATTTTTTAATTTAGGCTACTGTTTGATAATGGTTGATTGACGGGAGCAATTTTTCTCAATCTTAATATGACAAGTGGATCTGTATCCCCTTGATAACATTTATTTTGTTGGTGTCTCAATTTGCTTGACTTTGGCTGACTAATATCTTCATACCTGGAGACAATGAGTCAAATTAAATGGTAAATGGGCTAAATTAGTTACTTTATAAAGACGTGTTCCCCAAGGGTCAGTCCTGGGACTACTTTTATTTTCTGTATCCACTAATAATCTTCCATCAATCTAATAAATTGTACTCATTTGTGTGCAAATAACACCCTTACAGTACTTGTACAACCTAATCACTGATAATAGCCATATTCCAACACCCAATTTTGCAGCTGTTTGCAGTTTGAGCTAGCCAACTTCCAGACCTCTGACTCACCACCCACATCTCTGATTTGTTCAGTGATTCATATAGATGTGAATCATTTAACCCATAGAGATGGTTTTTAAACCAGTTGGAGAGACAATTACCCTAACAAAAGCTTTTAAGGTGAAATTAGGAATAGCTAGGCCATAGCTAGCAACATAGCTGGCTAGCTACATATTAACATCCATGAAAAATAGCAACAGAAAATTGGCACCAAAAAGCATGAATTGAATGAGACTGAAAGAACTACTCTTAAATTGGCATATCTCCTCAAGCACCACCAAAACATTACATTCAATGCTCTGACTGCAGTTTTTAATTTGACTGAACATGACGTCGACAGGATGGATCCGTCACTTGTTACTGACATTTAGGTAGGCAATCAAAACAGAGCAAAAACAGGCAAGAAGTAAGCGCTGAGCCCCGATGCCCAACTCAGATGATGAGCTCATTCCAAGCTGCGTTGGAAGTGAGCTCTATGAATTAGCAAACAGAAGAATCAGAGCAAACAATCTCAAGCATTCTAATGGCCCTGCAATTACTGCTACTCCCACATTCATACGAACAGTCTCAGCACAAGCCATGAGTCATTAGGATCAATTTTAAAGGCTGAGGGCTAGCACAGAGGGGGGATACAGAATGAGAGGTTAGGGGAGGGTTTGTTTACCTGTACTTCACTTGCTCATAGGCTGTTAGAACTGACTAAGAAATTAGGGTAATTCAAAAAATACTGTTTGTTGCACATAAAAACAAAGTCCAGTGAGACAAACTAATTTCTCATTTTGTTGTCATTTGCCTATGCCTTACTTAGCTGGGACCTGGGAACTGAATATGTGACTCAAAGGGCATGCAACAAGCAATCTAATTGCTCAACTAATGACTTTGCTCATAGTTTGTCATCCTTAGTTTCCCTGTCTCTTGTAGATGTCTCTATTATCTGTTTGTTTAGCTGTTAGGAAGGACCCCTGACGTGCCTATACACACGTGTGTTTGCATGTAGCTCTTAGTTCACACTGTTTATTGTACGTCCTCCCATCTGCCCTGACGCCATTCTTTTCTACAGAGAAATATTGTGTCTTTATTTACCATTGTTTAATCAAGATGCTGGATGGGTTGAGTTTAATTAACCCAAGTTGGCAATAAATGTAAATACCAAATGTCTGCCAGTGCTACCACATAAAGCTTTTATGAGGTGGAGCCCTTTTCTCTGAAGGGTATAAAGCAACTCGGCGCTGACCCGCTGATTCTGGAATGGCCCAAGGTTGGTAATGAATATTGTTAGATAGAGGAAGCAATTTTACATGCAAGTTATATGATTCTTAGTTACATTTCACAGATGAAATCTAACAACACAGTTCTTATGTTCACAGATAACACTGCTGTTGTCCAAATGTTGCCTTTGGCTCAATCTACACAGTTACAAACAGATACAGGTCTAAAATTTTATTTATGATTTTTTTTTACTTCCAGACAAAGACAGGCTAGCTGTTTGCCCCTGCTTCCAGTCTCTATGCTATGCTGTATGCTGTTGTGGCCATATATTTAACAGACATACACGTGAGTAGTATTGATCTTCTCATCCAACCCTCGGCAAGAAAGGAAATAAGCATATTTCCCAAAATGTCAAACTGTTGCTTTAACCATTCAATTTGATTGAACAGCTCACAACACTGCTCCTAATAGTGGTAAAACAATGTTGTTTTCATATAAAGTGTCAATTTTGTTCAACTAAATTACATAAGATCTTTTTAATGAGAATCATCCTCTTTCTCTCAATCACCCTTCACCAATATCCAATCTAATCACAGATTTAAATTATAGATCAAACTTATGTCCAATGTGGTAGATGGTCAAAAACATCTTCTTAGATAAAAAGTAATTCATGTTTTTGTAAGTGCATGTTTGGCTTATCAGATTCGGAAAACAATGATGACAATCAATGATACGACCATTGTTGCCATACTCCATCAAACAAAAGCTGACTGGACTGTCTACTTACAGTATTCCCATCCTGCTATCGGTGAAAAGTACCAGACGTGATTCACGGTGTAATCAACCTAAAAGAGACATGTCTGGACTGCAAGACTGATGTTTATCACTTCTGCTAGAATGTGGCCGTAACACTGCCAGGGTTCATTACCCTTTACCATTAAATGCATGGACTCATACTGCAATGCATTGTGGGTACAAAAATAACATTAGCAATGTGCCTCATTCTTTTCCAAGGCTGTCTGTCTATAATATATTTTATTGACTTTCCTATAGACATTTTGACAATAATAGTACCAATAGTAGTGCTCGAGTAAAAATGGATTTAACAGCTTTTCGTGTATTTCCTTCACGTAATTGCATAAAGTTCCCTTATAATTTTTGGACTAATTATTTTTATCCTGCATCCCCTGGCTCCTACAGTACAAAGGGGTGGGGGAAGTAATAAAAAGGAGAGGAATAAGGTACAAACTTGACTATTTATGTTCTTGTGTCTCTTTCAGTTTCCGTCTCTCTCTTTGGGTGGTGACATCAGTGCGAGAATTCACAAGAATTATTCTTGTTTATAATCATGGGAAATGGGATATGATTAAATAGCATGCTCAATCCTGTTTGACGAGTATTCGGCAGCTCTTTCCAACTTCTTCCATGGCATTTGGGATTATTGTCAAGTTATGTGGCTGCTAAAAATTTGGTTCACTGTTGACTTTTTTTCAGTCACTCACTCATTCACTTACTCACCCATCCACATCCAAATGCATGCAGAGGCAGAGTGTGAAAGGATTATGATAGGTTGAGAAAAATTGTGGGTTCCCACTGCTCTCATCATGCAAGCTCTCACACTCATCATGCAAGGACTCACACATCCTGACCCCCTGTGAGGAGTCCAGGCCTGGCAGTGCCCTGCCAGACAATACTGAGTGAGGCTGACCATCACAGTGTGAGATGCTGGCCCTCCCTCGGTAGGCACAGTACAGCACATGGTTGAGAAAGAAGAGCCAAAAATAACTAATTCGAAAATATAAAATTGCATGTACTGTATATGTGAAGGATACAAATTTACAATATTTTTTTCCTGCACAGACCATATAGGTCGATTATGCAAGCAGCTCCTAGCAAACCATATTTATGTTTCATTTTTATGACATTTATCACATTTATGACTCATTTCAAGCCAATCCCTGATGACCCTAAATAATTATTTTTGCTGCTTAAATTTAACAAGTTCTGTTTCACAACATTGACGAGATTAATATATGTTGTTTTGGTAGTCATTGGACATAGACCTATTTTGTCGTTTAGGTATGAGGATGTGATAATTCTGCAGCATGAAAGACACTCATTATTTTATTTTTTACAAAGGGAATAAGCCATTAACATATGAGCTGTTCATTTTTGTAATTGAATACCGTTTCTACTTTGGAAAACAAATACTTGAAACATGCCGTGAGGGGTTCAAGATGGTCAGCACAACAGGACCAATTAATTAGTAGAAAGGTGTCATCCATTCCATCCACTCAGGGGACATTGTGTGTTACTCATGATGTTAATGGACACTAAGCATAGTGGGTATGAATATTTGACAGTTTTACATAATAACAAATGTAAAACTGACGTTTTTTAAATATTATATTATATTATAATATTTTAAAGCACTTTTCTATAGTAGCCCTATAATTCGTAAAATCATCACTTGTACCTTTCACTTTTGTTGTATTTACTTTAACTGCTTAAGTATTCACCTAAAGTCCATTTAAAGCAAATTTGTATTCTTGTTGTGAAAATAAAAGCATAAAAATCATAAAAACTGTGGTAATAGGTGACAATGTTTGGTTAAGCTTTCATGCTGTTTCCTATTTTTTTTTTTACTTCATCCTCTCCGCTGCCTTTCTTAAAGCAGCTTAACGACTCTTGGGGCCATTTTCACACCCACACTTGCTGCTGTACCTAAATTCAGTTTGGGGAGTTTCAGGCAGTTAACTTACCTGAGGCTATTACAGCTATTTTTACTTGCCAAATGCTTGCCACTGCAAGACAGTCTCATCTCCAGTTTTCCTTTTCTTGCTGGTGCTGCTATTTGATCAGGGCTTTGTCCGTCAGATTTTATTGGTTTATACTGATGCAATGGGAATGAATGAGAAACAGGCCTGTGAAAAGGTCAGGAGTCAAATGAGAAATATGAATATATGTCTCCTCTGTTTGCTAGAATGATATTGTGTGATATTTGGAATGTTTTTTTGAATAATTCATTGATGACTGGTGACAGTCAGTGGATGGTCCACATAACGGCATACTGTCAAAATGTTAATTTCCTCAAGCAAAACAACCATTTGAAAAACCTACATGTCTTATTTATATGGAATTATTAAGACCAACCAAAAATGTGGCATCAGAGATAACACTTTATTCATTCCAAGGCTATCTTTTCTATCATGCTATGTCAGGGCACAGTAAGGCAGCCTTTTTTCTCTGACAGCATTCTCCACACCAACAACAAAATTGATCCGTCTGCATCCTGCAGCACTTTTAGAGTAAATGCACACTTTATTCTTTTTTTCCACTCAGGGAAATTAAACCAAAGAAGGCTGTGCTAGATACTTGCTCCCACACATCTCAGAGCATCTGGGGCAACCTGCTTGCTACAGAAGCAGTTCATGAATCTGGATTGAGACATAGATGGCATGTGTTTAAAAACAGCAGGGCAACTAGAGTGCATGTGTGTTAGTTTATGGAATCAAGAGATTTGTCATTGTTGTCATTCGCAGTTCTTCTTTCTCCCCATCTATCTGCCTCTTTTTCCTACCGTTTATCTCCCCTCCTTACCCTTAGATTAGATAATCATCTCGAACACCCCCTTCAAGACCTCGTGGACTTCTTTTTCTAAACGCATAACTGGATCTGTGTCTCTTTTTTTCAAATGAGACAAGATCACTTTGACTGGCCCGAGGGGTGGGAGGGTGGGGGGATCTGATCGTGCAGTAATTGAATTTGAGAGGTCAGATCAAACGCTCGGATCTTCCCCTCCACAGCTACCATAACCTCCTGAGAAGGAAGTGAGAGGAATGCGGAGGCAAACTCCGGCATGAGCAGGAAAGATTAAATCTAGCAGGTTTGGAGAGGGGGCCATTTACTGTACGCGTTTGGGTTGTATTTTCCTTTCACAGGGAGAAAATTATGTTAGATGCAATAGATAGTATATGCATAATGTAAAAAATTCCTTAACTTGATGTCAAAGCTTCTGGCTAGATGGGAATCAGGATTCTTAATGGTTTTGCCAGGACGAAGCATGTCAATTCAATTTCTCTCCCTTCATTAAAGCAGAAGCCTATTACCAGACATGCCTATGTTCTAATCTTATTAATTTAAAGTCCAGGATGTGACCTTACCGTTCACTTCATGCCATTATCACAGACAGGATCAGGGGGGCACCAGGATCATCTTGGCCACAGAGTGGGCGAAGTCTCTTCATAACCCTGTGCTCTTTATAAACCCACTGAATTGGATTGCAACACCCATTACCAATTCAAGTCAGCGCTCTAGCCTACCGCTGGCATCCTTGTTTTAGGATGCATCAGTGAGTAACTCGATGTTTATCAAATGGAGTTTGTTTCAAGGTGTGTGAGCAGTCAGGTTTTCTAATTAAACATCCCTCCATTAGAAAATAAAATGTTTGCATTACTGATTGGTATCAGAATGTGGAGTTAATTTGGTTGGAGCTGAAACAAATTCATTGGCTTTGTGGTTTAAAAATGATTTCATTTTGAATGGCTTATGTATGGTACCATTGTCTTGTGCCTTTCAAAAACCTCTCCTCCTGCATTAATGGACACGTGCAAGTTTAAAAGCATTTCAATCAATGAGACTGAGTCCTCTAATGGGGCCTCCTTTCAGGAAGAGGAGCTGGAATATACATTTTCATTACAAGGACCAGATTGCGGCGTTCACTCAGCGCACTCAGCCCTGTATTGAAATGAGAGGTGTGCTGCATGATTACCGGAGAGAGCAAAAAGCTTCTGAGAGATAGAAGATAGTGAAGATGAATACACAACCCTCCCCCCCATCCTAACTTCTTTGATTCACCTTATGATAGTGAAGGGAAATAAGTCATAGAGGAAGATGATGATGCTGAAGACCTGATAATGTGCCTATGATGTCAAGGTAGACAATGTTTACATTAAATAAATGATGATGAGTAGATTCTAAAATGGAGGCCACAGTAATGCACTCAAGTTGTAAATTCCAAGCTGGTAAAACAACAGTCTCCTGATACTTAAGGCCTAGTCACACCAGTAACTGGCAAAGCAAAATTAATATGTCTTTGTGAAATGTTAGTCCTAGAAGCATGGTGACATAGGCTATTGGATACCAGCAAGACTTGTTTCAGTGTACTGCTGTAGCTGGCGAGCTAACCTCTAATATAGCTAATCGGAAAACATGTCAGAGCGAGTCATCGCTCCGTGATTATCTTGTATTGAATTTTGTGCTCAGGATTGTTTGTTATTGTATTCATTCTTCTATAGAGAAGAGAAAAGTTCTTAGCGCTAACAACCTTGCTAACTGCTTGTTAACTGTTGTTTAGTAAGACAGGAGCTTACTTACAGGTGCTTGCTAGCTGTCAGTTAGCTAGCTAGCTTGCTTGGTCACTAAAAGAACAATAAGTTCACATTGGTGCAATTTACTGCTGTCGGATTCTGTCCACAAACCATTTTGTGTTTGTAAAGCGGTTCAAACTTCAACAGACGAGGTTAAATAAACATGGATGGTGACACTACAGCTCGAGTTTTGATAGCTTTCTTCAATTTGGACTCTTCAGCTTTCCTACGGTCTTCTGTTGGTTGTGTGGTTCAAAGTTCACAAAGATTAGCTAGAGAACCCCGTAAAAATGACGTCTCCCTTGGATTGAATTGATTTGGCTGTGATATTTTTGCCATTTTAAATTAGGGGCTGACCAGACGTCCCTGGTTTCTGAGGACAGTCCCCACTTTTGGTGACCTGTCCCCGGAAATGTCCCCATTTTTCACTGTGAGTGACAGACCCGAAACTGGAATGAAAGAAAGGAAACATTGACCAAACGTAGCCTATAGTCGCACAGGCTACCCACGCTGGAGAGCCAGCGCTGCTCAGAGCTCAGAGATGTTTTAGAATGCCGTATTTTACGATGCTAAAATTTATGATTATTTACATCATAAGGGTTTAGCAAACGCAATTTCGGGGACTTTTATGTTTTAAAAAAGGATCATAATCTTTAACAGAAAGTTCAACCTCCTTAGATATCCTTTCCATAATGTTGTCAGACACTTAGAATATTAATCTGAGTCTGTCAGTGGCAAAACAAGCACTTTTATGAACGTAAATACAAGCTGGACAATTATCCTATTAACTTACATTGTAGCTTGTTTTGCTGATGCCGACTGCAGCGATCTCGTTTGATACTGGGTCAATGTCAAAGGAAAATCTTTCCTCAATAGTTTTTATTCTATCCGATACTCAATGAGCTGTTGCAGAAACAAGCCTGAAGCAGTAAAGCAAAAGCTGCCAGATAAATGTAGTTAAGTAAACATTACAACGTTTCCCTCTGAGGTGCAGTGGAGTACAAGAATGAAGTAGTAGCAGGGGTGATTCTAGGATCAGACCTTTAGGGGGGCTCAGCCCCTAATGAGAACAACTCTAAGTCTAGTGTCCCGGTTTTAAGTTTTACAAAATTAAAAACAGGACGTGTTTTAGAGGTATATACGTTTCTGAGCTGAAAATGTCCCCGGATTTTGTCTGAGAAATCTGGTCACCTTATTTAAAATGCTAGTGTGACCAGGCCTTTACACCTGTGTTTCTATTACAGAAAAAAACACATGAGTAGCCTATATCATGAAAGCACATGGGGAGTGACATTTAAACATCACAACGGTTTATTTCTGCTTATTGTCAAAACCTACTATTTGTCAGTGCTCACAAAAAGGCAGTAGCCTACTGCCTTTAAGATTCAGCAAGGAAGAGAAGCAACACAAGCTAAAAACATTGCTCCATAGGGGATCTTAAGCAGGGATGGCAGCCATTAGAGTCTTTTACGAGAATAGAACAGGTGTTGTTTAATTACTGGGGTTTAAGGTGATGTGAGAGCAGAGTGTTAACATAGTATAAATAATTCTTGATAACAGTAAAATGTTAAAAGAGTGATAGCTGGATTCTTGCTGTCCCTCGTCTCATATTGCGAATGTGAGATGTCAATTGTGTGTGGACTGCTTTCACTTTTATATGCAGCCTTCTCACTCTAATTTATTTCCAGTTTCTATAAAGTTGCATGCAAAGTGATTCAATACGTCTAATGGCCAACACCTTTTCATTTTCACTTTGTAATATCAAAATATCTCCATTAGGTATAATTAGGCCTATACTTGGATGAAGTTTTAATTTCCCAACTTTCAGCAAATATAATTAATCTAACCAGTTTGTGACACATTTAATAAACTTGATATTGCCTTTGGTAATGAATTGCACTTCAGCAAAAAATTAATTACTCTTCCCTATTGTGGCGTGCAAATACGGAAATAATTGAATTAGGTCTGGCGACCCGTTGCCAGGCTTATTGTTGTACAGGTCTGCAGGCTTGGTAGGTGTCCTTTTATGGAATGCAAAATTAGCAAATTAAAATTTCTGAATTAATAAAATAAATGTTCTGCATTTAACCTGGTATCCTTGATGTGTCAAACAGTGTTTCAAGTTTCTTCCACACTTGTATTATTTAGCCAAAAAGCCAAATTTAATATTACAGTCCCAAACCATTACCATATTTTTGGTCACATATAGTGCTAAAGGACTTTCTGGGGGCTGCATACAACTGGTTAACACCCCACATGAATGTGGAGTGTGAATCGTTAATAGATATTTAATCTCAGTTTTGTCTTCCTTCCGTTTTCATATCTCCCACCAGCCGGCTGTATTTTAAGTAACTATTTCAAGCGGTGCTTTGATAATTGCAAAGGTGAGGAGGGTGGGAATTTTTACAGTTTGCATCTGACCTGGCAGAGATATAGAACCATGTTCAAAATGCTGCCATGCATACCATACATCTCATTACCATCTGAAGCTTGCACTTCTGATCCGTTCTGTAATAAGGATGCTGTCTTGTGATGTTTGAATGTTTGAGTATGGCTCCGTTGTTAATGATGGTATATGTCAGTGAAAAACCCAACCCACAAACCAAAGAAACCACAGGAACTTTATCACACCTGCCTTTACAGTTACTAAATGGCTTATTTGCACAGTGGTAACCTGTTTGTTCCCTGGGAATATGATAATGCAATTCACAACGTTACAAATAGTATCAATTGTAGAATATTATGAGAATAACAACCTCTACAATTAGCATAATTATTATATAGTCTGTGTATATGAAAATAGCACTGTAGATGCACACCCCATAACTGCAGAACACAGAATGTGAACCTGGACAAAACACCTGTCTCCATCTAATACAGTGGTTTCCAACCCGAACCCGTTTTGCCTAATTTATCCCACAGCCCTTTCAGATGAACCCAAGTACCCTTTTGATGACACCACCTATCATGCTTCAAATGTGTCATTTGAGCTGCTTGACTGGATGTCATACAGTTCTGTCAGTCGGTTTGGTCAGTTTACTCAGTTTACTTATTATATTTAGCTTTCTAATTCAAGTTATGCAATACCATGTTAACCATCTATCCAATCATTTTAACCATATATTCAATATCTAACGCTGTCAACCATGTATCTAGAATTTTTGTGAACTATCTTAACATTTAGCCTATCCATTACTTTTAGCTATTTAAACCCTATGTTTCGCTTACTCAACTGTAATTCTATACTAGCAATGTCAAAATGTATCTGACACTTTAAAGTATTTCAAACTTTTATCTATTTCATCAACATATTTCCATTGCTATTCATACAGTAACTTATGTATTATTAGTTGAATCGTTTGAGCAATACGTAATGCTTGATGCATTTGAACAATGTATTCCTTACTTTAAGCGGTTTAGCTTTCTCTACTGTATGTGTTTAACTAATTTTCACACCGCATTCATCATTGAAGCCCTTTCAGAATCACAAACTTCCAACTAGTTTGCAATTATACTTCCCATTTTATTTAATCGTGTTCTGTATAATCAAGAAATGCTTATTATTATTTAAATGCTATATTAAAAGCTTTCCAAGGTGCTAAACTATAATGAATTTAATCTCCACAATGTGATATTCACATGCACACATTAGCATATATTTTTTTCCTTAATGTGCAAAGTGTAGAATAGCCAAGTGGGAGGTCTGTCAATAGTCATCTAGTATAAGATATTTGATACGTAGACGACTACCTTACTGAGTTTCTCTGCAGGCAATGTAGCCAGTGTGACCTTCCACAAACTTCTATTCTCTAACTTGATAGAAATGGGGATGGGGGCATGAATGAACTAAAAGTGCTTTACCATTTATAAAGGTAATTATAATGGCTTATGGACACTGTAAGAAAATGGTGGGCATTTTGATGGATTCTTTAATAATATATTGAATCTGCCTCTGCAGAAATAAGCCTGCATTATACAGTGCTAAAACTTATACAGCGCTAAAATATAAACTGATCAGAAAATGTTGTTTTTACTCTGCTTCTATAATTTTATGACACATACTTTGTATAGCCATTTCCCATTATGTGGCTTTTATTCTGACTTTGAAACATGATTTCTTTATTGCCCTTTTTTAAATGTCATTTCTTTCCTTGAACACCAGAAGTTCAATGTTTTTTATTTACTTCCAAAAATGGGCTTGGTGATAAGATAAGAAAAGGGAGAGTTTTATAAAGACATCTTGTTTTGAAAGCAAAATCACAAGCAAAAATAAAATACAGAACAATCAGTTCCAGCAGAAACTATATTTTTGTTGCTGCCTGCTTTGATTTGAAGTTACCCGTATTAAATTTGCCATTATTCATTAAAGTTAGCACCTGAAAGGATGCTATTTTCTTCCTATTTCCACATTTAAAAAAAAAAAAAATGTCAAGAAAACATATTCACAAAAGAATAGATTACAGCTTTAGGGAACAACAAATATCTGCGAGTGGATTTATTTCTTATGCTACTGAACATTTTTCATGACTCCACGTACACCGTCATCACTGGGGAGTGTGTGGTGACAGCACAAGTCATGCATTTATGAACATACAGTTCTGTCACGTACTGTACACTTAGAACATCAACTTGTTTCATCTATTCAACAGCACAGAATTAATCTGACAGAAATCTTGTTCTATGGGCTAATAAATATAGGAGATTAGCAAAAGTGTGTGTCTGTGTGTATGTGTGTCTGCGTGTGTGTGTTGTCTTGTTTAACTATATTTGTGGGGTCCAAAAACCGGGAGTTCAGTATACATGTGGGGTCCAGACAGCTTTGTGGGGCCAAAATGCCGGACCCCACAGCATTAGTGTGTGTGTGTGTGTGGGTGTGTGTGTAGGTGTGGGTGAGAGAGATAGGAGAGGGGGAGTGAGTGTGATTTGGATGTTTAAAATCCATGTGTGAGTGTTTGTTGTTACATACAATATGTTTTTTGTGTGTGTGTGTGTGTGTGTGTGTGTGTGTGTGTGTGTGCCACAGTACAACCTCCCAAAGTCTCACACAGAGCCCAGTGAGGGTTGTATTATGCCTCACCAGCTCACTAGCACCCCCTACTGCTACGCCTCTGCAGCCTGATGACAGGCCGATTTCACAGCTCTTCAGGCCTTTTTGGATGCAGGTTTTGTGCGTGTGTGTGTGTGTGTGTGTGTGTGTGTGTGTGTGTGTGTGTGTGTGTGTGTGTGCCTGCATGTAGTCCAGGTGGATAGATGGGAGCCTGAGAGCCTGCGGTGGTGCAGACATGGTTGCAGAGCTGCTTGTCAAATGTAAACAGTTTTCAATTCAAGCCCGTCAGCACCACCTCACCACGATATTTTCAACCCTTTTTGCATTCCATTATCTGAATCAGTGACACTATGAAAACATGGAATGGTGCAATGTGTGCATGTTCAAGAGTGCACGTCGTAGTTGCTGACAAATACACTATTGCCCATCATTTGGTGCATTTAAGCACATTGATCGAGTTGTTGAAGTAAATATTGTCCTGAGCTGTGCGTGTGTGCGTGCGTGTGTGTGATGGAGGGAGGGAGGGCCGGTGCACTGCCCAGGGGCCCCTTCCAGGAGTGCTACTCAGACAGCGGGATGATTAATGGAATGTAAATGTTGATGGATTATTGAACAGGGAAATGATAAAGTTGGCCTATGCTCCCCTAAAAACCAGGCCGGGCTCTTGAAGTCGATCAGCATGTGTGTATGTGCGCGTGTGCGAAAGTGCATGAGATTGTTTATAGGGGCATACCTAATAGGCTGAGGTTTATAAGCCACAACCCTTTAACCTGCTTTAAATAGCTAAATGGGCAAACAAAACGCAAAGCTGGTAAAAGGCAAATACAGAGCGAAATCACTGGGATTCTTGAGTAAGTTTCAATACTCTGAGAAATCAAAATTAAGCCGACATGATGTAATTAAATTCCCAATTAGATAATCACGATTACAATGTTTTCTTGTTTCTGTCTCCTCTCTGTTTTAATAGTAATTCACTTGTAGACTTATAGAAGTGTCAAAATTGGAGGGAGTGAAAAAACTCTACTCTTTGTCTTATTCTATAGCTCCACATTAAGTCAGCTCAAGTAATTAATTTCCAACAGATGGAAGGCACTCATGAACTCAATACTAAATGAGGAAAAATGATACGCCGGATAATGTGCTGCCCTCTGAATAGCTAGATGCCCCAGCTAATAAGTGTAAGTGTATTTTCTGGGGATGGATAAACTCAGTCAAGATGAAAACATATCCCATATCAAACAATTTATGTTGTGGTTATTTAATTCATCCTTTTGGTGGCTTGTGTGTCAGGTGTGGGTATCTTTGGATATCTGTGTGCCACACTAACACACTGTACATCACCCTGATAGATTTATTGACTATAATCTAAAGTCATGGGAGAATATAAAGCAGGAGACAGGCATCGAGGGAGAGACATTGGTAGTTTATATTTAAATGTGACCAGATCATAACTCAAAGTCGATTGTTTCATAGCTAAATGGAGTGCTTTTTATATCAAAGAACAAAAGTTGAAATATGCTACAAAACAAAGAAATAAACAGGGCAAGATTCTATAACTTGTCTCCTTGACTTTGAATGTCACACCGCAGTATCGCAACATCTTATCTCCTTTTGGATGCTTAAAGTTCAGCTCAACGGATTTGAATCAACAGACAAACCTCAGGGGAAAAAGAGGATTAGTCGATTGTTGCCCTTGCTACACTTGAGCTGAATACAAGAAGCCCTGGTTCCGCTGGGCAGCCATGTGCTGTTTTTACTAGACCTCCCCTATAGGAACACACACACCCCATACCAAATGAAGCTCCTCTGAAGGCCACTTGCATAACTCTTCAGTGGAGAATGACCTTTTATTTTTTACTAGTACAACACCGAGCCACAGCAAAAGACTGAACAGTATAATAAGTTTCATGGCTCACAGTTATTTATAGTAAACCATGATTCTGTCTTGTTTTGGGAATATGATGGACTTTTTACACTTTCAAATGTGTTTTGTTTCCCTTTTATAGTTTTAATGTTTGGGTTTTGGTTGGACACAGACAGTGGTGGAAGACATATTTACTCAAAGCTGCACTATGAGTTCCTTCATAGTTACAGTGCGATTTCATTTTTGTCTCTAATCGTAGGCATCTCTCCTTGATCTGCTAGCTGCCTGTCCCCTGAATGCACTAGGCTCGTTCGAGATGAACTGCACCTCGCCTGTAAAGTAGACGAGAGCAGGCGGCAGCAGCAGGGGGGGGGACAAAATGCTGCGGTAAAGTCGGACAGTTTCCATCCGATTCCAGCCGCCTTCAGACTGAACCGGAAGAAAAACACTGTGGTGCGATTCCGATTTAATAAAATATAATCAGACTCACATATCAGCTGGTACACACTCTCTAGTTGTTTTAATCATGACAGAGTAGCTCTCAGAATGTTCTACATGCAATCTTTTGCTGATTTTAATTAACAGACTGTAGATGATCAGTGATCTGAACAGATTTAGTCTCTCTGACTTCTAAACGTCACCATCAGCCACACAACGTTCTGTACAGAATATGACTTTAAATCAGACAAATAGCAATTAAAATCCCTCCAATTCAAAAACAATAAAAAGTTTGTATAAAACGTCATCATGTTGTAAACCAATCAGGTGTTAAATCAGCTGAGAAGCCGGCGTTTCCCAGCATGCTCTGGGTCCGCCTGGCTCTTGCAGTCTGTGAAAAGCAACTGCGCTGCCTGCGTCTCAGAACTGCGGCCACCTTGCTCTCGTGAGATTATCGTTGCCCACGTGTGCATGACGTCAGAGCAAGTCGGGATCAAGTCGGACACAAATCTAACCGGCATGCAACGGGCGCCGATCGCCGGTGATCGATTCTGCGCAGACCTGGCTCACCTTGAACGTGCCTAGTGTGAAAAAGCCTGGTCTAGGGAGACAACACAGGGGCGTGAATGTCAAACAAACACTAGAGGCACAGGCTGTGCACCAAAATACAACAAACCACTCCAGCCACTCACCGACAAGATGGTTGGGGGAGGGGTTGCGGGTTAGTGACAGTTAGTCAGTTAGTCATGACAGTTACTGAAACATGGGGGGAGTTTGCTCTGTTTTGTTTGGAATTTACTTTGTCAACAGAAGTGACCATGCAGGATCTCATAGTGCAGCTTTAATTTAAACTAGAATAAAATGAAAATTGTTGTTATTAGCTAAATGTTTTCCACTGATAAACTGTGTTGCTCAGCATGCAGTGCCACCCTCAAAACCCGTCCTGCCAGCCCGTGGCAGATGCTGCAGTCTCAGCCTGCCTGCATGCATGTTGACAGGCTTTGGCTCTCCAGCTAACAAGCCAGTTGTGGAAAGTGCAGTTATGGCGTGAAGCCCCCAGTGCTGTGCCATTACCCAGCTCCCGGCAGAGTTGAGGGAGATCATCATTTTCACATAACAAACCGTAGATTATTATTTTGCAGACAGTTTCCTCAAGTGGAAAATTAGCTTCCGCCAACCGGGCGTCTTTCTGCCCATATTCGCCGGCAACAATTTACCACGCAAAGAAAAACACCGGAAATGAAACTAATCGCAGGAAAAGTGATCCCTACCTTCTGTTGGCAGAAGCCATCAGAACCAGCCGTGGGATGGAGTGCTTATAGCTGTGCTTCTGAGAGGAGGGGAAGTCTGCAAAGAGGGGCAACAAAAGGATGTTCATGGTACAATTTATCAGTTTAGATTTTTTTTTTTGTCCAATTTGTTTGAATGCACATATGATGACATTCATTACAGGAATGTCTTTTGTTATGCTTTGATTTAGCAGCTGGTGTTGCATTTTTAGAATTTGCACAATATGTGTTCACTAAATGCACCAAATACACAATCAGTACATGGGCTCACTATCGCTGTCAACATGCAAACCACAAGCAACCTCATAAGGTAATGTGCAGCCTTGAATGTATTCTTTGTGGCCGTGTCAAAGTGCTCAATCATTTCCTTAAACTGTTAATAGACATGCAAAATTAACCTTGAGCTCCACTTGAGATGAGTATGATCGATTGATTAGCCTTGGTCATTCATTACACAAACAATTTCTTTTGACTAAATGATGGATGGCGTGAGTGATGTTTCAGAGGTATGTAGGACGCTGGAACAAAACATGACAGGTCAGGCAGTTAGCTGATACTTGAATGTCAAGAGACCAATGTCAGTGGGGCTGTAAAAGTCATAAGAAAAACGGGACTGTCTTATCAATAAGTGCTGAGAGTATCCCAAAAAAGTATATTTACTTTCTAACTCTTCAGAGAATGGAATAAAGAAATACTTATCAGTTGCTGGCAGACATATTCACATCAAAATAATGTAATAGTAAATAAAAGCACAGAAAGGTGTTTATTTTGAGATTATTGTGTGCATTAGAAGTATGTCATTAGAGGAAAAAAAAAAACACTGTTAAAATCAGTATGCCAGCATATTGGTGACGGCGTGGCCTTTGTCTCTCATTTTCCATTTCTATTTTTTGTGAACCCAACATGTTCTGCCAAAGTTGTAGCAGTTAAGTCACATACTACAGTGCACCAATCAGAATTAGTTTAGATGTGTGTGTGCTAACAGCAGCTAAAAATATAGCAAAACAAAATGATATTAGAGAGAGTGTCAATATTTGCCCTAGAGTATGTAAAGTAAACCGCAGGAACATTTTTCCTTTTCTCTGGAAGACAACAGAAAGAAAAGCTCAGTGCCTTTATTGGTTGCCAACCCACCGCCAACTCTAGCCATAAGTTAACCATAGCTTATGGCTATTCATGCTAGCTATTGAGTTGGTTACCGCCTGCCAGTCTCCTACAGCGAGCAATCACGGCTATACCGTACTCCTTTTCCCTTAACCCTGTGTCCCCCCCAACTCCGACTGCGTAAAATACGGACGTCTGGGCAGTGGCTGTCCGCAAGTGACGCAACGAAAAAGGCACCTTTTGGCATGTGTTTAGAACGTACTGGGGAGAGCAGCATGTCGACGGGGCTTAGCGAGTAGTATGTAAAGGGGGAAACTCCACGTAGGTAGGGAAGGTTGGGTGGTGGATGGGTCAAACACAGGACTGTGTCACGGAACCGTAAGCCCATCCACGCGCTTTTACTTAACCTAACAGCGTAAAAAAAGGGACGCCAATAGTCCCGACCAAGCATGTGTTATATGATGCTAAAGGAGACGATCAAGTGTGTTGTAACAATGACAAAGGCATCCGTATTTTACGAGATGGGAGTGAGAATGTGTCCATCCACGTCCATCATTTTACTCTCCTATTTCCTTTGGGTCAAATTTGACCCATTTTCAAAATTGTGGGTAGTCCACACAGCATGGGAAACACTGAGCTCCGCACCGAGCCGCTGCAAAATAGTTGTGCAAGACAAAACTCAGATTGGATGGATAGTCTAGCTAGCTGTCTCAATTTACCATGCAGAGATCTGAGGAGCAGTCAATAATAGTCCTCATAAATCCACCGGAGTATGAAATTTCAACACAAAGAAAGCAGAAGGAAACAGACATCGGCGAAAATAAAAGAATCCGCCGGAATTTCCTGCGGCACCAGAGCAATCCCGGAAGTGGAACATCAAGGATATAGACTACCAAACTGGCAAAGAATAAATAACATGCATGGCTCTTTACATGTAAAATAAATGATCAGTTTAAATTTCTTGATCCATTACTATTAGGCACGGTGATGTATGTGTCTTTTTTTTTTATATTTTGTTTTATCCCTTCTTATTCCCCCATCACGCGTTGTGTCACCCACAGATTATGCTCGAAGTGAGGGTCTTGTAAGACATCAAAGGCATGCATACTTTTGAATAATAACTGACAACATTGATGTCTCTGTACAGAGGGAGCAGATTTTTGCATTGTAGTTAGCCTGGAATCTATAGTGTTTGGCTCTGTATCCTAGTTTATTGTACTACTCCACTCAATGTATGATTTTTCTTTTCATTACTCACAATGGGTATATGATTACCTGACCTCTGTACAATCCATAGATCTGTTTTTCGTCCTTTGTGCAGTGCAGTCACCAACAAATTCAGTTGTACATGGTGATTGCTTTCATTGATTCTCACATTCCCTCTGTCCCACAAGTCCAACACGTATTCTGCGTCACTTTCTTCCCCTTCACACAACTTACTGCTCTCCAATACCGTGACCCTTTTGCGAAGAACAAGAGGAAACCCACATGGCAGGTTGGGATTTGACCGATTTAAGATATTCCCATGTATCGTTTGCGTTAAATCTCAGGAAGAGCCACACACTAATTAATTGAATCATAGTGATAACATGGGTAGAGCCAGAGGCCACAGATGGAGGGAATTAGGCCTCATGGAGAAGAATGGAAAATCGCAGGAACATGGATGGAGGAGGAGATGAGAGGTGGGGGACAACCTCATGGGGATTGTGGCTTAAGGCAACCTCTTTTCTAGGCAACAGATCTTCAGTGCATGTAATTAGATAAGGTGGGGTGGGGGTCCTGGCAGCATTATCCATTTAATATATTGCTGATATGTCCTGCTGATGGATGTAAGAGAGGGGGGAGTGCTGAAACGGGAGCTATAGCACCACTAAATTAAGATTTATTTAAGCGTGCAGATAGAATAAAATTCAAAGAATGGACTGAGCGGGCACCACAGGACCTGTAAAATGTGGAATGTATTAATGTCGTGGTATGTGAGCATAACTACATCTTTTATGATGATAGACACTGGCTCTTAGAAAGTGACATGCCTGGACTCTTTTTACCTCGTTGACAACAAAAGGCTCAGAGATGGTGGAGGGGGCAATGGAATGACTCTGGCGTGGCCGAGCAGTTTGATAAATGTTTGGTTTGTCTTGGTGAGATTATTTCATTCTTCTTGCAAATTGGATAGCATGCAGATATTAGGATGAATGCTGGGGGCTTCAAGCATAGCGCTGATGCCTGATGATGTATGTTTGCAAGGTGCGCTCGTCGGAGCCAGAGAGGAAGAAGGGCAAAGGAAATGAGGGTGCAGTTGAAAGCGGGAGATACTGTACCTCCCTATTGATTTGAAGCAGAGAGAGCGCAAGGGAATACAGGATTCTACACCGCCGCAATGAAAAAAAAAGAAAAGATGTGGAAACATTCACGCCTCTGATAACAGTGTGAGCTATGCACACACTTGCACACAGCCTCTACCCTCTCCATCCGGCGTTCCGGTTGGTATTCAGTTCATGAGGAAGAACAGGAGGGAAAAAGCCTCAGTCTTCTCGCTTTTCCTGCTCCCTCATTCTCTCCGGCTCTCCGTCGTTGTGCCGATGATAGATGGAAATCTCAGACTGCTGTAAATTGAACATTGCGTCCAGCAGACATTCATGACGCCGTCCCTTCCCCGCTGCTATCATCAACATCATATGCAGTAATCTGCCGCTGACAGGCTGGGCTTTAATGGAATAGTTTGAAATGCTCAAGTGTTGACAATGGTGCACGGACGGGGTGTGGGTGGGTCTGGGGGTCAAACCAATGCTGGAGCAGTGATGAAAACCATGTTGCACAAGTTTGAATGGATCTGCCAATATTGTCCACATTTGACCATGTGCAGTAGATGTAGGTCATGGAAAGGGTGGCTTCTGTGCATTTACAAATGAAAATAAATGAAGTCCATATGTGTATTGACCCTGATGGCTTTTTATTTCAGCTGCTTTCTTGTGCTGAATTAAAAGCCGAATATCCCCATAAAGGATAAAGCAAAAAAACTCTCCCATCTCAGCAGTCGCCTGCCTTTCTCTCTGCCTCTCTCTCTCTCCTCTCCCTCTCTTCTTTATCTTTCTCTGGGTGATGTCTTCAGTTCAAAGCGCCCACTGCACACGGACGGCGACTTAATCTGCAGAGCATGCTACAAAGGCGACCTTGAGGAGGTTTGATTGAGGTTTTCAAAACCCGGGTGAAAAGAGGATTGATAGAATCAAGCAAGTGAGATTACTTCACATTCTGTACCACACCCACCCCGCTGACCTGGGGATAGTGTTGTAAATGAAGCGCCGGCGCAAGTTTGA
The DNA here is from genome assembly GCA_013375575.1 of Percina caprodes. NCBI lineage: Eukaryota > Metazoa > Chordata > Actinopteri > Perciformes > Percidae > Percina > Percina caprodes. The sequence continues at coordinate 4,502,862 of JABXJD010000028.1, read as the reverse complement.
GAGGGGAGAGAGTGAATGAGGATGATGAGAGAAGGAAAAATAGGGGAGAGCAGAGAAGAAGAGAATGAAGGTTGTGAGAGGAAGAGGAGGCTTTGAGGACAGGAGAGATGGGAGACAGAGAAAAGAAAGGCAAGAAGCGTGCTTCCATACTCTTTAACTTCTGTTGGAGCTGCATGATCAAACCGAAGAATCATGCACCCAGCGAATATTGATGCCAGAGTTTGACTCTTTGTTCTGTACAAGTTTTTGATTAGTTCCACTAATCCTTCAGCTTCAGCTGGAGTCGTGCGTGAGAAGAAACTAAATAAATAAATAATCTTTCCTGCAGTGAATGGCAAATTTTGTCAAGAGGGACGGGTAAATTTGTATCTCATGTATTTGTTTGCTCATAGTTTCTTCCTCAAGAGGGCAAAATTGCTGGTGCCTATTGATTCCTCTCGTCTGGCTTTGGTGCTATGCTAAGTGGAACACAGCTTATTTGATACATACTCCTTGTGTTGTTGTGTAAATGCTTCTTTGTGTGTATTTCCTTTTTTCATCTCCACCCGCTCTTTAAAAAAGAAAAGAAAGAGGAGTCGGGGCGCTCTCTACACTACAGCCTCGGCTGCATTCATCAGTTACAAGAGCCTCGCAATTATTCCCCCTCTTCAGTCAGAAAAGTCAACCTGCCAGTACCAGCACGCAGATGAATGACTGTTGTCTCCTCTGCCGGATTATTAGCCAGGAGATGTGTGTACACCGACGTCTCAGATGTCTCTGTCCCCCTACTCAATATGTTCCTCTTTGTGTTTCTCGTCAGGAAAACAAAATGCTGTCGGGAAGGAAAGGAAAAGGCAGAGCCGAATCCAAAGCTTGATGAGAGGCTTGATGATGACAAGCGTGAAGGATCTGATATAGGTGCCCCCTAGAAAGCTTTATTGCTAGGTGCTGATAAGTCAAAGGGAAAAATAGTTTGCTACTTTTCACCCCGAGGTTGAGAAAGTAGAAAAGACACTGAGCACAAAAACCGAAATGTCGTTTATAACAATCAGGCAAGTTTTATTAGAGGAATTCAACCGAAACAACCACAAGTTTATAATGACTAAAGCATTTCCCGCTGCAATATATCATTCAGTAGCGCCATATGTAATTCTCTATCCACAGTGATCTGTCAATACCATCTTACTGTCCATAAATGAATGGTTAGGTGTGTGCCTTGCCTCGTCCTATTCCCATTAGCAGTCTTTTACTGTGTGTCCATGTTCTCTAGACCGTTAAGCGGTCAGCCAGGAGAAAGTCCAGGCCAGAGGCCCCATTAATTTTGGTTACCGTCTTGTCTTGTGGGCCTCACAATGTCCGTGACCGGCAATAAAGGGCAGAGACCTATTATTTAAGAACAGAAAGGTGAAAAGGGAAGCAGAGCAAATGACAACGGGACTTAGCTCAGCTATATGGACACAGTCTCACATAAAGGATGTATTAAAGAGAGAAGATGCAGAGAGAAGAGAGGGAAAAAGTGGATATATTTTCAATTAATTAAGTTAAAAAATAGGCAATGGGGAAGGTAGCGTCTGGGACAATAATGTGAAGAAAACAAGGATGAAATAAAACACCCTTATCTGTCTCCTTCATGGCTCTTCAACAGATGTAAAACAGTGGCTGAAATGTGACACTCGGAGCAACATTGTCATGAGGAATTTACTGTTTACAAATCCACAAGCAACTTTTTGTACATTGTGAAGGCGGCGCGGCAACCTTGAAGATGATTTCAAGATGTTGTGCCCGATGTGCTTCACCCTATCCGTCACGCTCCAATCTCCGCTCATGTTCTCCACCCGGTTGCAAGGCACTGTATCTCTTCATTCCTTTTACCCGCTACTCAGGAGATGAATCACAGCAACAATCATTCCACATGCGCTCAAATGACACCGAAACACAAAACTGACAGACACACTGACTTGAACATAGATTCTCCTTTCCCTCTTCTTCTTCTTCTTCTTCCGCTGCTGCTGCACAGCCCCCTCCTCTTCGTCCTCGTTCTTTGCAAACGTGCAGCAATTCCAAATCCGATTGTCACATCAGTTTCCGCTGGTCAAGGAAAAAAGAGGGAAGATAAGCAATGAAAATGATGATTTCTTCTCTCCTCAAGTCGGGAGCCTGTCGTATGCAATCTACTTCGACATTCCACCTCATCAGCTTCTCTATTTAACAATTTTGCAGAGGACATTAAAAAAAAAGCCTGCAGACTGGTGAGAATATGGTGGCAGGTGCCTATTCAACATTGAATATTAATGGCAGTCAGAGCGAGGCCTAGGTGCGCACACAATCATTATCCTCTGCACTTAAAATCACATAGCCATTAATTGTCACCCAATTTTCATATTTTGCCAATCTGTTTGTGCCACCCTGCTCATTTCTCACACTAAATGCTTGTGACACATCGCCCACAGCCATGAGGAAAAAAAGAGGGAATGAAAAGATATGCAGATATGCATGTGGGGGGACCTTGTCTGCAAGGATCACAAAGGCAGCGGCAGCGTAAATGGAAATGCACAAAGGGAAGGCATGACTCATCTGACGGCTGCGGACACGGAATGTCTCACTTTTTAATCCGAGGATCATATTTGATTGCGTCTCCAGTGTCTTGAGGGACTTTAAATAGACATGTGCGGCACTGGGTCAGCAATCAGAGAACGAGTTTGGCTATGAGATCTGGCGTCATGACTACGAGGTTGTCAGAGAGAAACATGTCAGGCTCAGGAGATGGAGAGATGCAAAGCCATCGCCTCTTTGTCAAACATATCACATGAGCTGAAATGATTGCAGAAGTGAGCAGCTTGGCAGGGATTTTGGTCGGCAGGACAAAATGCTTTTCTTGTCCTTGGCATAATATTTACTGATTTGAGTCAAGTTTCTCGTATCATTCTACTGTCCAATGTTTTTAAATGTGACAATGTCTCCGGGTCTGCCTTTTAAAGTCTCTCGTATTACTTTCTTTTTCTCCATTGTACTGTCAAGAAGAGAAGGCATCACTTTTCAGTGACCTAACACAGGAAATGGATTAAATGAAAATGTGATACCTGCATTTAACTCTTTTGAACAATATTACATGATGTAAATAAAAATAGAATGGTGTGTTTAGGTGGTGCTTCAGCGCTGATAGAATTGAATGCAGGAGGGGTGGGGGATACATCATTCAAAATGATTCTTTTTCCTCATTTTAAGCGAGAATATGTTCGTATCCAGGTTCATTAGGACGAATGAGCATTCCGCGGTTGACCCGTGGGTGAAAGGCCTCTCGTTAGTGATTGAGATCGAGGTGCTGCTGAGGCGGCGGGGGCGTCAACCAGAACTGGGCGGATGTTACAGTGTGTATACAACATCCGAGACAAAGGCAGATGGTAGATGAGATCTGAGCCAAATGATACTGAATAAGTGCAGGAAAAATTCTCAGTTTGTATTTTTGGTGATGATATAGGCTAAATCTAGTGTTTCATTTTCAGGAAATAGTTTGTTATGTTGATTTGTTTAAAAAAGACAGATTTCTCCCCCCAGTTATATACATTGCTTTGTTCACATCTGTGATGTGTCAAATTACACAGAACAGATCTCTGCACTGTCACAGCCCAATATTCACCTTATTCCTAATGAGCATTTGTAGACATTGTTGCTGTCATTTTTGAATGCAAATTACCTGCTTTCAGGCTCAAAGGTGCACCATTCCTCTCTAACTGTCATCTTGAAAGGCAGGATAGAGTGTACATTCTCCAGCTCAGGTTTAGTCATTTGAGTTCACTGAAATGTATTTGTGGTTGAAAGTGAGACTTTTGCTGAAAGCAAAGATAAGTTTACAGCCTTTGTCAGCATTAGGTAAACCCCAATTTTAGTAAATGTGTTCCCTAACCCTATCGGAATGTGTATAAATATGACTTAAAGTTGGGGGGGGGTCCCCAGAGCTTTCTGAAGAAAACATGAAGCATACATGAAAAAGGTCAAATGAAAAGCTGTTTAGTCTAACTCACCGTACAGATTATAGTCTACAATGTTGTCAAAGAAAGTTTAAGAATTTGTATCCAAATATATAAGTCAGACTTTTTTTTGACACATTGATTAATTAGTCCTGGAAACAATAATTTGCATTTAAAAGCTCAAGAAACATATTTAATATTGTTTTTTATAGCTTGATATTAAATGAATATTCTTAGTTTCATGAGAGGTACTTTTTTTAAGTTATGTCGTCTCAGAAAATTACACTTTTGTTTCTGGTCTCAGAGACACCCACTGCAGAAAATGGCCAAATACAATTGCTTATCATATGTTTAACTTACTGTAGATGTACTTTGTGTTACTTATATGCAGCACTAACTCTTCAATCCCAACTAATTTGGATTTCTGCTGTCTTTTGCTCATAAGGGAGTAATCTCTCCAACATCTCATTAAGCCCAAATATAACTAACGTCACAAACAAAATAAATACGTATTTGTAAATGCATAGCCCATTTAATAATTATAAAATATGGAAATATTTTATATTTTATATTAAATATTACTTTATTTGGGGTAAATAGGCAAGGCAAGGCAAGGCAGCTTTATTTATATAGCACATTTCAGCAACAGGGCAATTCAAAGTGCTTTACACAAAAACAGTTAAAAGAAAGTAAAACCGATAAAACACAGAAGAAACAGTTTAAAAAAAAAAAAAAAAAAAAAATACATAGTTTTATGATAATTTCTGTGTTTTGTCACCTTTATATCATCATCAAGTATTAAAACTCCCTATAAAATAGTGTAACAAATACTAGTGAATGGTAAAATAGTTGAATTAAGCACACATTATAAATACATGTGACAGTAATTACATAACAATGGTAACAAAAACAATTGATTATTGCACTGTTTATCAGCAGCATTAACCAGCAATATGGATTTACTGTAAATACTTTATATAGTTATGAGTGTACCCAAAGTTAAAGCATTGTACCATATGGGTATTTAGACTAATGTCTAGACTCTAAAAATATACTTTCCTACTGTTAAACTAATATTATAGAACATAACAATTTGTTCTGTCTTGTCATGCGCACACACATACACATGCACACACACACACACACACACACACACACACACACACACACACACAAAGAAAAAAGAAAAAGACATAAAACATCTGGATTTACTGAATCTATAGCACTCGTGCTGCTTATATGTCAAATTGTGTCACAGTGTGTGCCACTGTCACCATGCACGGGTACCTAAGTGAATTAATATCATCTGTCACAACTACCTACATTCTCCCTTGGTCCCACCTACCCAAGGAAGTGCAACAGCTCCCCAGGCAAACACATTCCCTCCTTTCCACTCTTCAACTTCATCTGTCACAGATACTGTAGCTTCACCCTCCTCCCTCCTGCTGTATGCCACCACCTGATTCACACACACACACATATGTACACACAGACAGGCACAGATGCACACAATGGCTGTCTAAAAGGCAAACTCTTGCCTATTTAATCTGTCACAGTTCTTAGCACATGCACACATGCACACCTTTCTGACTATCTGAGTGACAAGCATGGCAATATCAAACCATATTCCTCATGGCTGCCGTCAAGGAGGAGGAAAAATAACTTTCCTAAACTAGCCTAACACGAGTGCAAAGAGAGAGATTAATCAGCCAAAGAAAGGGGGTTAGGAAGAGAAATGAATATCACAAACCATTGACAAGTTCATAAATCTGAAGTACAGATGGGGGAGCGTGTACCAACCGAGATGCCATTCAGAATTTTTTTCCCTGGGTGACGTAGACCAACTCTTTTTGGCCACAGAGATATTTTAATTATTTATGCCACATTTAGTGTAATTTTTTTTTTTTTTTTTTTTACTCAGAGGAAAATATTGTTTTTTGGAATGTGTTTCTAATATGAATATCTGTATACATTGTTGAAACCACTTTTGTGGTTCCTGCTAATTTAAAAATTAATTTTAATGCAGTTAACTATAAAAATAAACATGCAAAAATGTGATCCAGGGAACAAGCCGTAGATAAATTTGGATTTTTAGAATAACACTGTTTTGTTTTTGTGAATAAAATGTAACTCAACTATATATACCAGACCCGGTGTTTTGAATAGAGACACAGATGGAAGGCTTGGCAGGTATGGTCATAGCACCTGTTGATTTGCAGTTACAACCGTGGACAATAATTGATTATAACACATGCTTTTTGTGTTTATTTTTGCAACAGTCTGGTTCACGTTGCACCAATTTTAACAGCAGATCTGCCGTGCGTAATTGTGCTTTGACAGTGTGCAAAATCACTCCGTTTAGAGACTGCAGATGGACCAGGTACATGCTGCCTTGTACAGTAAAGCAAAGACCTTTAGTACAGACTACTATCAATTTTGATAGATGACTGGCAGGAATCCCTCATTAATTTTGATTCTCTTTTGGTGGCATTGATTATATGTCAGCTAGTGGAAGAAAATAGAATGAAAGTGGAAAGATGAGCATTTATGCCTGCATTTACAGGTTAAACTAAAAATCATCAGATGCATACGTATATCTTGTCTTAAACTGTCCACCTGCTGGCTCACCTGTCAATCAAACATGCTTAATGCCCCATGTTTGCACACGCTTGGAGGCTATGGGGCAATCCTCTATCTCTAAAATATTTTTCTTCTTTAAATTTACATGGAAACCATTAATAATACATTTGAAAACTGGCACATGATTTATGTGACTTGAGTTTTGTACCTTCTGTTAGATGAAAACATCATTGGTGACGTTTTGAATTATAGCAGCATTCCCTCACATCTCCACAGCTAATGCAATCATTTTTAATGTAATTTGTTACACCTGTGTTCGACCAATCAAAATGTCAGTTGTTAGTATATATTAAATGCTAATTAACAGTTGCATGGCAACCAGACCAGACTCACAAGTTAGGGACAGTTAGCTTGAAGCTGACTGGCTTCACATTTTAACCCCTGCATCATAATTTAAGTACTTTATTTTTTTCATCTGATGCTGCAGCCTACGGTAATCATCAAATATTCAATGTGGAGCAACAGAATAAATTCTCCTTGAGGTATCATACCTTGTTACTTTACACCCCCCGGGACAGTCACTGTTGTATACCAAGTGTGCAGAGAATCATTGGGGATGATGAACAGGTGGTTTTGCATTGTGGGTGTGTGTATCAGTATAATATAATGCCTGACACTGAGTTTTTCAGCGCTCTATGAGTCACAGCCCGGCTCTCTGGGTTGTCCCTTACACTCATTACTGTTTGTGCATACCTTCCCAATTATCTGTGCGAATTCAATATTTCCTGTCACAGCTGGAAAGCAGTGGCATGCATAGGCTACAGCTAATGGGCGGCAGGAAATACAGTGTAGCATGCTGGCAACATAAGTGGGGGGAAATGTCAAGCTGTATTTTCTTAAAACTTCTGTTTTTACAACAAAATTACCATGGAAACATTAGATTATTATATTTATTACAGACAGTAGGTATCTGTTGTAATTCAAATCGAGGCTGTTTTTGCATTAGTTTACTATACTTAGTTATTACTAGTGCTTAACCGTCAGCATTTGTAGTTCACTTAGATGACACAAGTTGGATTTTGGAATTACTTTGATGTGTTTATTCTATTTGAAGCCCTGCCGCTACTGTGTGTGCTTTTCAGCAGTCACATCTTTAAATAGAGCTATTATTTGACAAATTCAACACCGCTGCAGGATAATGGGATGAGCATTGCCGCAAATAAATTAATTGGGAAGATGGCTGGATTTTGTTTTTCAAAGAGAAGTAAAGTTTGGGTAAAGGCCAGCGGGAAACATTCAAAGTCATTCTGACCATGAGAACAGACTCTTTGATCTGCAGGACTGCCAAGTGAGTGCACAATAAACATGGAAGTAATTAATGTCTGATTAATTACTGTTGTATTAGGTCTCACTATTGATTCAAAATTCATATTAGTGTTTACCCTGACTCTGTGTTTGTTGTTTTGGTAGGTACAGTGATTCTCATTGCCACACTCTTGCACAAACAAGTTATTCAGAGACCGTCTCACACAAATTATCGACCCATCCACTCATCTTCTAAACCGCTTATCCTGCCCTGGGTCACAGAAGGCTGGACTGTATCCCAGCATGCATTGGGTGAGAGGTACGGTACACCCTGGTCTATCACAGGGCTAACGTGTACAGACAGACAACCATTCATAAAACCATTCACATTATGGGTAATTTAGAGTTTTGGTTTTCTCCTCACCTGCAGGTCTTTGGACTGAGAGAGGGAACAGCAGTGCGTGGAGGAGAGCCAAGCAGACATGGGGAGAACATGCAATCCACATGGAAAGGCCATCAGATTGGAAATGTAGTAGTGATGGCCAGATTAACCCTCTATGGGGCCCTGCACCCCCTTCCCATCCTGGCCCCTGTTTCTCCTGATCTCAATCAATTGAGTATGTGCACCTTCACTTCCAAATAACCATTGTGCACACTATAGACTACTCACAACAACAGTATATTTCATCTAAAATCAATCAGTTTTTTTGGTTATGGTAATTGAAATAAAAAAATAAAATTGACTCCAATTATTATAAAATGTGCACCATTTAATGACAATATCACCAACAAGTCTAAGTGCCTAAAACTGGATTATGCATTTCAGTGATACAAACAAACATTTTATTTAGTTTCGTGTCACTAAATGCCTGTAGAGCGGCCTTTATTATCTTAGATTGTGTCTGTTTGCTACATAAATGTCGAAAGAGATGACGAATATCAAAATATGTGTTTTTGCATATATGCACAGAAGTCAATGAACATACTGGCACTGTTGCTACACAGCTGATACTTTGTAGTTAGTGTCATTTACAGTCAACCTGGACTGCTGTCCATTGAATTCCATCTAGCTTTTAAGCACCATCAACCATGTTGTTGCCAGACATTGTCATTTTGAACCTGTAGCTATGTAATCCATCAATGAGAGGTGCAGTGTCAGTGCCGTTTGAAGATGTTATTTATTTGTTCCTCTGAGGCAGCACCTTTGACAGCCGGCAACAAGTTTGGAGATAAGACTTGAAACAATGCGCTCAGCGGGAACATTAGAGCTTGTTTTTGGGATTGACACCTGTGCTTCAGATGAACTGCTGGGTATCGCTGAGATAGCACATCTCTATATCAACAGCTTGTGACCTTTCTGTATGCCAAAGCAAGGGGCGTTTGTTCAAATCACAGCAACAACAGATATGGCCTAGCAAGCATAGCGTGATAGGGGCTGACTTGTAGGCCAATACTTCAAGCGAGTTAACATCCTGGTGTTAAGTAGATTGATTATTTGGCGACTAATTAAAATACTGTACATTCTTTTAACCCATTACATGTAGCTACAAGTGGAGACTACAACACTCTAAGAATAGCTTCTGTGTCTGTGCTACTGCTTTATTCACGTTTAGAATAAATTGCTTCATTAAAATTCATGTATAGTATTGTGTAACCTATCCTAATCTCTTTGTGGTATTTTCTCTCTTTCAATCCATCCTCACGTTCACGCTTACTGTGTAACACACCCTCTCTTGTTTATCACTTCCCTTTTCTGTTTGAGTTTTTCCCTCTTCTAACCCCCCGCCAACTTTGGCATCACTCATTTTCGTCCCCAGATCACCTCCGTCTTTCTCCCCATGTTCCCTAGTCTTTGACATCGCTCCACTCTTGACTCAATCTGCCGTCTCTCGCAACTTTTCCATCCCGCATTCCCCAGCTCACTCTTTTCTCTTGTTCCCTCTCTGCATCTCTGTCTGCCCTGCTCTATATCCACCACACCTCCGTCTACTCTTTTCTTCTTTTCATGGACCTGTCTCTGTCATCCTGTGTGTGTGTGTGTGTGTGTGTGTGTGTGTGTGTGTGTGTGTGTAGGCTCATTGCCATGCCTAGGAGCAGGTGCGAGGTCCAGGGAGAGGGGTTTGGATAGACAAAGCGCTCCCTGACAGAACAGGATCGGTTGAGGAGAATTAACCCAGCAGGCCTCTCTCCCTTTCCTCCCTGCTACTCTTTCTGTCTGTCTCTCTCTTTCACACTCTCTCTTTCCATCTGGTAGGACAAAGCTTCCAGACTGTGACACACACACAAGGTGCAAGTGAAAAGGCAGTGGTGGTGGTGGTTCACGATGAGAATAGATTTTAACATGGCTGTAACAAAACACCCAAAAAACATCTCTTTTGTCACTTATTTCTCATGTTTTTTTCCTCCTTTTCTCACTTTTCCCCTGCAACACGCAGCTATGTGAAACAGAACATGGGAAAAAAATGTACTAAAGCAGGATAAACGTGGAATTTAAATCTAATACACAAATGTAAAATCAGTTTTCCAGACCCACTGTATCCAATTTTTGTCTGTCAAGTCTCTCAGGAGTTCAAAAGCCGTAATACAATCATATGTAGCTGATAAATAGAATGCTATACAAATCTGGCTTTCATAAACTCCATATAGTTCCACTCACCTGATGAGGTGCGATCCGCAGTGAAGGGGTTAAAACAGAGGTGTCTGTATCATGTGTTACTAATTTGTCTAGCTGTCAGTGGAAACACACATATGTCTGTATTTATTTTGGGTCCCTCTTAGGCTCCATTAGCGTGTCAGGTTATTGCTTTTTGATTGTATTTATTCTCTTCTGCCTTTCATTTCCGCTATCTTCACCAAGCAATATTACCTAGAAATACACTTACTCACTGCTTTTGTCAAAATTTGACTGATTGATCTTTAAATAAATATATAAAAGTTTATTGCTTTGCCATGATGAAATTATGTTACTGTACAGGGTAAGAAAGTTCAGTCTATCTGTATATTACAGTCTTTATTATAGGTAATATGGATGTGTATGCAATACTGGGTAACAGTGCTTCATTTGTTGTTGTAGTTGGTCTGACTGGCTGTAATGAGAAATAACAAAATACAGTTCATTCATTAAAACAACACATTTGAAAGTGGAAATAACACATTTTTCTTCTTTCAAATTAAAAGTTGAATTTATAAATAAAATACACGCTTGCTTGATTCAACACACTCAAGTGTTTCCTGCTGCAGCCATCCTTGATCTGGTAGGCTGTCACCACCGGATTCCAGATGTGAGTCGCACATGCGTCACTTTGCGCCGAGTGAAGATGTGAGTTGCGCATGTTTCACTTTGCGGCGTGTAGCATACAAGATGATAAAAAGAGACTTCTGTAATGTCAATACAGTAAAAACGGACCTACATAACAAAGTTTGTTCACAGCTGGCTACAAGCTAGCAATCAAACACAACAAAGGCTGTCACTTGAACAGTGTTTTGAGCTAACGTTAGCAATCAAACAATCATAGATAGCTAAAACGTTTTTGAAATTATGAGAACAGTTTATTATTTATGGATTTCACAAATGTCATTATGACACGTTATGCCGTAAACCGTTTAAATCTGAGCATGCGCGACTCACATCTGCACTCAAATCACATTGGGTAGTGACAAGGCTATGACCATAGCCTTCAGTGGCAAGTAAGCTAATTTTAGCAAACTTTAGATAGATATTGCTAACGTTAGCCTGCTGCAGCTGTAGCCTAATTGGTCTGGTCTGGATATATAGCCTTTGGTGGCTAATGTTAGTTAATGTTAGCAAACTTTAGATAGATATTGCTAACGTTAGCCTGCTGCAGCTGTAGCCTAATTGGTCTGGTCTGATATATAGCCTTTGGTGGCTAATGTTAGTTAATGTTAGCAAACTTTAGATAGATATTGCTAACGTTAGCCTGCTGCAGCTGTAGCCTAATTGGTCTGGTCTGGATATATAGCCTTTGGTGGCTAATGTTAGTTAATGTTAGCAAACTTTAGATAGATATTGCTAACGTTAGCCTGCTGCAGCTGTAGCCTAATTGGTCTGGTCTGGATATATAGCCTTTGGTGGCTAATGTTAGTTAATGTTAGCAAACTTTAGATAGATATTGCTGTGTAACTGTCAATAATCAGTCAGTTTGCTGACTTTATGACTCTTGCTAGGCCAACTATAACACTTTTTTAGCATTTTCCATTATCTTGCAATTGTCCATTTCCTTTGTTGGACACTCCAACCAATTGCATTACTTTTTGTGAACATGTTTTAATTGCCCTACCAACTACTTAAAATGGTGTGATCACATCAGCTCCTTCAATTTTTGCGAACTTCTCTTTATGGACTTTACCAGAGCCAAACTAGCTGTTTTCCGCTGTTTCCAGTCTTTGTGCTAAGCTAAGCTAACCAGTCGTTTCGCTATATTTAACGCATAGACATGATAGTAGCGCCAATCTTCTCATCTCATTCTCTGCAAGAAAACCTAGTTTTCAAAATGTCTGAGTATTTAAGGAAAAGGACAAAGAAGATAAGATAAAGGAAAGAAAGGAAAGAATTTAGCGAAATACAATAGTGAGCAGCTAAGCTGATATATTTTTTCCGGATGAAAAAAGGAAAAGGCTAGACCTAATGTTATGAAGTATGCAGTTTTTTGTCTGTCGATGTGCTTCTGTAGACGTATGTGGTTTGAGCCCATTTGCCTGTTAGGGGAAATTTCCATAAGGGTTGATAAACCAAAATATAAAAATGAGAAAAATTAACTGTTTCCAGCTTTTCTTAATTCATATTCTAAAATATCTCAACTCTTTTGGACCCATGTACCCAAAGTATATCTTGCATACGTCACTGTCATTAGTGAACAGTTTGTGCACATAGCCCATAAATGACAAATAAAATTGGATTAAATTTGATTTGAAATAAGCGCAGGAGAGTATTCCATACAGACTTCACAAAAACACAGATTTCCGATGTTTCTGTGTATAATGATCATTAGAGCCTGTATCTCTCTCACACTAGCTGTTGCCTCTTATAAGCCTCCTTTCTCACAAGAAAGGCGCTCAGCAGAAAATGCAAGAGGCACAGTGGAGGTGGAAGAGGAGGAAGTAGGAGACGCAATTAATAACAACTCTCAATATAATCCTGTCTCCAACCAATGCCTTTGGATAGAAGCCAGATAAGAAGGGACAGGAGCGAAATCAGCAGGGGGTGGGAGGGGAGGGACTAGGGATGTGTCACACTGTGTAGGGATAAATGTGGAAGCCTGTAAATAACAGCACAGTGCACAAGTAAAACAGGCTAGTGATAAGATGAGAAAAAAATTTGTTTGTGCTTTATGCTTTCAACGTGGTCATGCAGGATCCCCCTTGCAAATACTATTGCGGGGGAATTGATACAGCGTTGTTGTTTCTAATGAAAGCATGAAGAAGTGTCAGGTTGTGTTGTCCCCTGTGTGTTTTTTTACATTGTAATAACCGTATGTCCAAGTTGCAAAGCTTCACAGACCTAAAACTATGGTGAGCAGTTGCAAAATGAAAGCCACTGCAACAGTTATGCCTGCTGACTGTTTAAACTGACTTTGATTGACATTGTGGGCTTAACCAGCTGCATAAATCTAGAGCCACAGGGAGGAGTATATACTGTAAACAGCAGTAAATAAACAGTGAAAGACTCAACCTTGCGCCTATACCCCCTCAGTTTTGTTACCCACAGTCACACTGACGAGCAAGAGTGTTGCGATGAGAACCCCAAGCTTGTTTTACCTTCCTGGATTTTGGAGCATAGATAAGATTGGAGAATTGTTGACTTGATTGCACTCCCGGTAGTGGTATGCCAGGAAAGAGCATGCAATCATTTGTAATTTACTTAATTTACAGATGCCCTTTCAGAGCATGCAATCGAGGATAGTGCCATTTCGTTGAAAGGATGGGGTCATTAAATGTGGAGTGTGCTTGTTCCTGTGTGTCTGGTGGAAATAGTTGTCAAGTTGCATGTGGCTTGGCTGCAGAGCCCCGTAGATGTGCTCATCCCCTTGTTCTTTGTATGACGTAAATGAGCTGCTTGTACCCGTGCTTTGTTTGTGGATGAAGGCAGGCAGGCTCACTTTTCAACCACAGTGATAATCTGTTGTTGCATCGGTGTGTGTGTGAGTGCCTCAAATGCCTGATTTTAATTGTAATGTCAGTATTGTACAATTGTTAATTTCATTCTTGGGTTGCGCACAAGGGGGTAGGGCTCTCCTCTCTAAGCAAAGCTCCCTATGGCGACATTTTGATGCTACCAAGCCATCACCAGCCGTTAGCATTCCATTTACTGCCATTCATTTTGGCGCCACTTTGACTTTTTTGAATAATTTAACATCTGAAGCATGTAAAGACTCTATTTGTCCGTTGTTTATTTCTAAAGAAACACAACAATGTATAAAAGGCTCTATTACCTTGTAGCTCATGTTATGGTTTTTGTAAAAATATGATTGTGAAAAAAAACACGCAACTTACTGTTGCACAGTAGAGGAATCACTGTATAGTACAGGGTAAGCTTGCAGACAGTTCTGACTTCCATTAGCTGTTTAGGTTTAATTACTAATGTTAACTAGCATTTTAGTTAGCAGTAATTAGCCTGTGCCTATGTTATCTGCTGACATATACCTACGCTCTCCATCTCTGCTGATTGGGAATGATTGAGATTTCTCTTGGCACAGCTACCAGAAGACTTGAAACTTTCAGACAGGTTGCTCACGTCACATCTACGTCATCAAGCTCAGTTGGAGGCCGCACAGTAACACTCAGCTATCACTGCAAAAGTGCTTCTAATATCCTTCACTGGTCTCCATCCAGAATAACGGGATCTGTTGGTCCATTTCTTTTACTGTCTATGGTTGAACAGACATAAACCACTGAGATAACCATTAAAAGAAATCACAAATAAACATGTTTCCGCACACTGGAGACTCATAAAAGAGAGTGCTCTGAGAGCAAAATCCAACTAAACGCGTGTCTGTGTTCATTTCGGTCAGTTTGTCTATGTGTTTGTTTGCCATACGCCTCTGTGGTTGTCTGCATTATTGATTTACATGTGAGTTCATCAATAATTAACAGTTTTAGCTGCCACTGGCTGACATAATTGCCCGTAACAAAATGTGAGTAGCATTGTGACCCCATACCTTGTCTGTGCACAGGAGCAAGGTGGCTTCCATTGTTAACCAAGTGTCCTTTTTACAATATGGTTATACCCAGCCACCTTAAATAGTTATGGGCCAATTTTTAGCAGGATGCTATCATCTCGAATCAACACCTCTATCATTTGTGAAAAGTGTAACCGTTGGATAAATGGTTCGTGAATTTGCTCAGGTTCTATGGATTTGGTCAATAAATCAGCAGCAGACTTACATAACATTTACTGTTGACAGCTTTTTTTTTCCTTTTTCAAACTTGTATGGATGTTCTGTCACACAGGGTAATAGGAGATAACAGATAAAAAGGCAGAACACAACGAGCAGAGGCAAAAGAGAAAAGTACCCAAGCGATCTGACAGACGCTGTATGAGAAAAGATTTTTTTCCTGTGCAGTTATCTCTAATTTTCCAGAGCTCGGAGAGGTATCAGAGAGATTTAATTGAATTAAACAATGGTCCAGCCATGTTCAAGGTCAGATGTGCAGGCTCAGACATTACCGTGGAGGAGCCGAGGTGAGGACTCGGCACACACAAAAGCCTTGAATAATTCCTGTGAATGATATAGAAAAAGATTTTTAACACCACATGAGCGAACCATTGTCACTAATTCCACTCATTACACAGGTTCAAACGACACAATCATATTTTCTGCTCGGACAAATGCATTTGACCACATTAAAGCCCTGCAGGTTGTCCTTTGTGATAGAGTTTCAGCTTTCTTTTAACTTGGACATTGTTAAAGTGGTGCACTTATGTGTAGCCTACCTGCATGCAGTTATGAAACCTGATGACTGTAGTAGTAGACGTATGTCATGTTATCCAGTATTCATTGCTTCCTATTAAGGTTTAACCTCTCGAAGCAGATTTTCTTACTTTTTAATAAAGTTATGTTTTTGTGTTATTATAGTGGATCAAAGTGACCTGAATGAAACATAGCTAGTGATTCTTCAAATCGCAGTGACAATAAGTCTCTTACACCCAACCAGCAGTATCAACCTCCTTTACAACTTTTTGCAGTGGTAGGCTATAACAACATTATGTTACCTTTTGCCGTTGCTGCTGAGAATATTTGTCATTATTTGCAGAACTGGAAGCGCTTACTTGTCAGGGAAATGGAAATATAAGTTGCTTTATACACCCAATGCTGTCAAGTTTCTGGTTGCCATGGCTTCCAGTGATTAAAGCATTGTAACTTTAGTTTATTTTGGCCAAACATACTCTACTGTATGAATATATAGCCTACTGTTTGAGTAACTGACAAAGTGCAGCTTACTTTCAGTGTGGATCGTGTCATTGTTTCCTGGTTAATATGAGCTCAGTACTGCTGACTTCACCAGTATGCAGAAATATCAAACTCCACTCAGCTTGGGAGATGTATTGAATGCTGGACATATTTTTTCCCTTAGTTAATGCAAATAATTGGTAATTCATACTGGAAACACATCACCTTACAGCCTACACATGCTGTTAATCAGGTTTCTGATTTGCATATTGTTGTTATAAAATTACTGAAATTAGTCTCAAGACAATTTTTATTCCTGTCTCACCTATGTTATCACATACAGATGTGTGGGTGGATGTTTAATTGGCTGAAAAATAATACAAAAATGGAATACTGAACTAAACTAATAACTGAGGCTCTTAAGTGTCTTATCCAAGTAATAATGCTGAAAATCATTCTCATCTTGTTGGTGGATTTAGTGATTTGGATATTTTCCTGCTACTGGCTCGTTAATGGATAATGAGCTGGTTAAATTGCTGTTAGCCACTGGCTCTTCTTTTTTTGCAACTGACATGCATCATGAGGAAGCTACAAACATGTGTGACTGTCCCTTTCACAATTATTTTCTAAATATATTGTTTTGAAAATGCTGTAGAATGAAGATGAACCAAGCAGACCTACTTTTCTGCTCATTAGGTCATACTCTAATAGTTGCCAATAGGTTACATTATCAGTTAAGTTTATGTTAACCCCTGCTTGTTGGAATTTAGGCTTAATTCAGTAGTAGAAATTGGGAAGATAACAAAAATGCAGAACAAGCCTATACACCCACAGGAAACATTTCAGACAACGTGAACAACTTTTAACACTGGCTGCATTTGTTAGCCAATCAATTTCTTCCTCCTAAGGATATTGGAGTAGAGTTGTCTGTGATCTATCTCTGTGAAATTGATCCTCTCCCTTAAATGGCACAATGACCGCAAAGCCAAGCCAGGGAGCCACCCTCAGCAGATGGGCGGGGCTAGAAAGGCGGCACGGGGTGGCACCCCCCCCACAATCCATTGGGTTAGAGCGCTGTCAATTTGTCAGTTGTGATTTCCATTGGATCAGAGTTCTGTCAATTGGAATAGTTTTTTTTGTTTTGTTTTTTATTTAAAGTGGAAAACTTAGCCTACAGGAAAATGTGAATTGTAAAATAATTTGTTTAATATGAAAACAAGTGAAACAAATAATGAATGTGATGTTTTATTTAGCAGAATTATATTGTGTTATGTGTTATCCTATCAAACATTTCCTATATTTCTAAGCTGATTTTCTGTTGTATTTTGATAAAATCCCCCTGCCCCCCCGACTTAAAAAATCCTGAAACCGCCCCTGCCTCAACATAGTTTCTCCACCACTCTTGTCCATCTCATCTCTTTAACTTTGAACCCCGATCAATAATCACTAAGATTAACACAATCAATAGATGGGTATTGCCTTGATGCCTGCAGCGCCTAAAATATAAAGAGGAAGCGAGGGTCAGATGGCCATTTATACGCTTCCTGGAATGGCAGAATGTGATGAATCATGAAATCGAGTAACTGTACAGTTAGGCATTGTCTCCTACTTCGCTCTTGTTTTTGTATACTTATTTTCCCATTTGTTGGACGGCTTCCTTCATTTTCTCGCTCCTCCACTTCCTCTTCTTCATCTTTCCCTGTCTTCTTTCAGTCACTCCTGCATCTGATTGGTGCATAGGATCATTTGGGCATGAGCATGGATGGATGAATGTGTCAATATCTAAAAAGGATTGGAGCTTTAAATGAGGGACTGGACTACCTGGGAAAGCAGCCAAGGGAGAAGATGCTGAAAGCTAAGTGAAGCAAAAAGTTCTGAAACGCAGGCAGCAGCAACTTGTGAATTTAGCCCGGCAGCCAAATTACAGTCATGCATTGATTTTAGTTTTTTTACCTTTTTCTCCGATTTCTGTCATGCCCTCTTAGCATCCCAGTCTCTTTATAGTTGTTTTTTTCTCTTAAGTTGCACTTCATGTGCCTGACATGAGTACTGTACAGAGTTTCAAAATTACCTTAACCCTCGCTTCATCCTCCCACTGATTCACATAACACACACTGTAACGCCGTCAACAACACTCACAGCGAATGTTCCTTTTTTAGATTCAGAGCCGTATTTTGAGATTAAAGGCAATTTAAGATCATCCGTTCCTCCTTACCAAACTGTGTAAGAACAGTGAACCATGTCATATTGAGAGCGATCGGTAAGTTGCTTTAATCAATGTACAATTAGAAGTGTTGGAGGCTCTGCAACAGGAAGTCACCTGCTCCCTTGGAATGTGTATTGATGTCAGCCAGTGCATGTTAATTACATAAGAATGATTAGAATGTGGTATCACCGTTTTTTTTTAATGCTTTCAACTTTTAAAATCAAATCAATCAGTGTCTTTATGTGAGAGTCAAGTGTAAAGAAAAGTGTAGCTACTTTTGAATGCACAGGTCATGTCCTCAGTATTGTTTCTGAAAGTATTGGGGATTTTTAAGTCATGAGAAAGACTCATGTACAAACATTTTATACATGGAGGATTTTTTAAGGTATTTTCTGATATCCTATAACGTCTTTTAAATATCAGTATAATGAAGATAAAATAAAATATGATTTAAAAAAAAATGTAGACGCACCTAAACAATTATGTCAACACATAGTAAATAATAAACTATTTAGATTTTGTACTAGGGTGACTGGATGACAATGGGTAAAATTCGGGACGAGACAAGTGGTGGTGGGGGCTAACATAAATTTCAAAATGATGTAAACCCGAAAATACAATTAAAACATCATTACAATCAGGGTTCTAAATTAACACCCGCCAACCCGACAAATGCGGGTTGAAATTCATTTTGGCGGGTGTTACTAAAAACTTACTAGCCAGTTTGGCTGGTGATGCAAGGGCATTACATGCATGATACACAAGGCTCTGTTCACGGCTCGGCTATCCCCTGGCAGTACTTCCTACATTTCCCAAGAACACTGTGCTGTAATGCTGCGTGATGACATTTCATACGCCCATTGGCTGCGCGTAGTTTGCAGTCAAACCAGCGCGAGAAACCATGGAAACGAACGGAGCCAGAGCAGTGTTGCCAAGTCCGCTTATTCTAAGCAACTTTGGGCTTAGTCGCTTACAAATATTGTTAGTCGCGGGTCGCGGTTTTCTTGGGCTTGTTACTAAAGAGTAGTTGCTTATTTGGGCTTGTTCCCAGCTCCATAATAAGTTGTCAAGCAGGTATTTTATGTTATTTAAACGTAGAAGGTTGTCTTGCTTGTTCCCTCGGTTCTGCCCCTTTCCCCATACACACTGGACACAGGAGAGTTATTTCCCGCCCACTTCCTGCTTCTTTGGCTCTGACCAAGGTGGCAACGTGTACCAGCCAATCAGAGGCAGAGCAAAAAAAATAAACCATTAAATGGCACTTTCTGGAGAGTTTTGTGCAAAAAAAATGGAGAAATCAAGTCTTACATGATATGTGCAAAACTGTAGGGTTAAGAGCCTTTGCCCTGTTGTAGTATCAACAGGTATTAGGGCATTTAGCATTTACATTAATGTTAATCAGTCATCACTTGATTACACATTGTATTACCTTCTTATGATATAAGAACTGAAGCAGACAATGTGCCAAACATGTCAGTAGCAACAGCTGAGAAGATTTGGGTCTGTGGTGAACAGGTCCCCCTTAAATTAATGTTGGTCTACCAGAGGGAACTAAGACCACTACAATTCTAAAGAATGAGAAATGTAACTGATTTACATAAATTCTAATCCTTTAACCTTTGTGCCAAGGCTCAATAATGTTTGGCCCTCATCCTCTGTGCCCCACTTACTGTATTTACTTTATTACTTTGGGAAAATAAAGACTATTTGTTCATTTTATGAAACATTGAATGAATTATTTACAGTTACATTTAGAGATGCACAGAGATTAGAGAAGCACAATAGTGGCCCAACGTTTCCCAGTATCTGCCCCCCCCCTGGTGCTGGCACAAACATCTGGACCAGTCACAGCTGGCCTGGCAACCCAATGGCATAGGTTTTGTTTCCAGATTTTGTGATGAGATATATAATTTTGAGTATTACACAGTGAATGTTTCTGCTATAACTATTTCTACCCATTTCTACATCAAGTTATGCTGGAAACAATTGAAAATATCGAAAAATAAGGCCCTCGGGTGTTTTGTTGGGGAAGTACATCTCTTTAAATGTGCACTTATTCATGTGAATCATACATTAATTCATTTGAATGAATTTATAAACCCCTGGACTTCATATAGCTCAGATGTGTTTCATCAGATTTCTGCTCATGTTTACAACTTTGTGCACATTCAAAATATATCTCCTCCCATCTCTGTTGTCCGAGATTTGGAGAGTTGTAATATAGTCTGCTGTGCATGTTATTGCTCCGTTGATATGGTAGTCTCTCACTCAGACCGTCGCACAGACACAGAGGACCAGTTGGGTCTCTGGTCTCTGACAAAGTTTAGAGGGGGCTGTACGCTGCTCTTCATCGGAGGTCTAGGCACGGAAATGAACTTAAGTTGCTCCACTTACCAGCCGCGCTGCTCACCTCTATTGTTACAGAGAGTGGACACAAGCCGGGGAAATGCACCTGGAATGGCTCCTGAAAAAAATGTTCTCAGTTTGCGACAAAACGAAAATTCCACAGACAGGGAGCGCTCTTGAACCCCTCACAGTCTCTGAAAGCACAACTAGTCGATCACGAGTGGATCAACAGGTAGATCTATAGATAAACTCATCTTTCAGAAATTTGACCGACCGGGTTGACACTTCAGCGTGAGAAATCGGGGGTGTGGCGTGTGAAACCAGTCAAATGCGTGTGTCTCACGGCCAGTGCGTGAGAATTGGCAGCCCTGGTATAAAGACAGCAGTAACAGTAAAAATAATAACAACAATAAGAACATTCGTCAAATAAAGACAATTATTATCAAAGTGATATCCCATCAGTTTTCTAATGTTAAATAATGTTAAAAGGTGGTTTAACTCCTTCCTGTGGTCATTGTCCTGAAGCTCAGGGGGAGAAAATAAAACTCTAACATGTGGACAGTTTACCGATCCGTCCCCACGGATTGTAAAACCGTGCACACCGTTTATTTATTTTTATTTTCCAGGATCTTTTGGGGGCTCTGAAGAAAAAGTTGCTTGTTTTGGGCTTGTTTTCACAGGCCTGGTTGCTTATTTGTCTCGCAAGATCTGGCAACACTGAGCCAGAGCAAGGAGCATAGACTGAAAGAGGAAGGAGTTAGCTAGCTAGTAAAGTAAAAAGTTAAGATTAGCTAAACTAAATGCGGCGGTGGTTGGGACAGACTTCTGGGGGCGAGAAGAGGAACGACGCAAGGGATGATGATATCGACAGAGAAACAAAGAAAAGAAAATTGAATGCCAAATGGGTGACGGGTCGTGAATGGCTTGTGTTTGATCACAAAAATGTTGTCATGTTTTGTCAGGACTGCCGCAAGTACGCAAAAGAAAAAAACTAAATGAACAATTTTGTGGTAGGAACTAAAATTTTTAAAGTCGAGGCAGTAAAGGACTATGAGAGTGCCCAAAGTCATCAGGAGACCCTAAGGATTAAAACGGCCAAGACAGGTCGTATTGAAGAGAGCCTTGCTGGGAGAAGCCTCACTTTAATGAAGACGTCTGAGTTGGAGAAGATGCAGCTACTTTTTTGAAATGCCCACGCCATCGGAAAAAAGGGCAGGCCTTTCACTGACTTCGCATGGATGTGTGAGTAAGTGAATTAACGTTACTATTTACATGTTTCAGAAACAGTGTATTTAATACGATCCTGAGTGCTTCCATAGACACAGATGAAACTTTATGTTTGATGGTTCCAAAAAGAAGAAAAAAAAAATCTAACTAAAATGTACTGTGTTGTAGGCGAGGTTCTGGAGTGGATGTGGAGTTGATCCCTGATCAATGGACAATTCTCAAGACTGAACTGTACACGCATATTGTCTGTCTCAAACTGCTACAGGAAACTTTGAGCAGACCTGGCCTACCGTGAACAGAATGCTGTGCCATCGGTGTCCTGATGTCCTTGATCTTTTTGATGCAGGTAAAGAGTGACTGGTGCTCACGCCTAAAAGGTGAAACCCTCTCTGACCTCCTTAAAACCCAGTTGTTCTCACCTGACATCAAAGACTTTGATCCAACCAAAGCCATTGAGATCTGGCATGCAGACAGTTTGCGCTCACGCAGACTTGACTTTGTGCGCAAACATGGACCAAAAGAAACAGAGGGTGGCTCAGATTCTGATGGCACCACCTCTGAAGAAGAGCTCTGAAGACATATGATTCAATAGATAGATAGATAGATAGACCCCAAACTTGTAATGAAATGTTTGCACTCTGTGTATATTTTGTTGTATGTATTGTACTTTATGTATTTTTAATGCCAACAATGTTAATAAAATGAACAAATGCATTCAGTGCCACTCATAATTTTTCTTATTTTCACCGGACAAAAATTGGCTAGTGGTAGTTCTGATTGGCTGGTGATCAAAGTGTTGGTCTGTACAGTTGTGCTGTGAGTTATTTGTAACCAACAGCACAACTGTAACTTTTATTCTTGTGTTTTATGTTTTCTGCTTTTATTTTTAACTGTTTATTCTTGTCTTTTATCTGTTTTTATTTTATTTATTTTTTTTACTGTTTTTTAACTGATTTTGTGTAAAGCCCATTGAATTGCCCTGTTGCTGAAATGTGCTATACAAATAAAGCTGCCTTGCCTTGTAGTTTGCTGCTAGCTGCATCATGTAAAACTGCAGTATTCAGTGATATTTCCCTTCCCAGTCCTCTTGGTACCTGAAGAGACATTTTTGTTTTTAAGCTATGTGTTCATCGGGTCCCGGGACACCAGCCTGAGCCTCCATTTCAACAATGAATAAATGAAAAACAGCAATGTGTGTTATCAAAATTCACGCTAAGCTGCCTCTACATACTCAAGAGTCTGCTCTTGAGACTTTGCTCTAATTTTCAACACAATTGGAGCAGGATTCGGGATTTGAGACAACTGCTTGGATTTTAGGACAGTCCCAAATATTTCGGGACGTCTGGTCACCATATTTAGTACTGACATTACAGTAACTAATCCTTGTATTGCTTCATTATTAGGCGGGCATCTTGTTCGCAATCTTTCTTATTGTTATGTCTTGTCAAGTATCAGAAGTTAAGTCACTTATGTCTAGTGTAGTTTTATTTTGTATTCACCGCTTCCCTCTCGTTGCATACCCTGACTTCCTCCCATTGTGTGAATTTCCTGCCATTGAGATTGTTTACCCCGCCCCTGATTGGTTTAACCTGTTTTCCCCTACCTCTTGTATAAATAATCCTTATCTCCCTTTGTCTTGTGCCAGTTGGTCTTGTTCAGTCTGTGTCTCGTCCAACGTTCCAGCCAGGTTTTCATGATTTCAGGTTTCTGTTTGTAATTTTGTGATCATCCAAGTGAGCGTTTGTCTTTGTTTGAACGTTGATCCTCATTGTGAGTGTTGTTTTGTTACGTTTGCTGCAGGAAATTCTGCCGGATGCATGTATTTTCCGTTTCCTTCCGCTTTCTTTGTGTTGGAATTTAAAATTTGGTGGATTAATGAGAACTATGGTTAACTGATCCCCTGATCTGTGCAGGGTAAATTGAGACAGCTAGCTAAACTATCTGTCCAATTTGAGTTTTCTCTTGCACGACTATTTTGCAGTGGATCTGTGAAGAGTTTAGCACCGCCCATGACGATTCTGATTGGTTTAGAGAAATGCCAATAAACCAGAGTATGTTTACCTCCCATCCCTGAAAGCTATGTGGAGTAGCCAGACCCTCCTTCAGAGCGCTTTGGAGGAGGGTCTGGCAAAGCGAGGCTAGCTTATGGGATACGTTTGCTTGCTGCAGGGGACGGAGGTGTGTAGAGACCTCCTACCTGCACGATCCGTTCTGCGCATGTGCAATATGTTCGCGCACGCGCAGATGATAATCATGATGTACGAGGATTTACAGCACTGCACGATCTGTTCCACACATAGACCGTTATACAGTCTCGTTATACAGTAACTCATAAGTTATTTTATTCATATCTTCTCAGCTGCTAGCTAGCCATATATAGCTTTGCCTGTATTTGGTTGGTAAGCTTTAGAATGGGACTTCTCTGGATTACTGCATGCTGTCACTCACCCCTAAGCTAATGATGGCTAACTTCTAACTGTAGGCTGGTAGCTTGTTAAATTCTAATATTATAATATAGACTGTTACCATTTACTTTTGCAGTTGACTTATTAGTATGTACTGAGTAAAAAGTTTCTTTTTCTTTCCCGACACTGCTGGTCCAAACATACCCTATGAGAGTTTTTAGTTTTAGGTCGCACTGGGGAATTTGGACTCGTGACCCCAGTATTTCTGAAATCCATGGCTAAAGGCTTACCCTTCAATATTGAAGATAAAACATGACTGCAATATTAAAATAATATGGCATTACGGTCCCACATTTTTCTACCTGTGGTGACATATTCTGTTTTGTGAATAGCAGCCAAAAGCAAACCTCGGTAGACTAAACTAAATATTTTCTAACACAATTTAATTATAACAGCTGTGTTTGGTTTGAACCACTCTTTAGGTAATTTCCTGAAAATTGCCCAGCCACAGACTCCAACTAATGTTGACCCATGCTACTTAAAGCAGGCAAAAATGAATAAGTAATGCAAAGGAAAGATGGATATACCACATAAATCAAGTAAAGTGCTTAATTGTATAATTAATCAAGCATAGCTCCACGCAAACCACTAAAATAGAATTGATTACAATGCTAAGTGTCTGTAATTGATTCATATAAGTGGACACTGATAATTATCACCAACCCAATTAAAAGTGAGATAAACAAGGAACAATCTTGTGGAGGAGCAATACTTTCTGTCTCATTTCAAAAGTCCAAATAATTTATGTGCATAGTTTTACTCCGATGACTCCCGGTGAAGAGAAGTTCACCAGAGGGATGAAGCATGGTAAACCCAGGGGCTGGTTTATGAAAAAGAGCAGGGCAGGGAGTGCTTGTTCAGACATGACTGACATGGTTTTGATCACATCTCCTCATGTTTCTCCTCTATACTTTACTAAGCCCGGGGTGCACTGGGAATATGCAACAGTGGCAGGTGAATCAGCACAAGCATTTGTTTACTTCACAGAAGCAGGAAGGAGAGCTTGACGGACTGCTCAGCATGCAGGCCACTGGCTGTGGAGAAACATGTATTTATTCTGTCCAGGAGGAGGGTTAATCCCAGGAGGAGGCGCAGAGTTGTGTGGTGCACACATTTCAGTAATGTATGTGTGTGTGTGTGTGTGTGTGTGTCCTTGTGTGTGTCAGAGTATTAAAACTGTAGATATGGTTGCACTTTGTTGTACACAGATTAATTACTTTCTCATTACATACAAACACAAATAATGCAATTATTATTTTTGCACACTCTCAAGGGTATCATTAGCAAGCGCATCACAAGCAGAGAAAATGGTCTTTTATGTCTCCTGCATTAGGTATCATTTGAAAGTTGCTTTTGCTTTGAATGTAATGGAACGTGATCTAAGTCATTATTTTCAGTCATGAATTGAGTGATTATTTACGTGCCTTCTTTCTTCTGACACTCCCCACTTTTTAGACCCTCTTAAAAAGGTATTTGTAGAAATATCTTAAACTTGTGTAGCAGAAAAATTACCAATTAACTAAAAGATTTAAGTTGTTAAAATAAAACAAAGATTTTAAAATGTGCAGGAGTATGTTAAGTGTGTAATGTGTTGGAATTAATGGAATTAATATTATCATTGCCAAAGAGTTTGTCCCAGTGACCAGCACATACATTTTTCAAGCACATGAGGGAAGTGTTAACTGTTAGATTATTATTAAAGATTTGTAAAAAGGAAACCTGCTCCAGCTTGAGTTAATCTGTTGTCTTGATAACAGGGCAATTCCAGAAGCAAAGAAAATGGCTTCCCCTTGGGATAGAGGACAGGCTACTTAACCGTCACTTAACCCCCGGTAACTATCTCCCCATCTAAACCAAAAAGGAAAATTGGAGATGGGTGAAAATCACTTGGGGCAAAGGGGTTCTTCTAAGCAGATAAATAATGTACTCAGGCACCGGTCTGAATTCATGGCACGCAGCCAGTGGATAAAATCGTATCACTTTTATTCTGGTTGCAGGAGGAAGTTTGTATCAGGTTCTGCAATCTGGAATACGTGTGATTAGATTGTAGGGGGGGTGGAGGTCAGAGGTTGGAAGAAGCCGTTGGGGACAGAAGGGGGGGGGAGGTCGGACAAGCCACGCTATCACAGGACTCTCTCTCTCTCT
This sequence comes from Percina caprodes, assembly GCA_013375575.1. Lineage (NCBI taxonomy): Eukaryota > Metazoa > Chordata > Actinopteri > Perciformes > Percidae > Percina > Percina caprodes. The sequence goes on along the minus strand of JABXJD010000028.1, from coordinate 4,476,233 downwards.
CTCTCTCTCTCTCTCTCTCTTCCCCCCATCACCCTTTGTGACTCGGATAGAGAAGTCTATGAAACGATTTGGTCCTGATGTACTGTACTCATCTCATGATCGCTGCTCGGGTCAAACCAAATCACCTTCCTCTAAATGCTATTTAAAAAGGTCAGCCCATTGTGACAATTAACATATATAATTCAATATTCGTGTCAAATGAGTGTTTTTCTTAAGACGCACTTCACATAAATTAAAATCATTCCGTGATTTATGGTTTCTATCATTTGTCGGCATCTCCTATTTAATGTTTTTGCTGCAATATGTTGAGCACTTGGTATGAACAATATACCATAGTATATTCATATATATGTCTTTATGCACAGGGTGTTATTTGCCTGGGGGAATGCGTGGGATTTCCTCCCTTTCTGGACTACATGTCCCTGCTTCTGCTGAATTATTTATTTTATTATATGTATCCCGCCTCAAACTGATCAATGCTACTTCACCAATATACCATATATTATATATCTAAAATATAAGTATTTTCAACTAATTAAAGCACTGTAACGTGAACAGTCTATGGTACTATAGAACGATCAAATCTGAGCAGCAGTTACTGGTTGTATTTAGGCGCTACTGAGCTCCGTGTTGTTTAGCCGCCAATAGGTGACTGGTAGCCAGCTACAGGCACGGCCAGATGAAGGTCCTTTCAGGGGCCATGGTAGTTGAGTTCAGCCAGACAGTTAAATTTAGGCACCTAAACAACTTATTAAGTTTAGGAAACAAGATCAGATTTGGAATAAAACACTCCCAGGGGACTGAACAGCATTTCCTGGGTAAAAATGTATTTTGTTTTCGCCACACGTGGTGAACTTCGCTCTGCGAATGAAAGCGCTATTTTATGTTAACATCACTTTGTGCTATTTCATTTTGAGATTATTTTCCATTGGATATTGAAGGGCATAAGTGTTCCGGCATGGCTGGCCGGGTGGTACTATATCCATGGTAATGGAAGGGGGATTTAATTCTTGCATGTTTTGTTGTGCGATAAAACAACATTCCTCCTCTGCTTTCTTTACAAATTGCACCGTGTGTGTGTGTGTGTGTGTGTGTGTGTGTGTGTGTGTGTGTATATATATATATATATATATATATATATATATATCTATATTCTTTACCATTCAAAACTGTGCCATTACACAAACCAACATCAACTTATAACCTGGTATTCTACACAGCACTGTGTATTCCACAGTTTTATGAAGAATCATTAATGTAGTCCGAACACCACTAGTTGTCATGAGGACCTCCTACTCTTTCCATGTTCTAATCCAGCCACACCAATGTCAATTATTATTATTATTATTAGCGTGATTATTAGCGTTTTTAAGTTATTTGTTTTAGAAACACATTTTCTGACATCTGCCTGGTGCCTCAGGTTGAAGGCAATATTATGAATTACTTAAGTGAAAAAGTAATGTGACTGGCTGAAAGAGAATGATTCATCATCAAAACATCCCTCCCCTATTATTTTCTCTCACAATGTGATTGTGATGTGCTATATTTTGTATTTAATTGATGTTAAAAGGTTATTTTAGTTAGAAAATAGCTGTTTCTATATAAATTGTAGGGTTATCAGAGCTTTTTTTTTTTTTACTGAAATGGCTGCCTACAGGGCTTGATGAGGGCATATACAGATTAATTTGTATGTCAAAGCTATACATGTAATACAAAATGAAATTTGCATACAATTTACAATTGTGTGTGAACAATTTACATACAGATTACACAATACACTAATTTACAATTACTACAAAAAACTCATGATACAACAAAAAATATGATTTAGAGTGTCTGGAAAATATACGCCCAAATAGTTTGAAAGTTGTCCAAGATAACTAACTTTTTGTATACCTTTTTAGAAATATATTATAACACTGAACTAAACTAACTAACCCAAATGATCAAAAGTAAAGGAAGTTCAACTTGAGTCCACACTTTTTATTTAAATTTTTACACTTTCAGCAGATTAGTGAATGTCAACTTCAAAGCTTTAGTGCGTAACCTTTTGATATTATTGGATGTCCTTTACATTCAAGCCATTGCCAAATAAGTTGCTGCAGAGCTAATTAAAACAATTAGCTCAACACAACTCTCTCTGTATTTCTCAGTATGGCTGTGTTCAGAAGATTGTGGCATCCGGCGACTTTCCCGCGTAGACCCCCAGCGAAGATAATTACCTTCTCTCAATAGTCCATCGTATTTTTGCGCGGTCACAGAAAGCTTATATCATGTGGATGCGCCAACAGTGTTGTTGTCATTACTTTGAATTCCTCATTGGGGCGGCATAAACTGTGCACTATAGCTTTAAATAGATTTTGCCATGAGCACCAAAAAAGTGTAGATATGGGTAGAACATACACATTTAACACATATTTAATGTCACATAAAAAAATATAATTGATTTTGGGGAAGTTATGGATTTTTTTGTTATAACATCAATGTTAAACAGACCCGCTTGATTTTGACTCTTGACTCCAAACCTTGAACCACAACAAAAATGCAGTTATGTTTTCTCTTCGCTACATTTGTAAACGCTCTCATATTGTCGTGTCAATATGAATGGAAGAGCACCAAGACTTGTTGTCCTTTCAGTGTGCCTGACATCTGATGTCCCTGTATACATTATCAGTCAGTGGTGCCTGGTGGTGAGGGTATACTAAATGACATTTGCGATTGCAGATGAGCTTGAAAATCCAGGCTTTACTGCCATCACCAACCAGGGCAGGCACATATTCATTTATTTATACTCCTAGATTGCTACCATCAATCAGAGTACTATAAATCGTCCCCCCTCATCAATAGGCAATCTGCTAATGCATGCAGCCGATCAATTCCTGACTAGCACAGACTACATGCAAAGCTACTCATCTCTTTCACACACCGAGACACACACAAACAAACTGGCTGTCTTTAATATATACAAACAACAAGCACATTCATACCAGTTGTGCAAACACACATCTCGTTTAGGGATTAGTAGTTTGATCAGAACCAATATGATGTCGCATTACTTGCCTGGATGGGGAAAAGGGGCTTACAGAAAGATGAATTAAAGAGGTCCCTGTTGTATCATAATGATTTGATTAGTAAATTAGATCCCGAAGTGTCTAATGAAGGTACTACTATAACAGAATAACTGCGGCTGGGAAAAATAGACAACTTTAATGTGTCCCAAAGTTGTTGTTTTTTCTTAATGCAAATCATGGAGAAAATGTGCAGCTGCACAAAATTTCTTTTTGCAGCCCATGATACTTATTGGGAAACAAAGGATGTTAAACGACAGAAAGCAAAGGCCATGATTCCTCTGCTTCTATATCTTGCTTTTAGGAATTCACTGCCACAGATGCAAATAATTGGACAAAGGCAAATGTCAGAAAAGGCTTGTTTGACTGGGGACAGTCAGCAACACATTAAACACTGTGATACTTTTTTTCTATTGGCTTACACACTGGCTCGATCCCTTGGCAGGTTAATACATGACATATTCAGATTTGCCTCTTGTGTAAAGACCTAATAAAACCCCCCAAACACAAAAGCCGTTGTGGCTGCCTGTATGGTATTACGATGCCCTTCTATGGAAATGCTCATTAAAATTCAACTTGTTTTAGACAGGTTCAAGCAGGTACAATGGGGGTCAGGTCAGTGGTTTAATCAATCAATCAACAAACATGAGTGAAGACACAGCCTTGTCAGATTACAACCTGACTTTTGCCATTTTCTATCAATCCTTTCCCTTCACTGTATATGATTATTTTGCTGATTTTTATACAGGATTTTAGCAATACAGAGGTCCAAATTTGTTTAATTTTCCTGTCTAAATATGTGCATCTTAAGATGTTTAGTGAGCAACTATTGTATAAGAGTAGCTTCAAAACCTTCACAGTGGGCAGAAGCATAAATGAAAAAGATGGTTAAATAAAATAATATACATCTTCTTTGTTTAATCTTTTTGTTTGATTTTGCATAATTTTGTATTTGAATTAAAATATAACAGCGTAGGGTAGCGTTAATGTAACTGGCCTCTGCAAACGTTAGAATAATCTCTTCCTCAGTAACCTGAGACTTACTAACGTTATAGACGCCAGCAATGGCCACTGCACAGTTTCAACGCAGCGCAACAAAAGGATCAAACTTTCACAAGAGTTTCCGATGTTCTTTATCATAGTAGACTACATTAGGTCTGCTTGTAGCAGCCTAGTTTCCTTACATCATGTAGGGAAAAAATTACATAATGTACGTAGATTACCAGCACAGAGGAGCCATCATTCTGCTGTGATCACAGGACTTAAGAACGTGCAGACGAGTAAGAGAATAAATGTGCGACAGGCTTTTTGGGAAGCACTCTGATTTTGCCTCTTGAGATATGCCGGAGGTGAATTATATGAGTGGAATGTGTTCTTGAGTTTTCTCCTGATATGATCTTCCAGGAAATAACAGCCACGGTAACTTAGAACGAGCTCTGAAAATATCAACGTGAGGACAGAGACTGTCTCCCGTAAGTCATTCACTATGCACATATATGTTTAGGATAATGGTTCAAGGATTGCAGTACAATGGCCTTTAGTGTCATTTGGTTCCGACAGTGAAGAAAGGCAGTAGAACAACAAACTGCACACAACTGTTTGGTTCTTTACATTGAACATGAATGCATTCTTCCACACATACACAGACACAGCCATGTGAATCAGTGTGCAATTTCATATAAAAGGTGTAATCTTCAGCTGTCATTGCCAGTGAAAATGTATCTCTATGTGTTTTTTTTCACAAAAGCACATTTAAATATATTACCACTTACTGTAGTAGTTTATGGCATGTCACTTGATGAGGTTTTTTAACATTAATATGAGTTCCCCCAGCCTGCCTAAGGTCCCCTAGTGGCTAGAAAGGGTAATTGGTGTAAACTGAGCCCTGGGTATCTTGCTCTGCCTTTTGAGAACATGAAAGCTCAGATGGGCTGAACTAGAATCTTCTTCTATATATAATTCTAGCTCAGCTCAACGTTACCTCCCCTTTCTCTTCTTGACTCGCCCCGAGAATTTGGCCCACCCATGAGAGAGAGACATCATGGCTTTCAAACGAGCAAAGCAGCACACCCCCAGCCTCCACCTTGCCCCCATCCCCTCATTAGCTACAGACTCAAAAATGGCATGTCCTAAGGAAAGCTGATTGTTGACTGACTCTAGTGGCTGTAATTCTGCACCAAGGCTGAATTTTGGGAAAGAGGCTTCAAATACAGTATTAGGAGACCACTAAGGTCTATTTAAAAGCATCAAAGAGCAGCCATGTCATGGGACCTTTAAGAACAAAATTGGTCAAACATTTGACCAACATTTTGAAAGGTTTAGGGTTATCAAAGCCAAAGTGTTACGGCCACCAGACAATTGATGTCCATCTGACAGCCCTAAATCTACTGATGCACATCTGTAATAAGAAAAGCTAAAATGGTGTTTACAAGAGAAACACACTTAGTTTATCCTGCAGACAAGATAACATGGACAAGTCAAATATAAACACAAACAAGCCCAGCTGTCCGTGCATGCAGACACGGGAAAGTAGCTGCAGTCACACACAGACACAAACTAAAACCACATTGCCCACCCCATTAAGCACCCGCTTACCAAACACAGAAGCCAAACACAGTCTGTGTTTGCAGCCCTGGGCTCTGCCTTGCAACGTGTGCGGTGACAGATTTACCATAGTTGGCTGTGGCGGTGCCCTTGACGCCCCCTGCCCTTTCTCCTCCGCAACACAAAGGCAATTATCACCTTGTCTCTCCTCAGACAGGACCCCACTCATTCAGGCTGGGCTTACCGTCGGCATTACATCTCAGGGCAGATTAATCGTTAGAACAACAGGCACAGGCGGTTCCCAGCACCTCCTGCTGGACATAAGCTGAAGAGATGACATCATGTTGAGTTATTAATGCTGACATTAGCGGAGGCAGGGGAGGGATCACCATGACACTTTGGGTGGAAGATAGAGCCCAGACCCTTGCGCTGCAGGTAGGGATGGCAAATGTCACTTTAGCACACAGCATGGTAATTATGCGACTTAATGAATGGGTTTTCGTTACTTAACGTTTTTTGGATGCCAGCCAGCAGGACATGTAACAAGGGTCCTCATGCGGTTTGGAATGCCACCCCCAGTGCTTGAATCCATTGTACATTGTGCATTTGTGTTTCTTTGCTTCTTTGTTTGTTTATGTGTGTTGATGGGATGTAATACACCTGCACAGGTGAGCATTGGTGGTTAATAGATGACAATCGCACACAACATGGTGTTAGGGATGCAAGTACACAGGGCGTGTGGAGAGGGAGGATTCTGTTGCTGAAGTGGTATGAAATTGGAATGCAATGCAAGCTGTATTTTTCACATACTTTGTTTAACTTTTTTTATATAATACAAATACTGTCTATGTACAGTACGTAGTTACTGTCCTATACAGTTCATGCCGTTGTGCATTAAAATGTGTTTTTAAAGTAAAGTGTCAAACATTTTGTATTAACCCCCAGAAAAAGCAGAGCCCCCATGAAAATACAAAAGTTAACCTGCTGCATATACACTGAAACAAAACTAAGAGTATGGCAGCTCTGTGAGGTTGTACCACACACAGGTGTTTTTTTTTTATTCCAGATTGAGAGACCATGCTCTGCTTTATTGGCATTTTTTTTAAGCCAATCACAGTCGTCTTGGGTGGTGCTGAGCACCAGGAAAAGCTGCGGTGCCGCTGCAAAATAGCCTTACAAAGGAACTTATTTCTGTGGAACAAGAGTATGTTCAAAAGTTGTTTTAGTCATGCAACAGAAAACTGAAGAGATCTGAGGAGCAGTTAACCATAGTCCTCATAAATCTACAGGAGTTTAAACTGCCAACAAAAAGAAAGCCCAAGGTAACAAATATCCTACCTTAATAAGTGAAATTGGCGAAATTTCCGTCGGCAACGAATCAATCCCAGAAGTGTAACATCAAGTCTAGGTAAATGCCAAGATAAGCATGCCCACTTACAGTAGACAATTCAGGCTCCATCTTCTGGGCACCATGGTGATCTGTTCCATAGTTCTTTACAATCCAATCACTTGTTGTTTAAAAATTTCAATCTGGACCAAAGGGATGACCTAGACAGACTGACCGATATTACCATCCATACAACCATGCCACTAGTGTGGCAAAAACTACTTTTTTTGAACAAGATAAAGAGTCATATATCTTTAAGGACCTCTATTGTAGGAAATGCACACATGGATATGCACCCCCTTACATAGAGTGTTAAAAATATTTATCGTAAGCAAAGCACAATCTCAACCTCACTTTATGTAATTGATGCATATTCTAAAATCTTTTCTACTAGGCTGGTTTCTGCCACATCAGTGGCAGTCTTAGTCTCATCTCCACAAATCAAAAGTAATGAAATGCAAGTGTCAAGCTTGGAGTCAGTGCTATGAATCACAAATAAAGTATTAATACATGAGTAATTAACTTACTAATTGAAGCTTTTGCTGGCATTGCAACATCCCTGCCTCTGTCGAGAATTAGCGTCGTTTTCCAGGATACATGCTCTTTCTGGCTCTGATGTTCTTATCTAACTTTTGTTGTGACTTATCTAACTTTTGTTTCCCAACTCCTTCAAAATGGCTGATCTATATAAACCACATCAAATGTTGCCTATTTGAACAAGCACTTTGAATGCAAATCAGAGTTCTTTCGGTCAACCGCAAGACATGTGTCAACCTCTGTCGAGATTCTTCAAAATAATATCACAGTACAGTGCCAGCAAAGACCTGCCACTGCTGTTTGACATTTTCTGGAAGGGATGTCGTTTTCTGTGCCTCACAGACTCATGTTTGACAGAATGTAAACCATCCAACCGAATCGGGCTCCATCTGAAAGGTCAGGAACTCCTCACAGCAACCGCCCAATCAGAGCTGAGATACAGCTGTCATGGTGGGAGGAAATGGAGGCGTGGAATGGTATAGCCATGGGGCAACACTTCCGAGAGCGGCGCAATTACAGCAACAACACAGTGAAACTAATTCAGCCCCTGGGCAACACAGGCCGAACCTACTAACCTTTTGTAGTAGTATACGTATAAGTTCTCTCGTCTGTGACAGTTGAACTTTGAGCCTATGTCTCGATGCGTTTTTTTTAATATACATTGTACATTTGAGACAATTTGATCACTGTTTTTTTGCACATGATGGTACTGATGTAACAGTAAACAACACCATGCAGTTTCAATGCTGAGATCACTACATTCATGCATTCTAATGACAGATTTCTTTTCAATCAGTCAGTTTTGATTGTTTTTGTGAATAAACAGCAAAGTCTCTCCTTTACTCTGTCAGTCTTTGCTGACAGCGTGCCACCTTAACAGAGCAACACAATTAAAGGTCACTTCTCATTAGTCTGTGTCCAAGAGGGGACATGGAGACACACACTGTTTGGTTATTAGCGTCTGGACAAACAACCGCCTTGAACAAACTGTCCTTGTGCTGTCACTAATAATCCATGGTCGTACATAAAGGTTTTGATTGTTTTTGTCGCAACTGCTTTTAGTTTGTCGATCTGTGTTAGAATAAGAAGTATCTTTGACATCACACCAATCTAGACAGGACTAAAATCAATTGAGTTTTATTTGAGCCTATTGTAAAACATTACACTTTCACATGAAAAGAAATTACTTTTTCAAAGTCCTTAAAAAAGTTTTATTTTGCGCCGACCTATCACTTTGTAAGAGTGAGTGTCATGGTTTGACTTGTTGCCTCTCCTGTCCGTTTCCCTCTCGTTTATGTTTTTTTTTGCGTTCTTTCCTGTACTGAGTGGGTGTGTCGCTCCTGGCTCTCTCTCCCTTATCGTCAGGACACCTGTGGCTGCCTACACACCTGAAGCCGATCCAGTAATCACCGCTCCTGTCTTAAACCCTGGCTTTCCAACCAGTCTCTGCCAGGTTGTCCATTCACCCACAGTGGTAACACTCCCTATGGCCAGCGCTGGTGGTTTCACATTGAGTACCTTCTTCTAGTATCTCAGACTAAGCTTAATTTTGACTTTGTGTGTTTTTTTTTTTGCTCCTGCTTCATCCCTGGAAGCCCAATCTGTCTGCCCGAGCCCAATCATTGTTTTTTGGATCTGCCTCCCACCTGTCTGCCCGCTGTCAGTCCCAGACGATTTCTTTGCACCCTTTTCCGTTATATTAAATAAACCTCTGGGGCCTGTTGCACGAAACCAGGATAAGGGATTAAGCCGATATTTAAGTTATCCTGGATGAATTTAGCTTTGACTTGGTTGCACAAAACCAGGTTGAATTAAACTCAGCCAAGTAACCATGGAGATTTCTTCTTTGCAGTTAGCCTGGACCAGAGCAGGCTAACAGCCGGGCTAAGATTAATCCTGTTGTCACGTGTTAAATCAGCAGCTGCTCTGATCAGACAGTGAAGTTATTCCGTTGTCTTCTGAATGTGTTCTGCTTTATTTTCATTAACATGCATTACTTGTCACTATTGTTGTCATGAGTTTGATTGACAGCCTACTAGAAATGGTTGCACTGGTACCCAATCGGGAGAGTCGGGACTTTTCCAGGTGGGACGGAAGTGTTTCGAGGTTGCCTGGTGTGCGGCCGCTGCCTGACCTGTCCGTCGCGTCAGTGTCCACTCTCTCTATAAAGATAGAGATGAGCAGCGCGGTTACAGCTACAGCTACAGCTATTGCACACATTTGGGTTTAGCTAGCAGCTAAAACATTACCTCAGTAATATTTCTTTAGTAAACACAGGCCTACTGAGCTACAGATAGGAGCATGTAAAAGAAGATAACTTACCATAAAGTTAGCTTAAACGTACAGCCAATCATTCATAATTTAACGTTAGCATTAGCCTACCTTTTTTATTGATATATGCATGTTTTTGTGGTTTATCCCAGCTGTTTTGTTGTCGCTGCTTGTCTAATTTACACGAGATAACGAATACATTTGGTCCATACATCTTGTATGGTTCTCCTTCCACAAATTAGCAACGTAAGCTGACATTACTGCGTTAAATTTGAGACGTGCAAGATGCTGTTAGTTAGCGCAACATGTCAAGCAGCTAAATCCAATCTCCTGAAAAAGGGCAATAATAATATTTCAGCATATTGTATTTCAAATGGTCTGAGAGAAAAGTAGACCTGTGCATTTCCCCGTGGCTCTGTTTTTAGGCTTTAGGGAATCTAGCCTGTGATGGGAGACTTTGGCCAATCACAGCTCATTTTCAGTGTTCTTGGCTGTTCTGCACATGCATTTGCCCATTTGACAGAGAGGCATTTGTCTTTGCTTTCCACCCACTGCAGTTACTTTTATTTTGTTTTTGTCTCATTTTCATCATGAAAAAAAGCTTTTCAACAAATACTTTTTCGTCGCATTTGTCATTGTTGTTGACGAAAGTAGTAATGCAGTGCAGTCAAAAAAAAATCACAAACCTGACACAAAATTAAGAACTTTTACATCCATTTATAATGGTTTATATACCAGTAGGCCTACTAATTGATTTCTTAGGAATGTCTTGCGTAGAGCATCAAAAAATACTGGTTAAAATGAACTCAAAGACTAACACGCTGACGGGGCATAATGCATCTATAAAGCTTAATTCATAATCCCAAATATGACACGATGATAAATTTAGCACTCTAATGTCGCTTGAGGGGCTGAGCAATTTCCTCACTGCAAAAGCTTAAGTTTCCCAGTTCCTCTTCCTTCTCCCTGGGGCCAAATTTGCAAAAGCGGGTCATCCCTGGTAGAGTTCTCTTATTCATCTATCATAAAGCTTCCCAGAGGATTTCCCTGGCCATGTAAATTTGGGTTCTCAAACAGCCAGAGTTTAGGAAAAATGCATCTCACAGCAAGCCACTCCTGTTTGCTCTTCCTTCCCTTCCTGTTCTTTCCCTGGCCCTTTTTTCCTTATCTGTCTGCTTTTTTATCTGCTTGCCAAGGTCAGACAGGCTTGAGGCGATCAGTCTTGATAAAGACAGGCCGTGGAGATTGTGGGGGCAGTGATAGGGTTGAGAGGAGGCCTGGTCAAACAGTTTGTGTCCAGCTGTTGATGGTCACATCTAAACAGTCCCCCAGATAGCAAGGTGCTTTTATTTATTTATTTTTTTTAACGTCACATTCAGGCTTTACCTCCCTCGTGCACTGAATATCCCCAAAAAGAGATTATCATGTTATCTTGCTGGGTCACAATGTATTCCATTTATCAGGAGATATGATTGTTGACTTTGCTGTGGTTTATCTAATTTCATTTCAAGTCTTTTCCAAAAATCTTTGATACACGCTGTCAGGGAAAGAGAAAGTAATGGAGCAAGCGAGTTGAAGCATGTTGATGGGCAGGAGATCTTGTAACACCTGCACATTCCCACACGAGACTCTAGGGAGAGATACCTACGCCACAGAGACTAGCTCATCTCTCTCTTTCTCTCTTTCTGTCCCTTCCGCGGCAGGAAATGGATCACGTTTCTAAAAGCCCAAGGCCCAGATCACCTCAATATTGTGTCTGCGTACTACTTTGTGATCTTGGATTGACTGATTCACCCCTGGGCATCTGTGGGGAGAAACAAGAGCAAGAGGAAGTGTGATCAATGGTTAATTTCTCTTTTAATCTTAAGAAATATTAAAAGGCAGGGTTTTAAATGCTTTGCACAGTTGTTGCCTTGTTTTTCTTGAGCTGTTAAGAGTGCTCTCTTTTCACTGTTCTTACGAGTAAAAGTGACATTTGAGTTGTTTGCTAAAACAATAGCCTCGCTTGACTTAAGTTAAGCCTGAGAGAATGCCAAAGCAAAGACAATAAAGAGCAAGCCATCGTAGAAACTCCCAATCACACAAACACACACACACACACACACACACACACACACACACACACACACACACACACAAACACAAACATATTTCTTTTTCTCCCTTCACTAAGGGAATGGGAGCTCTATTAAATAATTCAAATGGCTGTCCTAGGATGCCAATCAGAAATACTACAGCCATAAAAGCCATGTCTATACTTGGTGCAGAGTGGAGGCCCTGCAGCAAATGAAAGCATTATTCTTGTTATCCTCCGGAGAATGCAGCAGCGCTAGTATTTCTTCTTCTTCTTCTGCTTGTCGTCGATTTATTTCTTTATTTATTCTCCGGGAGGAAGGAGAGATGTTTAGGTTTTGAAGCAGGACATATCTGCAGGGGAAAGCGACTGTCAGCCTACTTTATCCCCATTTGAATAGTGCCTCTCTGCTCGCTCCAAGGTGAAACACACTCTGTTGGAAACTGGGTTAGGAGTAAAAACTGCCAAGGCGGCCTTTCAACAATACTGGAGGTATAAGCACCCACAGCTCTTCGCCCAATCCCTATCTTCTTTATTTGACTGTAGTAAGTTATCTATGCTTTTAAATGATAAATTATTAATCGTGATCTGTGCTGTGTTGTGGTTTAATTTACTGTGTGGGATTCAGCTTTGCCAGTAATTGCATTAAACATGTAAAAAACATGTACTCTCTTGGTTTATAGTTTCAACTGAACAATATATCAATGAAATGTTGTTTTTTTACTTTCCAATTCTACCTTCCATCTAAATCTGCTCAACTTTGACACATTCAGCTTGTATGAGATTAACATAATTCTCTTTAAAGGGGCTCTAAGCAGTGTTGGTTGACGTCAATTCTTGTTGACGTTCAAAGTATCGTCAAACAAAATGGAGGCTAGCTCACCTCTCCCTCCTGTAGAGATCTAGCGCTAGCTGCTTGAAAGCTACATGTTGTATTCACCAAGGTTAGTGCTGATTCTAGCTAATTATATCCCTGTGTTGGTAGTAAGCGAACATGAGTGTCCATTTAGAAAAAACAAAATAAGAATAACCTCTTCTTTAATTTAACTTAAGACGGCTACACATGCTACTTAGTTAGCCAGCTAACAAGCTTGCTTGGCAACATGAAGAGGCAATGTTAACAGCAGCAGCTAGCTGGATAATTCTGAATGTAGTTGCTAATGTGATTCTAAAGTTGAAAGTGTCATTATGAAATAAACGGCTTGTTGAAATAAAAATAAACTGTGATAATAGGTATGATATAACTTTTTATAATCATGACTTCAACTGTAATAGTCAAGCTGATCTTAAAGGTTCCGTGAAATGAACACGGCCCATTAAGTTAAGGACAAGGTCGTGGGTGGGCTTCAGCTTCTGTGACACACTGGAAGGACGGTACGGATGAGTTTAGGAACAGAAGAAAGCGACTTTAAGAAACATGATGATGACACGATCCCCGGTCTCCCAGGTTAAAGTCTTGTGTTTGACCCATCCATCACCCCAACCAACCTCCTTACTCGGGCTTTTGGGCTTTCATACTACTCTCTACCATTGTCACTCCTAACCTTAGGTCATCTTCTCATTGACATTTTTTTCCGTGGTGGCCACACAGACTTTTCACACATTTTGTGTCACCACCACGTAATGCGGTGTTAACAGTTCATGATCATTTCACAGATTTCTGTGAGACCAGGCTGGTAATAGTATATTATACTTATTTGAAGCTCAACAAGGTCAAGTAGGATACAATGTAAAGAAAAAAGTACCCTATATATTTCTGACTCATACCATGAGAACCCAGAAATTTATTTAACAATTTTGCCATTTCCCAGTGTGCAGTGTGAATGTTAACTAGACTACATTTACTAGTAATCTGCTACATATTTACAATCATTTTTCTTCATAGAAATGTGCATTATCTAGATGAATTCAATGGTGTTGGAATATAGAGGCAAGACAGTGATGGATAATGTGGTGAGGAGTTGATGGTGTAAAGGCCGACACTCTTGTTATTTGCCCTCATGATCTTACAGTAACTCTGTGGTGTCTGGCAGAGTTTATTCTCCATTTATTAGTATTCCATAGCATAGGCCTATATACTATTATAAGATATCACTTGAAGTGTAAATCATTTGTAAATGGATTTTCAATTGTGGCAGAAATAAATTACCTCTCAAGTAAGTTACTGAACAAGTCAACCAGATAAAATACTGCTCATTTCATTGTTTTAGTGTTAACCAACCTGCATGCTTTTAATAGTTCAAAACAAACACAATGTTCTTATTGAATGTTTCACATTGGTGATGTAAGAAATAACAGCAAATTAACAGACAGCATTTTGTTTCTCTTGACAACTTCTCACATCTGTTGAGGTTGCTCATGCAGTTGCTGCACTGTACTGTTAATCACAGAGAAAATGGAACAAACAGCACTGATCATGTGTCTCCAATGGAAGTTATTATCACATTCTGTCATTTATATGCAGATGAAACAAGATTGCAATGAGGGTTGCATTGATTCATGAAATTTATGGGGATCCCACATTATTTTTCATTATAATGTTTCTCTTTATTCACTGATTAATTGTTTATTTCAAACTAACATTTCTTGCAATAAGCACTTCAACTGTGACCCAGCCAACCCAACCACCCGTATTTGGATAGACTGAGCAGAGGGGAAGAAAGCCAAAAAGCTTTTAGGAAAAAATGTTTCCCTTCGTTTCAACAGATAGCAAGCCCTCTGACTCTCTATGGTGAAGCAAGCTTCCTAATGCCCAGGAGTCCATCTTAAAACTGTACTAATGGACAATTTAACCACCACTCTCCTTGGCCTCCCAATGCACCTTAAAAATGGAACCAATCCGCTTACCAACAAACTTGCTCCCACTTATCCATTTGGTTACCCTCGAGATGATGTCACTCTCTACCCAGGGAGCATGTGGACTGCCATGTGTCTGTGCGCATGCGTGCAGGAAGACAGCCAAGGTCATCACTCATTGATAAGGCTCCTGTGGAGCGCTTGTGTTATCTCATCTGCCTCGGGACTACCCAGAGCAACCTCTACAATTAGCCATCTTCCCCTAACTATTTATCCCAGTGACAGCTACCCCAACCCAAGTACTGTATCTGAGGCGGTCTGGGACAGAGCAGACGCCAGACAACCCCTCAGCACTTAAGATGGGTGCTTGCAACCTTGCATATTTCCTACGGTAGGTCCCTAATCACTCTTGATTCAGGTTCTAAATGTGGCAAATGTAATCTGCAAAAATAATGCATCACCTCACAAGTTAATGACAGTAGTGTTGAAGAGCAACCAATTGAATTGGGAATGAATGATACATATGTAAGTCTGATAATTTGAATCCCTATAAAATTATGAATATTGAATTATAGTGTTATACAAAAGATTAATTATGCTATGTACATGAGATGTAAATTATTTTTACTGTACAGGTTTCAGCCGGTAAGAGCAATAGTGCTGTCTAAGAGTGAGGAGGTTTTAGCTAACTGAATATTTATTAATTTGTCTAGTCATTTTAAAGCTCATATATTTATACCTATTTAACTTTCTTGCCATGATTTGCTTTTAAATATGTGTTTTTTTATTGTGTGAAAGTGTAAAAACGTGAAGGTTTGCGCCTTGGACAAATAGCAAGCTCTCCCTTGAGCTGGAGATTCAAGATATAATTCAAGCTATAATAGCTTGTTAGCTTTGTTGCATTACTTACTTTTTAAGCAGGGGCAGCCGGGGTTTGCAGACCGTTATGAGACAATGGTACAAATATTTATTTTGATTAAACTGTGTGAACTCATTGTCTCGTTGGCAACCTAACTACTTTGCTAACTGACCAATGGCAAGCTTAATAGCTAGGTAAAGTTTAGCTCTTCAGTGCCTTTTCATTAAACTTTAATGGTGTGCAATGGTAAACAGAATATCAGGGAGAAGACAAAGACTCCTTAAATGCAGATTTTGTTGCGTAGAACAAAGGCTAGAGTGTGTTACCTTTTGAAAATATTTAATGTAGCTTTTTGTATAATGTGAACTGAAAATTTCCTTTGAACAAACACTCAGGGCCAGATGTACGTACATTTGCGAATATAACGTTGTCAGGGCCTCGGCCATCTAGTCCATCGGTTAATCTATGCCTTTCTCCGCCCACTGTACCGTAAATTGCACTGTAACAAAGCGTTAAGTACCTGTGCTATGATACAGCTGAGTGCAGACTGCGATATTCCCACTGCTGATGCTATTACTGTTTAAAATGATGTCAATATTTGTAATGTAGCGAGGAGTTTAATAACTGCTGGAATGGAATGTGTACTCTGAGTCGGAGATTCAATGTCATTTTTGATTTCTTCCAGTAACTGTAATATTGCATGGCTGTTTAATCTGTAACGCTTAATGATTTTGTGTTCACTCAACTAAAAAAGTGTGATCGTTGTGGCTAAAATCCTTTCAGCTCGTCTTCTTGGCCTGTCTTCGTCTTGTTTGGATTTCTGCTGCCATTTCACCAGGAGGCAAATGTGAGAAAACCCGCATGCAGCAGGTTTACACCTTCTTTTAAGGTGCGGAAAATTTTCAAATTTTTGAGGTGCACATTCACGGGCGGATTTTGTACATACAGTGGAATACATAATTAGGCGCACTTTACGCTTCCCCTTCTATCTCTTTATGGAAAACTCCCACTTTCCCCTTCACCCTTCCATGAATGCATATGCATGACACGGAAAAGCGCAATTTGCCATTTTCAGTCCCTGCCACAGGCAGTCGGCACTTTTACCTCAGTGCAGCCTGTTTGTACATACCTCTTCATGCTTTGTGCTTACAAAACAAATATTACTGAAGGGTGACTCAAAAGCGTTCATCTGGTCCTCAGTAAAGGCAACACTGTTTTTCAGTGCACAAAGAGAGAGTTTACCACCACAAGTTTTTTTGAATTGCAGAGGTTTACTGGTATTCTTGGCCCAGTAGGACAGAGCTCATCCCTGCCATCTGGAAATTGCAGAACTACTGTCAGAGTATTTCCTTCCTTCTGATGAGGACAACCTTGTGTTTGAAATATGTGTGTGAGAACAAGGCAGGACAGTAGTGTGACTATTTCAGGACAGTCCTTGGGTATTTGCTTCCCTCCTGCAGTGGAAAGTATATGCTTTTAAATTTGAAAGAACTTTAAAGTGAAATAAGTGACCTATAGGCTACTGAAGTGGTTCACTACACATACGGATCTGTAGTGTACTGTCCTTCAAAAAAAACAGCAGCAACTAGCGTCAGTAGTTGAAACTTTTGTCTGTAATTCAAAGGTCATGGCTTTGACAAAGATTCATAACATCTATGAAAGTTAAAACAATAAATGTAGAAACGTGTTCAACAGTACAGTCTAGACAGAACAATAACAGCCACACAGAGACAACTATTTCAGTCACAGTCTAAATTAAGTCTATCCCGTGATTCAACGCACGCTCAAGGTGTGAGTGAGAAAACATATAAATGCAAATATTGGTTTAATGAGAATTTGCAGAGTGTACTATCTACTTCAATTGTTTTATTCCCTTAAAGGTGCAGTAGGTAAGACTTATAAAACTAACTTCCTGTCGTATTTGCTGAAACTGACCCTATGTAGAACTACATGAATACAGGTAATTTTATACCACCTACAGCCTGTAGTGCGATTTGCAAAAATCCACAGCTCCCCACCAATCAGGAACAGGGAGGTGTCTAACTGTGTCAATAAGCTCGTTCGAGATTAACTGCGCCTCGCCTGTAAAGTAGACGAGAGCAGGCGGCAGCAGCGGGGGGGGGGGGACAAAAAGCTGTGGTAAAGTCGGACCGTTTCCATCCGATTCCAGCCGCCTTCAGACTGAACAGGAAGTGACAAAAACACTACGGTGTGATTCCGATTTAATAAAATATAATCAGACTCACACATCTGCGCAGACCTGGCTCATCTCGAACCACTGCTCATGCACATGCATTCATTCGCCTTTGAGGGGGGAGGGGCTTAGGAGATCATTTTGGGCTTTAGCAGAAAGGGGGGAGGGACTGAGAAGTTGTCAATGTTTTTGGCTAAGTCCTGTCTCGTCTCAATCCTACCTACAGCCCCTTTTAAGCAAGACACTGTAGGACATAAAATATTCAACTAACTTTCAGTTTGACAATGTTGCATTGATGATTTTATTTGACTCACAGGAATTACAGGAATTATCTCATGTCAGACTTTAACAAACTTTACTACCTATTTTGGCAGTCCAACAGATACTCTGTCACGTGTACGGTGAATTTGAACCCTATTTACAAGGTGCTCCGTCATTCTGTAAATCAGACGAGTGACCAGCTCTCCTTTTTAGTTTTATCATTATTAAGTCTCATTAAGTAGGCATTGATTTCTTTTTTGTCATCACTATGTGCAGCAGAACAAGCTCCAAACCCATTTTACCACCTAATGAAGTTGCTACAGCTAACTTAGCAACGAGTACATCCAGCAGACCCATTAACATTCATTTGGTGTTGTGTTTCTGGCCATTCAACATTTGTAGGACCAATATTTACTCTTATTATAGCTTGGATGTATTCTCCATCTCAGGGGAATATTTGGATCTTTAGCATCTAAATGCTCCATTAAGGTTAATTAGTATTTAAAAGTAAATATAGTATAGGGCATCACATTAAATTAGCTACTTAAATTCTGTGACAGCTTTTATCCACATTATCGGCAGGCAGATCATTCCATAGGAGCCAACCAGTGTTTATGATTATTGCTTTGTTTTAACTAATAATATATCATTCCATTGTATATTTTGCCTAAATGGTCAGAAAAAGTAAAATGATGTAGAGATCTTCTTCTTTGTCCTTTATATTTCAGTTGTTTGATATAATCCTTCACTATTTCAAGTTCATAAAATATACCAGATAAAAGTGAACAAAGCATGTCCTTAATACCACATGCCAATGGTAGATAATACTCAGGTCTGAGTTTGATACATGCAGTTCACATTGGCCTACCTCTGCGCTGCTCAGAATTTAAGCCATGCAGTGTACTTTGTGTACATTTCATTGGCCTTGCTCTCACTTCAATTGCTTCCTTAATCAGAGTAAAAATGTCTCCTTTATTATTTCAAGACACACACAGAGCCAATTAGCTAATCATTATGGAAAGGCAGGTGGTGCACTAATACAAGATAATAACACACCTTGGGCATTCAGAGCCACCATACTGCTCAGGGCCTTTCAGCAACATTGCACTGTTCTGTGCAAGCCTAATTGGGTTGTGGAACATGGGGGGATGGGACATAATCATGCAAAAGCAAAACTGTTACCTGTAACTTTTGTGCCTGCTTTTTATTGAGGGAATGAGAAGGACAGAGGCATTATTAAAAGGGAGAAGAAATAGAGAGAAACCTGGACTGATAGTTTATTTTTGTACCAATTAAAATCGCACAGATACAGACACATAAATGAAAAGGGGGATAAGTCTGTGAACACAATGTTGGATTTACATTTTTTTTTGTTCCTCCAGATTAAATAAAAACAGTGAAAAATATCTGATCATACTCTTATCCATGTTTCTTTTATATGATCTCAATTGAATACAACAAAAAAGAAGGGCTGTATCATGCTGGTTTACTTCAGATACAGGGCTAATATCATTAGAATTAACCTTTTTTTCAAAGCCCAACAGAACAGAAAATGAGGAATCACCTTGAAGTTAAAAACAAAGGCTTTGCAAATGCAAAAACAAAGTAAAGTGCTAAATGTCCTTTTACAGTTTTAGTAGCATACCTTACTGCATTCTTTCTGATTTCTGAATTTATGATGGATACAAATCAATGTAGGCCTATTCATTATTAAATCATTGTATGTCTGCAAAGCTTTCTTCCTCCAGACACTAATTGTGTTTTCGTAGTGATACAAAGGCCGACGGGACTTTTCCATGGCAACTGTGGTGATGAACACCCTAAAAGGTTCTGTATCCTTTCTAGACACCACAATGCACTGGCTGCACATGTTTGCCTGTGTCCTATTTCCTGACTGTCAGTCCATAAATACATCTCATGAATGTATGCATGATGAGGGAAGAACGAATGCTGTCTCACACTGTATGCACCTGGCAATGAAATAAAATCCACATTTGGAATGGAGATTTTGGACAGTACGGGACATTTTCTTTCAGAATTTCAAAATGAAATGTGACACTGTGTGCTAGCAATCTAACTGTTGCAGCAACACAAAGTCATAATTCCAAATGCAAATTTAGTTGTTGTTGTTTTCCGTTTTGTATTCCGTAATGCACAGTTCAGGCTATTGTTATTCTAAAAGATTTTAACTTCCCTCGTGACGATCAACGCAAGTTGACATTTGAGACTCTGCTATCAAAACACAAATTCCACATGCTTATCTCAAAATAAAATTTGACAAGTGAGGAATCCACGGGCGAGCAGTCACTAGCTGTTGGGGAGAGCTTGTGTCTCAGCGAATATGCTTTACCATGAAAGCAAACTGACAGTCAAGAGTGTCAAAAGCAGTTTGCTTCCATTATAGTCTCCCCCTGCCCAAGTCACACATCTGGTATTCGTGGAAGCAACATTTAACACGTTCTCTTACAGAGCTGTGGCATCTTTCTTTCATTATATTAGCACCTCTGAAGGGCAGGATGCTGTGTTTCTGCCCCCGCCTTTGACTGACACAGTGGTTATGAGCAATGATAGCTCCCAGGGCTCTGAGGGAGCATCTAAATGAACTGACACTGGCAGTGTGAAGACACCTCGCACAAAATCCACTGACATTATTATACTAAGGACTTTATATAGGATGATGAGGCCTGGAGAATCAATGTGATTGATGCGCGGCACTCAGCACATAATTCCTCACGTTTTATTTAAGACACTCGCTTAGAGGGGTTGTTGTGACTGCTGCCACTTGGAGTGGTGCTGTTGCTGAATTATGCTTGTCGGTTAAACATGTTCAGTTTTGCTCTACACACAGGAAATTAGAGCTGCACAAGAAGTAAAATACGGTCCAACATCCTGTCCAACATGACTGTTTGTAGTCATGTAGGAGAATGTCAGTTGTGTGGAGCCAAAGCCAGTAACACAAGCAACATGGCAGCTGGACAACAACTCAGTTAGGTGTAGGGACTACACTAACTTTGTCACTCTATAATATCAAAATCTGATATCCTCCTTTATTCCTGCCATAATTACTTGGGCTTTTTGTTACTCTAACGTGTTGCTTTGGGACACTTTCCAAAACAAGATTTATTCTATGCTCTCATTACCAGCACACAGTTGCAACATCTACATGCACTTTAAGGATAGCAGTTCAAATAAAGCTTCATTGACACCTTTATTATGTGTACCAAGTAATTGATAGCTGTACACTATCAGAAAAAGGGCGATTCAAATGAGCCAATAAGTATATGCACGCAGCCAAACAAAAGATGCACACTAATTAAACCGTACACACACTACCGCTACGAAAAAAAAGTGGATGCACTTTTTTTTTTAATAAATACCATATTCAGATGATGAAATAATAATCACACAAAATTTCATGTTAACGTCAATTTAGGAAGTTAAAAAATAATTAATACTAAATTCCCTTTCTGTAATGTTTTTCCCACTTCAGTCAAACATCTGTGTACAATGAGTGAGTGCCACAACAGTGCCCACGTTTCGCCTGCCATATGTCCTGGCCAACTGTTGCTTTGTGTAAAATCTACAGTCAGAGGTAATAAAACATGCAGTGTTTGTAAATGGAAAAGCAAAGACACACAACAGTAGTACTCTTGTTGTTTTATCATTGTTTGATCAGTGTCGTATTGTCATTTAGTTGAAAGACTAATCTGGTCTTTACCGAAGAACTTATATTGAAAAACTACCTGAAAATTCATCTTAAGCCCAAATATAGTACTAATACAAGAAGAAGAAGAAAATAACACACACATGTTTGAGGGTTGCTTTTCTCTTCCACAGAATCTACTTGTAATGGTTGTAATGGCTAGATATACACTGCATGTTAGCCTTAGCTACATTTACAATATATATATATATATATATATATATAATATTTAGATTTAGATTTTTAAGGTAGAAGGGAAGCAGATGGGGAGGGATAAAAAGAGAAATGGGAAAAATATATACTTTAAGGTTTATTAGGCTAGTGTGCAATTGCAGGCTGCTTGCTCAGGGAAATTGGTGCCCCCGGGCTATATCCCATCCCCATGGCTGCTCACAGGGAGATATTGGAAGAAAGAAAAGGAGGAGGCCTGTGTGTAAGTGAGATGAGAGGGTTGGGGATATGGTGGGTAGGGAGTGTGAAAAGAAGAAGAGAAGAAGCAGTGCTAATGCATGAGATGAGTCTTCCATTTAATGGAAAACCTTGTACATGTGTGCTAATGAGTTGACTCATAAGAAAATCACGAGTGCGCTCTCCTTTAATGCATGAAGCCATCTACCCACTCAGTAATTCACAGAGAGAATCAGGAAACGCATAAGAGAATGGTTTCCTGATACACGCCCTAACAAGGTGATGACCAACATGATTTATTTATTTATTCATCGATTGATTTAGTGTCATAAAATAACGTGCATGTACACAATTATTAAAATGTTCGAAGAAATCCCCTTGGCATAATTTATTCATTCTCAGATCTTAACTACAACATGCTGCCCGTAATTAAAGACTAAATGTGTAAATCAGGTTTTCATCATTTAAGTGCTGTTTATATCTTGTTTCTGTCTCTGCTGCTAAAAAAGCCTGTGAAGCCCTTCGACAGTCTTTATCTCTTTTCCTTTTCCTAAAGAGACCCTTTTCCTCCTCCTGACCACCTGTTCCTCTCAACCCATTTTAATTTATTTCGCCATATGCTTAGCTGCAGCTATCCAACAGCATATAGCTCATGAATAACCCAGTGAGTTCATTCTCTCTTTGCATCCAAAACACTTTCTTTATTTATTTGCCGTTCTTGCATATCTAAAAGGAGACATCAGTCATGGTTAAAGTGATCAAATCACGCTTCATGGGGCGCTTTTTAGTTGGCGTTTTTGTTTTGGGGTATCAGGTTCTGCTGCTCTAGAGCCTTACTGCACCATAATAGGAAGACACATGCTTATAAGTCCCTGCATTACACGTAGATGGGTAGCTCAACATGTTCCTCTCAAATTATGAGCTAAATGTAATGGTTATAAAAAAATGTCCCTGCAAATTGCTTTAGTAATAACATTGACTTTGATAATACAATATCAACAAATATGTAAAACTTAGGTCAAATATATACATTTTTTGTGAAAAAAAGCTGTAGATTACGTGCCTCCTCTTATACACACTGCAATTTCACACTTGGGTTGCTTGATGGCACCTGACCCGGCCCATATAGTAGGTGAAGACCATAGGTTGCATTTGAGGTCTCTAAAAGCTTAGTAGGTGGACCCTTAATCTTAGATGTTACATAATATTCTGTATATTATTAAGCCAATAAAAGAGGCCATTACCTTTCGTTTGGACTACTGCAATGGAGACCTGTCTGGGGTCCCCAGCAAAACTCTGGACAGGCTCCAGTATGTCCAAAACTCTGCTGCCATGGTCCGCACCCACACCAAGACGTGGCAGCACATCACCCCAACACTCATCCAACTAAAGTGGCTCCCAATTAAGTCTTGCGACATATATATATATATAATCCTCCTTCTCACCTACAAATCTCTTCATGCCCTCGCCCCACAATACCTCTCCGACATCTTCCATCCATACACCCCACCCCAAAACCCGCGGTCCTCAAACGCTGGCCTGCTCTCCATTCCTTACACCAGACTCGGTACCAGAGACAGAACCTTTAGTGTTGCAGTCCCATTTGGGGTGGGGATATTTGAAATGCTACATCCCTGGACCTTTTAAAAAAAAAAAAAAACACCTGTTTACCACAGCCTACAACCTTAGTTTAGCCACAGTAATTCTGTAAAGTCCTTTGGTTTCATGAAGGGTGCTATATAAATAAAAGTTATTATTATTATTATTGTTATTATTATTATTATTATTATTATGTCAGTTAGGCACAAACACTTTGATTAATCCATACAACAACGAATGACAAACAAACTGAGGATGAAGTTAGACTGTTAAGAAGCCATGCCGGTGCCAAGTTATTTTTCCCTCATACACCACGCAGACAGAAGGGAGGATATAGAAAGGCACACACAAAGCTTGGAGTGCTTAAGGAGTGTAAGGTAAACCAAATCCTGCTAACTTTATGAGGAAGCTATGATTGCTTTGATGGCTCTTGGAGTCAGGTCAAGAGACACTTTAACGTAAAGGACCAAATACGGTGCAGAACAAGTAGACACCGTGACTCGCTCTGTCCCCAAATAAATTTGGACATAAAATAGGTCTCCGTAGAGAAGAAGACATTTGCCCTGTGGCGAATGCCCTTCTTTGTATACTATTCATATAAAGGCTAATATTATAACGTCCTTGCAGTTATTGCTTTGTGGTGTCCTGAGTGGTTTTGCGACTGTGACCTAAATCTGTTTCTCTGTAGAGATAATCATTAGGGATTTCTCATAACTTTCCCAGCCACAGTGTGTTTAATAAACATTTTGTATGCTTGGATTCATATACTTTTGAAGATGTTGCTCAAATGTCTTTGCGTGAGTGTAAAATGCTTAAGAGGTAAACACATTTTTCAGATGATTTGAAGACAGCTGGATTTGTCATGAATCACTGTTAATAAAAGTTGCTGAGTATCTCACAACAAAGTTGTCTAGATGACAACATGTAAAACATAAATGGCTGAAATGAATCTAAATTAATTTGGATAATGTAATTAATCCAGTTTCTATTCTACAGCACATGTCTTACAGAGTTATTCAGGCTATCTCACCCTTGGTTCACGCAGAAAACAGGCAGCTGGCACTTTATGAGCACCACAACAGATTAATAGATCAATACCTTTCTCATTACTGTCTGTTAAGTATGAAGCTACAGCTAGGAGACAGTTAGCTTAGCATAGCATTAAGACCAAAAAAAACAGTGGGGAACAGCTTGTGGGGCTCTCTACAAAGGTAATTACTTGTTATCTAAAATATAAATATTATCTGCTATTGAGTTTTTTTCTACAATAACTTATTGTTAGAGCGTCATTAAAAATATTTAAATAAATCATTTTTTTTAAATCAACTTTGTTCATAACACAACTTTTCTGATCGCTATTATTTTTCATAGATTACCTAACACTCAACAAATACTTCTAATGTGGGTGTAAAATCCTAAAATAGATGTATCCCCAAGAGGCAACCTGCTGTATACCTAATGCACGTCTCTGTTGTTTGTTCAATTTCACTACACGTGCAATCTTTAATCTCATTTTTGTATTTATTTAAGTAACTGTGTGCACCTAAAATGAAATTATACATTTCATACAGGATTTTAAAAGTGGTTTCACATGTCCAGTGTGCAACAACTTCAAACTATTTTTCCATCTGTAGTGAAACAAAGAGGCCTTCTCTGTCAAGCTGATTTGTCCTCCGTGTAAAGACAATCATGACTGTGAGGCACTGTAAAAGCAAAATATAAATCGCTTACCAGTGCAACTACAGAGAAGAAAAAGGGCTTGACAGCATCAGCACATTCCTGCACCGTGCTGCTATCTCATATCATGCACTCATCTGATGACTCTGATATTGTGGATTTCTTTATGAAATAAACATGGTGTGGAGAGGAGAGACGGCCTGAGCCAAGAATCCTGGTGCAGGCACAGATTTGATCACACGCTCAAGGAAATGCACAAAAGGGAAACCAGATTGGATGGCCAAGACAAAGTAATTGAACTTGTGTTGGTAACCTGAGTGGACACCAACCCATTTATCTCTCTGTCTGAAGCCCAGAAGGTCACAGTAAAGGACCCTGATTGTACCATGCAAACCATTACTGATGTAAGAAACTCTTCTCGGGACTTTCTTTTACTTCACCTATAAGGATTTCCTGTTATCCATTATTAGGTTATTCATCCTGCTGTTAAGTATACTGTGTTGTGACATTTCTGAAGAAAGCAAGCAAAACTTTCTCAGTATGGCACTTTTCAAAACCAAAGTTATATTATATATATATAGGATTCTAAAGAAAGAGAATGAAGGCAGTCTATGCTAGCTGCTCTGTGAGGCTATGAACTACAGTAGATGCTAACATCAGCATGCTAACATACTCACACTGTCTTTGCTGACATGCTGATGTTTAGCAGGTATGCCTAATATGTACTGCTCACAATCTTAGTTTAGTGTGTTAGCTACATGCTAACATTTGCAGCTGAGCCTAACGGGAATGCCATTACCTTTGTAGGTATTCGTTCACCAAAGTTATTTTAATTCATCCTGTGGGGAACATGAACGTATGTATTTGGGCTTCATGGCAATCCATCCAATAGTTGTCAAGATTTTCACTCAAAACCATAAATGTCCCATTTTTCCTTTGATTTGAATCATGGAAAATAATGTACACATGTTTTAGAGCTGCATGACAACTTTCTTTCCATAAAATATAATGTTTGGGATCTGCACACACTAGATGCCGGCATGCTATTGGAAAGCACACAATGGAGCGGCAATTTGCTGCCTTTACTTGGTTCTGTGTGAATAAACAAAGCCGGCATAATGGCCGATCTTGATTGCGGAAATATTTCAGAATGTCTGTCTGAAAGGGGCTGTTGACATCCTTGGAGCTTTTGTTTTGCATATTATTTTTTTTTCGTTTGCTGGTTGTTCCAGAGACCTTGGAGAAATGTTGCAGAAGCTTTTGAGGATCAACTAGCCTTAGTGGAAAGAAAAAAAATTAAAAGAGCTCTCTGGTAAATAGTGTGATCACACAAACACTACGTCCTGTTGAAGAAGATAACCAAAAGTGCAAGTTTCAAGGCAGCACAGCAAAAGAGAGTTTGGAGGGAAGATAGAGACAAGGAAAGAGAGGAGGGACAGAGATGAGAAGCAGAAAGGGAGAGAGTCAGTGGAAACTGCATGCCAAGCTTTGTAAAGCACAAGGGATGAAACATCGCTTTTCTCATAAGATGATTATGTTGTTAAATGAGATATGGCAATACTCTTGTAAGCGCTTAATCCAAGGATCTCCAGCTGCCATGCAAATGTAGCAGATGTCAGCAGGATGACACAAAGCCGAGGAATGAGCAACCAACCCCCCCCCCCCTTCCCATATTATTTAACAGGGGGGCTTGTAGTTGCCGAAACTCATTGTACTAACTGTGTTGACGTATTACAAGCGGGAGCCGTGGCAAAGCACACATCTGGTCAAAACTACCACACGCAAAATAGTTTTTGTTGTCTTTAAAGAAGAAGAAAAAATGGCTCTGAGAAGTAGCCAAGCTTTAAGGCTTTTCTGAAGTTGCCTAAACTTGGTAATGCTTGGATGTTCGGACCAACTTCTAAGAAGCTGTTTCTTTCTGAAGTTTCCTCTAAGCTTTGCCGTGCTTTCATGCAGCTCTCTAGGCATTCCCAGGTGGGATTTTAGGGGTGGGTGGACCGAATCGGAGTGGATTTCCTTGGGGAACATTAAAGTAAAATGTTTGACTCGTCCCAATGGGATTCACGTTGATGACATCATGACTATGGAAGTGCAAGTGAGCGCCACTCCAGGCCCATTAAATCAGATAGCATGATCATTTAGTCTCATTTGCCATCAGTCCCACTAATTGCATCTGACTGTCGACTCCGGAGAGTATTGTAATTCCCTTGAACTGGTTAAAGTGACTGTGATATTTTATGCCTGAACTTGTTTAATGGCGGGTGATATATGATTTGTTTTGCTTATTTGTTATCATTCGATTTTAATAGCAAAGACATAAAAATGGAATTGATAATCATACTCTCTGGGGCTTATTGGTGCTATGGTATGTGTATTGTCTTTTTTTTTTTAGAGCCTTCTCCTGAAAGAATTGCATCTAAGCTCCAAATGTATCATTTAAACAGGATCTGTTCACTCCAAATACAAAACAACCGAAAGATCTGAAAATTTATATGACCATACTGTACATTGAGATCAAGCTTGTCAAATCACACTCGTCGAAAAACATTCACTGTTCAGCCTTCCGGGAGGCGCTTTATCCGTGTCTCTAACTGCCCCTTTCTCTTTTCCTTCCCCTTTTCTTTTATCATTCTTTTTTTTTTAAAGTCCCTTCTGCGGCTCACAGAGCTTTGTGCTCGTGTTTGAGTTCTCGCTGGCTGACAGGTTGTCACAGATAATAAGTTTTAATTCCCCGTGTGGGACCAAAACTCACTTGCCTTGTAATTTCCTCATAATTTTATTCCCTTTTGAAGCCCTTGAATGTAGATTGGTGAGATGTCAGTTATGAGTGTGGTAAGCTGAGATAGTAATGTATTCCGCTGCACTAAGACTGGACCCTTTGTCAAATTAAAGGGAATAAAGCGTATTCTTTCATGTTTTAATTTGAATCTAACATAATCATGCTGCAGGTGCATGATCAATGATAGTCTTTATTTATTTATTTTTGAAGTCTTAACTTTGGTGCTAGTTTTTTTATACCTTTTTTACTCAATAGGCCTACTGTTAGTTGATTGAGACAGAGAAGGAAAACAAAAACAAGTTAGTTTACAGGGCCTCAATTTTACCTTTGTGTGACAACAGTGCCATCTGTGCAGTGAAACACTGTGGTACTGACTCTTGTGAGTTACATGATCTCACTCCAACCCCTGATCCCCATTTGTCCCAGCGGTGATGTGTCTTAACGCACCACAGCCGTTCTGATGGACACTTTGCCTTGAGCTCCTGTTCACCCCTTCCACCCCTCAATGCCATTTTTTCTTCCCAATCCAGAATAATGAGCCTTTCAGAAAATCAACTCAGGGATCCCGGCCCAGTGGTGTGTTCGTCAGCCCAGATTTCCTGCGTCTTCCCCATTTCTAAAGCCTCCGTTAGCCTCGCAGCTTCCAGGCTGCTGAAAAATCACAGGTCTGTCGGCCAACTGTGGCCGCTGTTTCAGCAGGATAAGTCGGCCAGGGGAATATTTTCTAAGTCCCCCTAAATGTAAACGAAGCATCTTTTGCTGTCACCCTGGATGCCTGGCCTGTCTTCTGTCTTGGATGGCTGGTTAGGCATTCTCTACCTCATAAGGGATGCAGCTGTGCTGTATAAAAAAAGAAAAAAAAGAATTTATGCCCAGGCCTTCCCCCATTCCAGCACAGAATTGACACAGTAAGGTTCAGACTTTCTCCTAACTCTGTGGTTTGAAAATCCCCCTTGTTTTGCCGCCAGCCAGAGCTGGAAACCACAAAAACAAGAATTTATGACATCTTCCACCTATACCCAGAATAATCTATTGAGAACACGTTTGTTAGACAGGTGCGTTATTTCACTGAGGACTGATGTGCATGTAGTCAGAATTAGTGCCATTTTCTGTGGGCTCTTAACTTGCGTGTCATGGGTGTTCCGTGGTGATTCCCTATGGATCCCATGTGATGGATGGTCTTAATGAAGGGTGTTAATTTAAAGTCACCTGCAGGCTATAGCTGTTCTATCCATAAGGCTGCATCATCACCTATCCAATGTTCTCTCTACACTGACAGAGGAAGGCCCAGGGAGAAGTAAGGAGATGGAATTGGATTTGAAGCTCTGAGGCAGGTAATAAAAAGCAACACTCCCACACACCAAGGAATGTGATTTCCCCAAGTACCCCTGGCAGACATGTTGAATTTCTTGCTGTAATGTATAGGCGACCAAGCTATTCATAACACGGAAGGCCCTGGCGAGTACACGAGCTGAAGCTTGTTTTCTCATTAAAAGAGCCTTTTCTGGTCAAAAATGCACCAAATGTACTTATTTCAAGCCATATGTAATGTACTTTCATACTTTCATTTCATACAGTAGCCCTAGCTTAATACCTCATTGGTTGCCATGGTAATGGCTTACTGTATTGGGCAGCCATTTCATGTAATAAGTGACATGGAAGCTTGTAATGCAGGCACATGACTAAATGATAAGGCGGACGTGTCCTATAAAATCCAAATCCATAATTGTATCCCCAATTGTAATGTAATTTGAACATATATGCATGCAGAATGTAAGTAGGCCTACATAGTAAAGTACAACATGGCACAATAGATTAGATGCATCTAAGCACAGAAGGGATGCTTTCACTATATATAATTTACATAACATGAAATTGTTCACAGCCACAAACTTGAAAAAGCATGGTCACTACCCAATCCATAGCCTACCCAAAACCCAATCTGTTTTAACTTATCCCTGATCAATGCGCTATACTGACAGAAACAGTCTACGCGCATGCATAAAACGGATCCTGTAAGGATCGGGCAGCCACGGGCAGGTTAGCATGTTTGCATCGCATGGCTATGAATCCTGTTTCTAAACAAGATGCAATGACAAGTAATGCTTGGTATGACTTTGATATATACATTTTGTATATGTAATAACTGTTTTATTTACTGTCTTGGCCCGAGAAATAAGTATCTTTCTGTCTGTGTCTTCTGTGCGTCTGTAGAAAATCCATTTAAGATCCATCTTAACCTTCTGAAAGCTATATGATCTGTGTCCTTGTGTTCAATTACTACATCCTCCTTTACAGTGTTGTAGGTCAGAATATGCTCCAGCATCATCATGACATTGATGGAGTGTAACAAATCATATCTTGATGATAGAAAGAATGAAACAAAATGGGGGAAAAGCGCATGGAGCCTAGTAGAGAATCATTTCTGTTCACTATCCTTTCTCCCTACATTTCTCAACATGGCATGTTTAGAATTGTAGGGAGAAAGGATAGTGATCAAAATGTATTCTTCAGAAACAAAACACTGCACAGAAGTATTAAGGTGTTTTCTGGACCTCTGTTTGCACTGTATTGTGTTCTGTTCATTGTAATTTACATGATCTCTGGCTTATCTTCTCTGCATGTCCTTAAAAGAATGTTCATGGATGTAATGAGCTAAAGTCAATCATTTCCAACAGAAAAATAAATACCAATCAACACTCTCTTTCATATGCTTGTTGCTTCATACTAGTCTAGTTCCAGAGCTGTAGTTCAATGAGTCCAACATAAAGTAAAATGTGATGAAGCCGGACTACCTACACAATAGATAAGTGAGATGGGGCTTACAAAGCCTCTGGTTGCCATGTTGAACATGGCCAGCAGCTGGTGTCAGTGCTTCCTAAGCATGGCCTTGCGAAAAGGCATTTCAATTTCCCCTTCAGTAGTTCCAGAGAGGTGTCCGGAGAGGGTTGGGGAGATGGCTGTCTACGCCAAAAGGGTCCTCAGTAGCTTTCTATGCAGGCCACTAGAGCATCAGGGATAGCCCTAGGCTGGGACTAAGCCTCATGCCTGCCTCACTGACACTGATCCGCCTCCCTTGCGTTGCTACACAGCCTAAATAAAGCAACCATGGGCAACACAGGGAACAGAGGTTGACGAAAGAGTGGGTTTTCACTTTGTGTCATCTCAATGATTTTTGTCTTGCTCCTAAGACACAAAGCCATTGACTTCCTCTGCTAGAAATTATTTTCCCACCAACCTTTGCATACGGTATAACACAACTGTAATACATTTCTTTCACAGTAAGGATTATCTTTTGTACCACTTTTTAGGTGAAAGTGCAGTAAGTACAGAGCAGCCACTCTCGGCTAATACTCCATTAGACATTTGGTGAAGAAACATCATTAGTTTATTTTAATGTGCCGCAATAGAGGCTGAGTGACACTAATGGGGGGTTCCGTAAAAATGGTGTCAATCTTAGCACTGTGACGGTTCACTGAACAGCGCATTAGTGCTAAAAGTATTTCAGGTCTCTGAGTATGCCTTCTTCTCTTAAGCCTATACAATCGGGGGCTATGGAGGCAATCCAAAAATACGTTTCAATATTCATAATAGTGGAAAACTGAGAGCGTGCATTGTGAAACAGACAACTTGGACCACAGGCAGGGGATGTCTTAATCATTCTGTTGAGCCTCAACACTAAAGCTGCATTAGCAGGAGTGCTGAATGGATTCTCTTCTTTCTATCGAAATTTCCGCAGTCAGCAAGGAGGATCTGAATCGGAAAACGTGACCATCCCTCACTCGATCAAAGAAAGTACTTATGGCATGCCAACACAGCAGAATGTTGTTGTAGTGCAGAGAAAGTGGATTTTGCAGAGGAGATTAATAAACAATTTACAGTGTAATAATTCCACTCTGCTCATTAAAGCAATGAGATGTGATTAAGTGTTAAATAGGGCTGGACACACCCTACAACCATTGTAGATCTCCCGCTTGTGGATGTGATGGCAGTAGTAGTAGTACCTTCTAGATAAACAGTGGCGGAGGAAGTATTCTACTAATACCACACTTTTAAAAATACTAAGAGTGTAAGTGTAGTCAGAAAAATGTGCTTAATGTATTAAACGTTAATGTTCTCAATGCAGAAAAAGTGTCCCCTGTGACTTTGACATAAGCATGATTTATGGTTCTGCGGATGCTACACGCAGAACTTTCGCTGTAACTTAAGTGCATAAGTGGCCTGAAGTTAGTACTTGTGAGTTAATGTGTGCGTAGATCTCAATAAGAAAATAGCAGGGCCGGCATGTGTTTGTGCGCGTGAATAGTGTGTGGTAGAGCGAGTAAGAAAGTGACGGGGATGGACTCTAGAGTCATGGTGAGCAAAGCAAAGTGTCTCCCTGTGCTTTCCACGGTGGGAAATCTGTAGCATGTTGTTTAGGGTCCGGCGTAAGGTCAGTTATAGGGTCCATGCCTCCTTGTATCTATGTACGTAGCCACGGCGTAGATTTAACGCAGAAGCATAAATAAGGCTTTACTCATGTATTAATGTAATGTAATTTAAATGTAATTGGTTTGTAAAAATAGATTGAAATGACCATTTCAAGATTCCAGATGACACCTCCATAATGCTTGTTTGGTCCAAGAATGTGAAAATTATTAAATGGGAAAACAGCAAATCCTCACACGTGAAGCTGGAATCATGAAATGTTTTATATACTGTATATAAAAAAGGCTTAAACATTTATCAACATAGTTGTCAATTATTTTCAAACAAACGACTAATTGATTGATCGACTACTCGTTTCAGATGTACTTGTATATACTCTAATGTTGTTCAATTTAAAAATTTTGGTTTGCAAAAATATTATTTTGGTAAGGTATTGAGTAACTAAAAGCTGTCAAATAATTGTAGTAGGTCAAATTAAAAGGTACAATATTTCCCTTTAAAATTAAGTAGATTAAAACTAGAAAGTGACAATAAAAGTAATAAAAAGTATCTTAAATTTGCACTTAGTCACGATCCACAACTGTGTGCCAAACCGGCCTTTAAGACGTACTGACCAAAGATGGTGTGAGAGAATAGGAGATGGAATTCACTACCATCACTTTCAGAACATGTAATAACTGGGAGGTGACAGGGGTCAAGTGCCTTCACTTGTTCCTCAGACAAGACAATCTGATTCAAACGACAGATAGACAGTGAGTAATTTTACCACTTGACATTATTGTATAATATGTGGTCTTCACTGCTTCGCCCGTGACAAGTCATCAGAGGTCAGACTTCCCCAGTGTTATAGCCCTCGGAAAATACAGTGCTGACAGGTAAGCATTTCCAAGTTATTATGTAATCATTAGACTAGCATTGCCGGACCTTCCTCCACAGCAATGCCAAAGAGGGTCTGGCAAATCCACACAATATTCCAGGATGGGGAAAAAAACGGCATTTCTTTAAACCAATCAAGATCGTCTTGGTTGGTGGACGGAGCAACGGTGCCTCTGCAAAATAGCCTCGGGAAGAGACTAATGTGTGGAATGTGTGTATGTTCGAAAGATGTTTTAGTCGTGCAACAGAAGCTAGTTCTCTGGATTTACCATGCAGAGATCTGAGGAGCAGTTAACCATAGTGCTCATAAATTGACCAAACGCCAAAACAAAGAAAGCGGAAGGTGACAGACATCCAGCCAAAAATTAGGGACATCCAGTGTAATTTCCCGTGGCACCTGAACAATCCCGGAAATGAAATGTTGTCAATATATGTAACTATCAGCTGGAGGATCCATTGCCAAAACACTGTACAGTTTTAAAGAAGCCTTAGCTTCACTGTTTAATATTTCTTAATATATCTCATTCAGCCAGTAGAAACATTTGTAGTAATTCCTAAATTAAAGCTGCATTGCTCAATATTTTTATTGGCTATTAACAACAGATCAATTGGCTATGTGTAAAATGATACTTGTCTCTTTTAATAAAAAAAAACAAACAGAGAATATTCACCCAAATGCAGCTCACTTTAGCTTTTTTTCCTTTTTAAGTGAATGCTATTTTGGAAATAGCCTTTAAAATATTTGAGAATTTATATTTTCATCTAAAGTATGCATCAAATTCACAGTTGCCAAAGATTTCAAGCAAGCTGAATTGCAGATATTGAGTTAGAAAAATGTGCTCAGAAGAATGAGAGATCCCAAATATAATTTGATAAAAGTGACAAGCCGTACAAATTGAATGCAGGGAGAGAATTAATAATTCAGCAAGCAGAATCCTTCCTGAGACAGAGGGGGAGAAAACAGAGGAATAAGAAATATGATCCCTGGTGTCTGCTCAGTTCCCTTTTCCTTTTCTTCACTTTCTTGCAGGTTTCATGAAATCTGGGACACTGAGACGTACTGTATATGTTTAGAATTCCTGCGTGTGTACTTTTGCAAAATATCTTTTCTTCCGGATAAAGTCGTTGGTGGAGACGAAACTTAGAATTCATCTTCACTATAATAGAAACAACCTTCAATACTGCAGTTATCGGTTGAAATTGCTCCATGAAATAAATAGGGTTCAAGTCGGTGTCAAGTGGAAATTACTCTTCAAATGTCCAGTATGTATTCAACAAAACACAACATGCTGTTTGGATTTGCATTGCGTTGATGTTCCCATTCAAGTGGTGCCAGCCAGTGCATCCACAGGGGTTAAAAAACCCAATCCCATGCAATAGACCTCTCTAAGTGATTGAGCAGAGGTGGAGTAACCTTGGCTATCTCCTTCTGGAATATAACTGAGTTGACTTGTTTATTGTATTTCTCCTCCTTCCTCCGTGCCCTCTATCTATGTTTGTTTTTGATTTGCTTGCCCCCTGGTGTACTCTACGGAAATGCCCTTTTCATGCATCGCCTTGGGTGCCGTTGCTGGTCTTGGACTTTTGTGGCGTCCCCGTCTAGGGTCGGAAAAACCCTGTGGCTGTGATTGTCCTCTACCTTGTGATGCCAAAGCATCCAGAGGATTAGTTTGTGTTTTCCTATTACCCTCCCTCTGTCTCCCTTGTTCATTCACATGCAACTGTATATTGTCAGTGTGCCAAAGCTCGCACATACACGTAACCATAAACCCTCAGGACATGCTGTTGGGGATGCCCATGTTCTCATTCAGCCGCATGAACACACGCACGACTGTTTTTCCGCCAAGCAGGATTTGTAGTATTTTCCCCCATGAATCTCGTGGCGTTCGCCCGATAAGCTTCATCCTGCCAGTTTCTAGCTGCCTGGCACTAAAACGTGTGTGAAGCCTCTGAGACCCCCTCTATCATTATTCATGAACATCATTATTTTGCAACTGTCTGCGTTCTTTCAATGAATTTTCCCGGCGCCAAACTGTAGGCGGCCTCTAGTATCAGCATGTAACACTCAGATTCTTTGGTTTTCACTCCAAAAATGTGTGTGTGAGCCATCCTAAAATGTGCTGCTGACAAGCATTTGGCTAAGTCTTTCTAACACTTAACGTACCCTGTCCTCCCTCCCTCCCTGCCCTCTAATTGGTTTAATGTACAGTGAAATAGGGTCGAGTGTTTTCTTTTAAGTTAAACTGTGGACAGATCCTGCCTCTATCGCCGAATGGCTGTCAGGTTCAGTTAGAAGCTTAGGTAGATTGAACAAAAAGGTTCAGTTAAGCTGAAAATCCAATCTGAAGTGGGGTGGTAGCAAAGTATTCCTTAATAACTAAATGATGCATGAACTCTGAGCATGGCATAAGTCAATGGCAGAGGTTGAAGCAAAGACAATGCACTTCTCTTACAGTATTAGTCTCACATATAACATTCAATTTACACTGCACACTCAGGCAAACATTTACTCCTGTTCAAAACAAAACCACACAGGGATTGCTTATTTCCAGTTGTATTAATGTGCTACTTGTGTTCCAGAAAAGCACTGGCAATCAGTTGTTAATATAAAGTTGGCCTTGCACCTCTAGCATTTAAAGACTCTAAAAAATGAATAAAAAAATGCTGCATTACTGAGGGGCACATACAGTGTGTCAACATAAGGCACCTAAGTCTCTTATTATGTGGGAATGTAATACACAACATGCCAAGGCTATCCACATTATTATTATCACCTCCAAAAGGCAAAAGAGCAGACAGCTAAAACATTTCAAATTTTAAGTGTTGTATTAAAACCACATTTATTTTAATGGTATTATGGTCTCACTTGTTTTTACTAATTAAAGCAATGATTTTTTTTTTTTTAAAACACAGTTTTAAAAACATTTTAATGTGACTGAATTATAACATCAAAATAAATGGCTATGAAGTTTAGCACAGACATTCATCTGGTCCTCAGGATGACTTCCAATACCTTTTTATAGATCCTCTCACTTTTCATCTAGCGCCATCATTAGGTCAACATTTCAATTTGTCCAATACTTTATTTATGATGTAATACTTGCAAAACCAATGACAAACTA
Source organism: Percina caprodes (assembly GCA_013375575.1). NCBI lineage: Eukaryota > Metazoa > Chordata > Actinopteri > Perciformes > Percidae > Percina > Percina caprodes. The sequence continues at coordinate 4,439,650 of JABXJD010000028.1, read as the reverse complement.
AAACAAATTAACCTGTACTTTTTTGGTGTTAAGTTTGGTGCTACTTGACAAATGTTAGTATGATAAAATGCTAAAACTGAGTCTGTGAACATGGTGAACAACATACATGCTAAACATCAGTATGTTAGCATTGTCATTGTGAGCATGTTAGCATGCTGATGTTAGCATTTAGCTCAAAGCACAGTTTCCTTTCCATAAAAATTGCATTTGTTTTGATGTTGAAAAGTCTAAATTGTGTTACTATGAAGTGCTTTACAAAAAGACTCAATGCAGCAAAACTAGAGATATCATCTTTTCACTCCATGCATTTCTTTTTCCTTGTTAAAACTTGCTGCCTACATTACCCACAATACAACTTAACCACCGACAGTTCAGTTCAGAGTTTCAGATGTGTTATGCTAGTGGCAGCGAATGTAGCCTCGAGTAACGATAAGGAGCGGGCTACAGAGGTAGGCACACTTCTTTCTTACTCCACACCCTCAGGTTTTTTCAATTTTAAAACTTGCATTCTTCAGCCCCAACCAACGCTGACTCAAGTGAAATCACTTGAGGCAATTTATCATATTTCAGCTCAAACTGGAGCCTCAAAAGGCTTTATGCAACTTTTTCTGCACATATGCAGTAGTACTCCCAAGACCTGTAAACATACTTTGAGTTCCCCTTTCAGGTTTTTCCAGTAGAACAAGGATATTGTGTTCTGTTTTATACTGTGTGTATTTCTATTTTTCTATGTACTTGTGCATGCATTCAATGGTGAAACAATAAGGAAAACACAATAACTGTTAATGTGAAGTCACTGAGGGCTGGGGGTCATGTCCCTTGTTTTTTATCAAAGGATAATTTCATGTCTATGGGGCAAAGTTAGACCGTACCACATTCTGGGTAACAGAAGCTAGCGTCCACTTCGGTCACTGTACACATTATGCTCAGTCCATTCTTCGGTCATCAACAAAGGCGAAGGCAGACTCGAAGCCCGCTCCAAAGAGGTGCCCTAGGCTATATTCTTCAGACAGACTCTGCACACAGCTGAGGGCCAAAATAATTCCTGGCCTGTCCCCTCTGATCGGGGGAGTGAGAGGGACTGAGAGATGCACTGGCCTACATAATCATAATGAGCTGAGCATGTAGGTAGTGAGCTAACACAGCGAGACATGTGGTTAATAGGGCAGGCAGTGTAACCCTGCCGCAAAAACCTGCAGATGTGGGAGTGGCATGTGATAGGGTATTGATGGGCCTTTTGCTAATCTCCTTTGAGAGGTCTTACTGAGTAATGGGAAGGGATTCAATGCCTCAGAGACACGTCCAAGGGCAATAACGAGGCTCCACATGATCTCATGATTACTTCACGATTTTCCTGCCCACCATGGTATGAACATGTAGTACATGTACTTTTTTTTTTTGCAGTTATCCGCTAAATTTCTTGCATCTTGAGTAAAATTAGAGATGTATTCATTAAGGCAAGGCAAGTTAATTTATATACTGTACCTTCTCATACACAAAGGTCATTCAAAGTGCTTTGAAGGCAAAACAACAATGAAATAAAGACACATTTAGATACAGAGAAGTTTAAAACCAAAAATAATAAAATAAATGAAAGTACCATACAACAAGACTAATTAAAAGCTCTGGACAGTCTTTAACTTAGTTGTAAAAATTGCTACAATTAGGGTTAGGTGCATGTCTTGGTTCCAAGGGAAGCTGATTCCAGCCGCATAATGGCTAGAAACTGTTTCACCACACTTGGATTGAACTCTGGGCGACACTAACTGACCAGTGCTGATCTGAGAATCCTCCCCGGCTTGTACTCAGAAAACATCTACAATTGATTTTGGACCTTGACCATTGAAAGACTTATCTGAAATCAATTCTAAATTTAACCAGAAGCCAGTGCAAGGGTCTAAGAATCAAAGACATGTGTTCTCTCTTCTTATTGTTGGTCAGTGTCCTAGCAGCAGCATTTTGATTGAGTTGCAACTTTGTAATGGTCTTACTGGAAACACCAGTAGGTAGCACATTACAGTAGTCTACCCTTTAAAGTGTAACTCTCGCCAAAATGCAATCTAGGGTGTTTTTGTGAATGTACCAGAGTCAAACTTTAGTTTAAAATCATAATCAGGACGTAAGCACCACTTTTAAGATTTACGGCATTCGATTTACACTAAAAAGGCTCGACACAACCTGAACCTTTAGCATCACCAGGGGCTCTACACATGAACTTGAGCATTGAGAACATTGTGTTTTGAACAGATTTTACTAAAAAGAGAGGTTTTGACAACTGATTTACCTGTTGGGTTTTCCAGCCGACATTCATCTAGTAAAAGTTATGTTTGGATTATTTTTTTAGAAAGAGAAAAGTAAACTTTTTATGCAACACATCTACACATATTATTATGGCCTTGACTGTAATAGTTATGTATGCAATAATGTGCGCTGTATTGTCCCTGACAAATAAATTGATAATAATAAGTTAAAAATAGTTGAGGGAGGAGAGTAAAGATGAAAAGCTCCTAAAGCTTAGTTCCATACAAATGCACGGATAATTTGTTGTTTTGTCATTAGTTGAATAAGGAGCCTCATATAAGTGACATTTCCTCCTATGGAGTCCACATCTGCATGTTTCCTTTTAAATTACTAGAGGGCAGATAGCGTAACAGCTATGTGACTTGTTCAAAACATTTCTTTTTAGTAAACTTTGTGCACACAAACAATGTTCTCAATGCACAAGTTCATGTGTAGAGCCCCTAGTGATACTTGGAGCAAAGTTTGAGGTTGTGTCGAGTCTTCGTGTTTTAAAAATAGTTATTTTGATGCTATCATAGAAGTGCTCCTAGCTAATTATGCTTTTCAACTAAAACCACCCTGCATTTTGGCAAGAGTTATGCTTTAAGAATAAAAGTGTGAATGATCTTTTCTAGATTTTGGTTGGAGACAAAGTGCCTAATTCTCACTATGTTTATAAGATGCCAAAAAAGATGACTTGGTTACAGATTTAATGTGATCACTAAAATGCAGTGCACTCAAATTGTCAGAGCCATTAAGTCATGTACAGTATGTCCATGGGCTATATGTATATGAATGTATGTATGTTTTAGTTTTGTTATTTTTAGTTAATGGGACTTCTGTACAATATGTGATATTTAGTGTATTATGGGCCTGCTGATTTATCTCCTTCAACACACCATTTAAAATAAAGAAGTTGCCTGGGTCCTCTGGTACACAACAACACACTAACATGTAGTACACTGTTTTAGGAATAGTAAAAAAAACAACTGTTTTTGTGTCTTATCAGTTAATTTGTTGCATCTGGTAAACTGCTGAAATGTGTTTACTGGTGCAGAACTAGAGGGAGAAATTCTCATTAAAATGAAAGAAAATCTGAGTTCCCATTAGGTTATGTACATGGACTGTATTGTTTTAGTCAATATGATTTCCATTGCACTGCATGTAATATGTGTTATGTGTCGGCTGTATGGACCTCTGTCTGAAGCTGAATTGCATTGAATGGTTCCACATGTTCTGGCACACACACATATACGCATACAGGCAGTGAGCGGGGCCAGTGTTAATACGAGCAAATACATGGTCCATTAGCTGTTTTGTGGCAGTAATAAAATTCCTGTGCATAATTTATGGCTCTGTGCTCTCAGCAACTGTCATGGTGTACAGGTAGAGCAGCTTGAAGTTAACTGCAGATCAAATTTAAAATAAGCTATTAAAACAACCTCACAGTAGAGATTGATTTGTCTTGTCTTTTGAGTTGATGTATGCTATATTGCTAACTGAACAGCGTCAAGGTGAAAATGTGTTATTGATATAGAAGTTCTCTGTAAAAAGGTTTATTCGCTGATCAGACATCATTCTCTGCTGCATCCGATTAACACCATGCCACCTCTGTAAAGTTTCCTTTTCCTGTCCACCTAATTTTTCTGTTTTACAGTCTATTTATGTTTAATGTCCGACTCTGTCTCTTTTCCCTCCTCTCTTTCTATCGGCGTTTCTTGTTATTTGAGGGGTTGTACAGTTTTATGTAAATCGCGCGGTGATAAAAAGACAGAATCATTTCCACTGAAATGACAAAACTGCCATGATTCCACCCTTTTGTCTGTGGATTTTCTTTATTCTCACAGATGCTCTGCAATCCTCTAAAGGTGGCACAACGTCATGTGTTAACCAAATTGAACCTGACAACTGTCTCATTCATTTGCGAGCCAATGTTTGTTCCAGAAGTTAGAAACAACAGCTTCCTGCATTCTTGCATCTCCGGCAAAAAACTGTAAATGCTTGCGAAAAACAAGTACTGCGTCACCCCGAGGCTTCTCTCTCTTTCTGTCTCTCTCTCTCTCGCTCTCTGATGTACACCACAGACAATGCCATACATAAAGATCCCATTCTTATCTTATTTGAGCAGTTGCTTAAAGTATTTCTGCAAACTCCAAGGGGCTAGAATTATAAATCACTGCGAAACAAGATGGCAATCAGAGAGTATTGTTGCAAAGGAGACTAATGAAACCACCCACCTTGGCAAATGACCTGGAGATCTGCTGTGATACTGACTCGCCACAGTCACTGAGATGTGATACACTGGATCTCGCTCACGCACAGTCCCCCATGATGCGCCTTGAGCTGGCCAAGGCTAGATAAGGCCACAAAGGCAAACCAATGGGGCTCTTTGTCTGTTTGTTCCATTACGGGGACGCAAGCTTATTTCAGATTTGGCTGGGTTCTGTTTAACCGCCACAGAGGAGTGGTATATCATTTTATCTGAGAGAGGGATTGAATTGTGTGTCAAGCTGGTATTCCCCATGGTAATTCACATTTAATTGTAAATACATGCTACAACCTTTCTTTCGAATAAATTAGCATGTTTACCATTGTTGCTCTGTACTTCCAAGGACTTCAAAATGATCAAAGGAGTGAGTTTGTTTGAAGAATGAAGCGTTCAGCATATTTTAGGTTAACAAGAGTTGATTTTCCCTCTACAGCAGTTGGCTAGTGTCATCTCCCCAACTACCCTCCCCTCATTACATATCAGGCATTCTATTTTTATCCTTTTTATTACTATCTTCATGTCTTACCATACATGGATATGAATGCTATGCCTCCCAAATGACATCATTAGTATCTCTGACTGCTGCGCTAAATCACCTCATTTAGCTCTCATTGGCGTGCCAACTTTGACAGAAGCCCTTGGAAATAAGAAACACACATAAAAGAGTTTTTGAAAGAGGGAACATGCATTTCTATAAACTGAGTCACACTTGTAGCATCGATAGGAATCAACACCAACCAGGGATGCTGCACCTGCACAACATATGGCTGTATTTGCTGGAAATGCACAGAGTAACCACAATCATTGGCCATACTTCAATATAGGTTTAATTTAGTTATAGTTGTTTACATGAACCTTTAAAACCATAATTATACAAGTGGTCTGTTCTTTAAATAATCCAAATAAAATGTACTTAGATATTTTAGCTGTTATGTCCATAGATAGAGCAGTATGTGCACAGAAAATGTACAGAAATCAAACTTTGTAGATAGCAAGCCTTGCTCTTTCCAAAGGGAAAAAGGTCTGCCCTCCAACACCTCTAAAGCTCACAAATTGACATTTAATCGTGCTTCCTATTTGTAAATGTGGACCTAGTCAGGCTAGCTGTTCCCCCCTGCTTCCAGTCTAATGCTAAGCTAAGCTAATAGCTAAAAGTCCACAAGGTATCATATCATAAATGTGAGGCTATTTTATAGGAAATATGTAGTATACAGTATTATTTATCCTATAGTTTGAGGATATATATAAACTATATTTTTTAATATATGCCATCATGACATCATATCTGTATAGTTTGGAGCGCCTAGCTGAGACTGTGATTTTTGAAACCGTGAATTTACTGGTCTCCTTGTACTTAAGTAATTAATACAGTAGCTAAACTAAATTGCCTTCTAATACCTCTATCTGCCTACATAGCATCCCACTTGGTCTTTACTTAGCTCCCAGTCTGAACCCCCATCTTAAAGTCCAATAGACGATTAACAGGATCATACTTCTATGCCTTTTGTGATTTCCTTTGTGCATGTGTGTGTATTCGTGGCTGTGTGTGTGCATGTGTGTGTTTGTGTACTCAGAACGGATTAAGATAGAGTCTGAGTTATGGCAGCTGCCTTAAGAGGGAAATGGAGAGGATGGAATAGAAAAAAGGGAGACAGTGATGTAGAGAGCGAAAGAGAGAGTGTTAGAGAGAGAGGGAGAGACAGACCTGGCGCCCTGCACTCAGCACTTCCACTGACTTAGCACAACAGTGTGAATGTCACTGACTCTTAAATCACTCCCAACCTTCTTCGAGCTCCATTTACATTTCAGGGAAATCCTCGTGCCTTGAGCCAGAGAGGTTGTTTTACTTAACTGTCTCAGGATACAAATATCAATTACTGTAATGTAGCTCTTGCTAAAGTGTCTGCAGCTGGTGAATGATGGAGGAGCCAATGCAGCAAAAAATCTAAGCGTTGCTATTTGGCAGCATTGTTTAAACATATAGAAGGTTTAACATGTGCAAAGCTTCACTAAATCTACTCTGTTATTAAAAGGGGATACATATGTTGAAATATATTTCATGCATGAATAATGTTTTCACACAAAAACAGTTCTGTTTGCTGCAGCCAGATCCCAGTTTGTGGTAAATGGGGTCCTCTGGTGGTGAGGACAGCTCAGAATATGGGAACACTAATCGAAAAGTGATGTGAAATTTTTGCTGAAAATGCAAAAGCGATACAATTGCGTTTGCCACGCTAAAATGAGTTTCTATTAATCGTTTACGTGATTGTTAGCTGATACTTGACTAGTTTAAATAAGACTTTCTGCACGGGCCAAAACCTGCTACATTTACACCCACGCTGAACGTAATCAAGGTACCTCCCATCAGTGTTTTATTATTTATTATTTAATAACATTTATTTTAAACAAGAAAAAACTGATCTGGCAGGCCTGAATGTTAAATAACTCAGGGGTGTCTATTTTGGGACTAAAATAGGCTTAATATATGTATACAGCATCCGCCTAGCTTTATTGAATTTTCAGCGCTTTCTAATAATCACAATACACAGATATGTGCACTTTTGTTTTACTTAAATAATAATGGTAATATGTTGGTTAATACTGTATCAAATGGTAAACAAAGAGAGTTCAGTTAAAGTACCAACAGCGCTCTAATAGACCATCAATGGAACATCTATGTTTGAACACAGACACTATCTGGGCTCTATGATTGATGGTCTGTGCACATTACAAATCACTGAAGAGTATTAGATTGTTCATTAGCATGATGATGGGGAGAGGATGGATCTTAGGTTAATTACAGATGAAGAGTCTAATAAGGGTGCCTCCTCAATGCCTCTGTAGGGCATTTGTAAGTGCACTTGGGAGTGGTGTTAGGGAGTAGACTGAAGACAACTTGCAGTTCACTGACAAATGTGAACTACTAAATTGGAATCAAAGAACGCATTCCACAGCCAGAGCGTGTTATAGCAACAGGCAATGATGCAGGACAGGACATTTCACTTAAAGTTATAAGTGCAAGTATAATATATTATAATCCTCTGAGCCAGGCCCAGCACCATGGACAGGAACGCTGCATGGTTGTAGATACAAGTTGCATACAGTGTGTCTCAATCCTTTGGTTGGTCCAGAGCTGCACAACTCTTGCTAGATGCATGTCTCTGTCTCAATTTACACACTATTGTACAACAACTATCTAACACACCCATTTTTATAATAAGGGGGCGGGGGCTATTTAAGCTTCCAATGCCCTTTTCACTCTACTGCTGATTGCAAACACTGCAGTAAATAAATGTAAAACAGCTGCAAACTCTTGCTGGTTTGTGTGCTCAGGCAGTATCAGATAGCTATGAGGATGCTGAGGCTGCGGGCTGTTTTATTGCTCCCCATGTGGGCAACATCATGACATTTGCAGGATGCTAATTTCAGCTGTTATACCGCTGTCATCCCTCTTTGTGCAGCATTTGTATTGGTATTAATTGTGAATTCTTGGTTATTGATGCCGCCGAATATTTCACACAGATATTCTGCTCCGAGTCATGAATTTTTGAGAGTGTAATGTGTTTTAGGTAATAACTATGTGCTCTACAGCGAATGGGTTTATGCATCCTGCTGCATGTCAGGTGGATTGCTGGTTACTGTAGTTGTTGGGAAATGGCCACAAAGGGAAGTAGATTTTCTATATCGGGGCTTTGAAGGGGGCTTATTATTGCGGCTCCCTTTTCTTCCCTATGCAAAACTCAGTGGATGCTTGTGGGGAGTGATGAAGGCAAAATTAACATAAGCTCCACATATTTTATACTCTGCATTCACATAGAAAAACATTGAGTTGGCGGATTGATCTTTATGTCCGTTTTCCCAAAAGGCCCAGAACAAACTTATCCTAATCTGTTCATATAATATGTTCCTATGTTTATTTTAAACATGTTGAAGGGCCTGCCCAGTTCAAATCCCCATATTCTTTGCCTCTCAACTAATTTGAAAGACAAGGCTTAATTCCCAAGTTGGTATTGTAAATGAATAACCACTCTCCACCTCTCATCTACCAGAGATGGCTTGCTCCCATTTACATGGTTAATGCTACTCAATTATTTAACATGGAAAATGAGTGAAATGTGTTTGGTTATGGATAGAAGCAAAAGAAGGCCCAGATGGAACCTACAGTAAGATAAGATGGTAATGGTAGCGCAGTCCCCCTTTTCTCATCTAGTATCAACTCTACTATAGAAAGCAATAGTGTATTATACCGGAAACCCCTCTTTTTTTCAATTCACGAAGGTATGTCTGGAAAACTGTGCTGTGTGATATATACACCAGCCCATCCTTGGTGTCTCATTCAAAAGTGAAACACACTGGGACATCTCAGCTTGCTACTGGGAACAATAAAAGGAAGTGTTGGAGTTTCTGTTTGCAATCTGTGTGCCTTTAAACTCTGATAACCTTCAGGAAAATCAAAAAAGAGTGCAGAGTGTTTTTATTTCAAACACTTTCATTAGCTTTATAGATAGATTTTAATTTGGAAAGCACTGGTAAAAATGCTAAGCAAAGTGCTATTCAATTTTGAAAATTATATTTCCACACCATCAAAGCTTATTTATGCTGAGCAGTTTTTTGTCTCCTTATCTTTCACTCTTAACACTTCCCGTAATCAGCGTGCTCCAGATGACATCTCTCAGAGGACAAATTCAAAGATTGTGTAGAATTTCAAAACATGTGCATGAGTTTAATGAATGAGCTTTGTGTTTTTGTTGCTAAAGTAAAACCAAGGTATCCTGGTTGGATTCATTCACTAAAACCTTTTCATCACGTAAAACAGGTTATTGCTTTTTTCATATGCGACTCCAAATTAGGTGATTTTTATTTCATTTCACCCTAAGGTTTAAATTGTATTTCATGATTTTGATTCAAACTTTTGCAAGTGTTTTTCAGATTCTATACCCACACAGCCCAGTCTCATGGCAGTTCATGAAATGATGTTATTTAATCTATTCATTCATGTACAGGGACACAATTTTCTCGTGGTGGTGAGCATGAATGTTAAATTAATGTATTTTAATGGGAAGCATCTTTCGTGATAACAGCACCATTACGGTAGCAAGTAGTATTGAAAAGCCTAAAAATCCGCGTAAGGAGGTTGTTCAGGGTGGGGAATGGGTCAAACAACACAAGTCTCATCCCGGAGAGCAGGAATCGCGTCCCACGTGTTGCATTTCCTTTCCGCGTTCTTCTCTTAACCACAACTTTCCCATTGTCGTCGCCGTTTCCAGTGTGTGACGTTTCCTTTCCTCGTAGTTCTTTTCCTAACTACAACAATCTCATTGTTATAGCACGTCCCGTGTGTGGCGGTTTGTCCCGTTGTTGCATCCCCCAGAGACCGCGAATTGTGTCCTGGCGGCCGTTGTTCATTTCATGGTAACCACCACGAAATAAACAAGAAAAGCATGTCCCTGTTGACAAATTAATAAATCAAAATAACGTGACTATTTCATGAACTGCCGTGAGACTGGGTTGACTAATGTTAGCATTATATGCTCATAATGACAATGCTATTGTGATGCTTAGATGGTCTTTGTTGCTAAATGGCATTACAATGTCAAGTTAGAGCTGATTTGAATGTTTTTCAAGCATTTGATCAAAACCAAACCACTGACACTCATTCAATGTTGAACTCAATCTAAAATTCCACAAAAAAAAAGCTTGAAAGCACTATTTGTTGTCATAGTAACTGATGCCAAAAAGGAATACCCTGTTGTTTTGTTCTCCTTAGGCTCGACAGAAAGGTTCACACATACACACGTACACACACGGGGCAGCACTGTACAGTTTTGAATAAACACAAGACGGTAAAGCATTGTGACTGTTGCATTCTGGGTAAGAGACAGATATGTTGGCTCTGTTGTGGCTCTGGAGTTTGCCGATACAGGATTCCAACACACAGATGGTGTGTGTTTGCAGGAGCCAGCCCCAGTGAATGTTGTTTTATGTTTCCTTTGATACATATTAGTGGGTTCTTTGTTTTAGGCATCACATCCACACATGAAATGAATGTTCCATTTATTTCTGTTCCAAAGGAAGCATCTTTTATGAGCTTGACAATGGATGCTGTTTAATGTTTTGAGTCATCCCTGTTCAATTTGAACCAGATGATGGTCCAACAGTTTGGAGACAGACATTTAATACAAAAACAGTTAGGTACTGTTTTTAGTCCCAGACCCTAATAAAAATGTGTATTTAATATTGATAGCTTTGTGAGAAATTGACCACTGTGCTTGTCAATTATCAATGCTGGACAATGTTGGAGATTGAGTAGTTGGTTAGGCCTTCTGTAGATAAATACTGCAAAATAAAGTCAAATACAATTGATTGGATACTGCTATTTTTACTAGTAGGCTATATATATATATATATATATATATATATATATATATATATATATATATATATATATATAAGCATGACAATAAACGTATGATTTCACAGCGCTGTGGGGGAAAGTCTGGCAATGCGAGACTAGCCACACAGCAAAATAAGGTTGCTAACATCAGCTAACATTAACCACCATTATATTACCTTACATTAATCTACTCATACCAGCGCAAATAAAGTTAGAAATTACACTTTCCAAGTGTGCGAAGGCCCGCTTGGGTGCGTGTGATGTAAATGCCGAGTGTGTAGGCATAGGCTCTGTCCAGACAGCAGCGTACCTCGTGTGTGACCGTGGATAATGGTTGCTTATCCCTACAATTCCTCTTTAAAACAATATAAAGACGCATAATGTGCAACAATTTATTAACACTGATCTACTGCGCACGTGTGGAATGCGTCCTCCAAACTCCAGAAATTGTATCATCAGAACAACTACGCACCCGGGCTATCCGAAGCATCTGACGTTTTTTTGCAAACCAATTTAACTTAGAATTTGTAAGATAAATAATGTGATACCTCTTATTTTTAGTGATGCTTCAAAATATTTCCAAGTAAGGGGGTTCTACCACACAGCCCTACTGGTTAAAGAATAGCATACTTTCTAAACATATATAGTTAAACATGTTCATTTATACATTACATACATACATATAGACATTGTGCAAAACAGTGTCAGTGGCTTTGAGATAGATACCGTTGGAACTGTTACAGACCAAATGCAGCATTTAGGCAACATTTCATAGGGAATCTAATTTTAAAGAACTTAATGACTCTTTGATATCAGTGATCTGTCTCAAAGCTGGGTCAATTACCCAAGCTTGTAGGACAGCTGACAAGCAGCATTTTACATTGCCCACAACAGCAATGTGCTGGTTTTATCACACTAGTTTCCCATGAGCATGCACTGACCCCACCTTCTAAAGCGTAGCTCGTCTTAATTGCCTGGAAAATGATCATCTGTGCTGGGAAAAGCAAAGCTCAGAGTTTTTCTTAATTTCTTCCGCCCCAGCTCTGTGAGGACTCTGTCCGAGTAATAAAGTGCCAAGCCAAAGGAAATGTGTGGTAATTGGTGTACCCTGAGCTCCGGGTTCTTTATATTTGCTTGTGGCAACACCTTCTCTGTCTTCCGGTTGGTTAAACAGTTGGCAAAATTATACTGCACTGCATCTTTTTTTTATAACAAAGGCTTGATTGATAACAACAGCTAAAATAGTTATTACATCAATTAATTCCTTAACACAAATCAAAGGACAATACAAGATAAGACTGTGGTAAATAATCTATAATGCAGCCCAGTGGGCAAAAACAAAAAAACACTGAAGTTTGACAAGGAAAATTGTTGACAGGGTAATTTACCACACATACTGCCAGGCAGCCTTGGCAATCACTAACCTTTCATTGTTTCTTCTATAGTTAATAATGTAATTATTTGCCAAGATCCACTGTTACTATTATATCCATGGCAAATTGACAGTGACTACATCAATATATAATCACTCCTGTGACCAGATGTGAAATTAATCATAATATGAAGACATCAAATCATTGGTCACGGATTTCACATGGTTGTATTTTATTAGAGAAAGAAAATATGCTTCTGACATGATGATTATTAAAGCAAAGCCTTTACATCTGGCAGATTTCAGCGTTATGCTCAAATGTGACTAAAGCATCAAAATCGGAATGAATTTGGAAAGATCTCTTGCTTAGTAGAACACAGCATGCATGCCATGTAGCATCATGAACTTAATTGTGAAGTTTACAAAAATATTGGTGGGGAAATTTGCCCCCTAGGAATTTCTTGGAATTTTGTTAAACAATGTTGGAAAGAGGTTGACGAAAACTGACTTTCTTAACCAGTGACCTTTTGCTGGCTGAAACAACTACCGTCACTTGCAGACTTTATCAGCTACTGTATATCTAGCGATTTAAGCTTGGTTAAAAACTTAGTATATGTCTAACTTAAGTTATGTTATTGCACAAATAATATATGGACATCCACATGCATGGTTAGATAAAAAATGTAGTGCCAAATGACTGAGACTAACGCATTTCATCTCCTTGGTCTTAGAAGTAATTGCTACTTCACGTTGTGAGCTAGTTATGCTAGTTTGTTTTAGAGTAACTAACTCAAAATCTATTTCTCTTTTGATTGTTTGGTTTTTGGTTTTTATACAGAGTCAAATCCCTCTTAATGCAGCATGATAGTTCCGCTGCTTCAGCATCTGAACAAATCCAAAGCTTGACTGTTATGCCTGTCGTTAAAGTTGCAAAGCTTTATTGGACAATGGCTATTCGGGGGAAAGGTTTAACGAACATTTTTAAAACTCTTTTTATTTATTTTTATTTGTCGCAACAGCTAATCCATGTTGGAAACACTGTGGTTCATTTATCAGTGCCAAGACAAATGAGCTAACTTTGAATGATTGTTGCACCTGCCTAGGGTGAGCATTCTTCTGCAACAAGGCTTGCCTAATGAAGAGAGATCTTAAATCTAAACAACCCCCCTTCATCACTTCTTTACCTACATTCCTTCAAACACAAATGCAATACGCACAGCGGTCATCCAGTATGCAACTAATCGGCAATTTGTTACCTGGATAGATGTCTTGTGTATAGCTGAGGGCTTACTTATAGAGTGTGGTTAACAGTCCAACACCTAGAAATGACCCATTTCACATTTTGTTTGCTTTAATATCTGGTGGTGTGATATCAAGGAATGACAGAGTGAATGTCATGTTTGTTTGATCTCTTCTGTATGGGGAAATAAACACTGAGTGTGTCTTGATAGCGGCTGAAGCAGGCAAAAGTAAGAGCTGATGTTGGATTGGGCATCCCATCCCATGTCCACCCACACAAGATGCATACAAGATCATCCCCCTTGGATTGACCTTGTATATTTTTACTGGCCCTGAAAAAGGAGGGCAAAAATACTTTATTAGTCATATATACATTGTAATGATTCATACAAACAAAAAAACTATTAAAAAAACCTATTCTGCCAAACATCTGATAGGACATTAGTAATGCAGAGCAGGGACATCCCTTAACTTATAATTATCTGGCAGTGCTTTTTGTTGTTTATGGCCCTTAGTGCTACATTATCACACAAATTCTCACTTTAAACTCATTTACTCTTTTGCCTTTTGTGAAGCACAGCTCAATAAATTCAGAAATTTCCCAACCACCTACTAACAGAGGTCTCCCTACCCGCCCAAACACTCAATGACAATAACAATCCGCGAGGGGAGTGATGTTTTGGGAGCGATTGCAGGTCTGCTCAATAGGTCTGCTAGCAAATTGCTTTTTAATGTTTCGCACAATAGCCCAAAACAAGGCGGATTGTTGTCCATAAGCCGTGCGAGGCCATTTAAGTGAGAGTGAAGCATGACTCACAAAGGACTCCAGGTGTCAACGCCAACGTGGGAAGAAATAGGAGACAGCAGCGGTGATAGGGGAAGGTGAGCATTAATTAAGTGTATGGGTTTCGGGATCTTCATGTTAGATTGACTGACTGTTGGAGTAATGTTGAGGGAGTAGCTGCACTGATAAAAAATGTTCTTGAGCTGAAGCTTTGCTAAGACCTGTGCAAAACACTTAAAGTCAGATTAGACCTGAATCAGTAAGTAATCGCATTCATTATCCCCCGGCTTTTCCTCTAGTGCCACCATCAGTTCAAAACTCTACTTTGTCCAATTTTGGTTTCTGACTAAACTATATCTGCAAAACTGTGACATTTCCATGAGCCTCAGCTGTATTTCGTGTTTATTGCTAATTAGAAAATGTTAGCATGCTGCACACAACACCCTAAACTGAGATGGTGAACATGGTGAACATCACACATGCTTTACATGAGCATTTTCAGCATGGATGGTAGCATTTTTGCCTTTCCCAACGCAGAGCCGTGGCTGTAGACTCTTAGTGTTGTTTATGGCACATTTGGATTCATATTTAACACACACACACACATATATACACACACACACAGTAAATGCTGATAGCAATTTTTACAGATTCATAGATCGTCATGATTGATCGTCAACAACTTTTCGTGGCATTTATAACCATAGATATTTCAGAATATGCTGTCATTTGTCCATCCATCATCTTCATCCGCTTATCCGGTATAGGGTTGGGGGGCAGCAGCTCCAGCAGGGGACCCCCACCCCGACTACGCCTTGATAACCTGTCCATAAACATTGCAAACAGGATTGGTGACATACTGCAGCGCTGGAGGAGGCCAACCCTCAGCTGGGACGAGTCCAACTCGCTTTGATCATACTGAGATTGGATGGCCCTGAGAAGGGACCCCCTCACCCCATACTCCCGCAGCACCTCCCACAGTATCCTTGCGAGAGTAAAGATCTGATCCGTTTTCCATGACCAGAATGGA
This sequence comes from Percina caprodes, assembly GCA_013375575.1. Classification (NCBI taxonomy): domain Eukaryota; kingdom Metazoa; phylum Chordata; class Actinopteri; order Perciformes; family Percidae; genus Percina; species Percina caprodes. The sequence continues at coordinate 4,424,282 of JABXJD010000028.1, read as the reverse complement.
ATCCGCATTGTTTTTTTCAATCTGAGGTTCGACTATTGGCCAAACCCTCCTTTCCAGCACCTTGGAGAAGACTTTACCAGGGAGGCTGAGAAGTGTGATACCCTTGTAATTGGCACACACCCTCTGGTCCCCCTTTTTGAAGAGGGGAACCACCACCCCGGTCTGCCACTCCTTAGGCACTGTCCCAGACTTCCATGAAATATTAAAGAGGCGTGTCAACCAAGACAGCCCCTCCACACCCAAAGCTTTCAGCATTTCTGGACGGATCTCATCAATCCCTGGGGCTTTGCCACTGTGGAGTTGCTTGACTACCTCAGCGACCTCCACCAAGGGAAATTGACGACAATCCCCCATCATCCTCCAGCTCCGCCTCTACCGCAGAGGACGTGTCAGCTGGATTTAGAAGTTCCTCAAAGTGCTCCTTCCACCGCTCTATTACCTCCTCGGTTGAGGTCAACAACGTCCCATCCTTACTGTACACAGCTTGGATGATTCCCTGCTTCCCCACAGCAGCTTCAGCAATGGAAACTTTGAACATTGTCCACTCAGGTTCAATGCCCCCAGCCTCCACAGGGATGCACGAAAAGCTCCACCGGAGGTGTGAGTTGAAAGTCCGTCAGACAGGGGCCTCCTCCAGACGTTCCCAATTTACCCGCACTACCTGTTTGGGCTAGTCTTCCCCCATCCCCTGACCCAACTTACCACCAGATGGTGATCAGTTGACAGCTCCGCCCCTCTCTTCACCCGAATGTCCAAAACATACGGCCTCAGATCAGATGAAATGATAAAATCAATCATTGATCTTTGGCCTCGGGTGCTCTGGTACCACGTACACTTATGAGCATCCCTATGTTTGAGCATGGTGTTTGTTATGGACAATCCATGACTAGCACAGAAGTCCAACAACAGACAACCTCTCTGGTTTAGATCAGGGAGGCCGTTCCTCCCAATCACGCCTCTCCATGTAACTCCATCATTGCCCACGTGTGCGTTGAAGTCCCCCAGCAGAACTATGGAGTCCCCTACTGGAGCCCCATACAGAACTCCATTCCAGGTCTCCAAGAAGGCCGAATACTCCGAACTCTTGTTTGGTGCATATGCACAAACAACAGTCAGAGTTTTCCCCCTATCACCCGCAGGCATAGGGAGGCGACCCTCTCGTCCACCGGGGTATACTCCTTTGCAGCGGCGCTCAGCCGGGGGCTTGTGAGTGTCCCCTCACCCGCCCGGCGCCTCACACCCTGGAAACTCCGGAGTAGGACAGAGTCCAACCCCTATCCAGGAGTATGGTTCCAGATGCGTAGAGGTAAGCCCCACCAGATCTAACTAGTAGCGCTCCACCTCCCGCACACGTCATGGCTCCTTCCTCCACAGAGAGGTGACGTTCCAGCCTCTGCCGCCCGGGTTAGCTCCGACGAGGCCCCTGACCTTCGCTGCCACCCATGTCTCATTTGTGTTTAGTTATATTTTCTCCTCGGTTTCCACAGGGGGTTGCAGCTCCAACCACAGACCCCTGTTGTACGCGTCAACCAATAGCCTAAAGCTCCCAGCGCCACATCTGCTGCATCTGTACAACAGAGAGACAGCGCACTGTAGGACGCGTCTAAACTGAGGACCTCGCTTGAATAATATTAATTAAACATCCCTAACTAATTGTGTGTTACTTTTTGCTGTCAACCAATTATGTTTTACACTCTTGGGGAGAGGCAAGATCCCCTGCTCACTGTGAAATTCCAGCTGTCATCAAATTTCAATAAGCATGTATTTAATTAACATACTAGGCCACTGGAGCATATCAATATTTATTTCTCTTAAAGACAAGACAGCGGCGCTGCATTTGTTCTGCCCTCAGTCAGCTGAAGACGCCTTGTGAGTTGACACAATGTGCAGGGGAAAACATTTGATTGAGGACTTATAATAATGTTTACCTTGCAAGTGCAGCTGTGAGCAGTGTACTTAATGCATTGGCTGGTTTAAACCCATCTGACACTGTGGCATGTTGTAAAAAAACTTCATAATGGAAGGTCTTCTCATGCCACATGTAGGTACCGATTCAAATTGCTTCAGTAGTAGGAATTTTGTAAGAGCAGATATTGATGTAAGTTTTGCTTTCCCTCCACCATCTGTTTATCTTGTGCGTCTGTCCTCTGTTGTTCTTTTATCAAGCGCTGGTTTTGACAGAACAACAGAAATCATCCATCATCTAGATTTACCCCCACAACCCTAATATCTAGCAGACAGTCCAATGCCATAACACCACAGGCGACAAATGCATTTTGGAGAAAGGGAGTGCGTGCGTGCGTGCGTGTGTGTGTGCGCGCGTGCGCACATTTTACTGTGTGAGTGTGCCTGCAGTGGCAAGAAGCATGGGGATGGGGGGTATAATAGTGACAGAGTGAGCTAAACTCAAACTCTAGCTGCCATGCCATAGGCAGCTGGCCGAATATCCCCCACCTCCCACCCCCTTCCTTCTCGCTGGGTCAGCACAAAAAGTGCACAAAACAGCATCAATTGATTCTTCCATGATATCAGGAGGAGGAGAAGGCCTAAATCTGTACAGCAAGCCTTCTCCCTCCCTTCCTTTCATCCCAGCCTCTACCTGCTTTCTCCGAGTGCTGTCACACATAATGAGGCCTGAGTTGGAGATGGAGCGAACCAAGAAGCCGAGGCAGCCACCGCGGCACAAACAACAGTCTCCGAGGCCCAGCGAACCACAGTGGAAATGGTACATATTTTAGCATAATGCTCGGCCGCTTCCCCCTCGCCATCCCTTGTGCTTCACACAGCAAAAGAGCTGTGTATTATTCAATGATGTGTCTACCGATCCAGTGGTCCCGTAAGGCTTGCAAGGTCACAGATTCAAATGATGTCATGTGTGTCCCGACTAATGATTCCCAGCAGGGAGTGGTTTGAGGAATTGTTGGGGAGTTGTTTTCCAGCATAGGGTACAGAAAGTCTGCACAGACGCAGATTGAAAATTCAAGGGCTTTTTTATTATACTGTATAGAGATAGGAATACAGAACATGCCCTGTTGTCATCAATTTTAACCTCCAGCGCAGCCAACTAAAGCGCTATTTGGCTTGCTGAGTTGAAAAAAGTTATTAATCATTAGTTGAGAAAATAAGTAATTTCCTCTAAATGTTTAAACCCACTTTGGTTGGACATTCATAATGTACTTCTCTATTTTGTTCAGCCACTCTTCCCGTCTCGCTCTTTAAATGCCTCTCCAAGGGGCAAACGCTACCTGCTAAATACATAGATACCCTCTCTGAAATATGTGAACATGCGTAAATGCCTGAATCAATTTTGCAGGCTAAGACGGGATGAAACTAAATCACTCTCCTGGCCCTGTGTCCAGGAACCGTGTTTAGCTTCAGCCGGCTGTTTAATAATTTTCCTTTTTAATTTCACATATAACCAGCTCAGTTGGTAGAAGTTCAGGAAGGCAGGGCTATCAACCAAAGCCACCTAAAAGGTGTGCAAACAGATAAGTACAGACTTCCCAGTGTCAAGACTCTGTTAGTCCACATAAATACACCACACACCTCTCAATTTTATGCACTGGAGATGATAAAATGAGAATTTCTTTTTCACATTAGGGCGCCTTAGGGCTTGAAAGTAGAGGATCGAGGCAGTTATTCCATCCATTTTTACATCCCTTCCTTCTACCACTTTAGCCAGTAAGCTCTAAATAAGTATATACTGTATAAGTATATATATAATATATAAGAAGGCTTGTTTTAGTGCTATCTTGTCAATCTGAGATGAGCAGAGAGAACGTAAAAGTGAAGTAATTACCAGAAACACGTGATTAGAATGTCATTTGTGCTGACAAGGGCTAATTAGAGACGTCCCTTCTCGTCATCCTTGCTCCAATGACGGTCCATAATGGCAGGGGACCAAAACCCTGTTGTGAACTTTGCCTACATTGGAGCGCACACGATGAGATGGTGCTCTTAATAATTTGTGTCACTTCAGTCATATTACGTTTTTAACAGACCTTATAAAATGCTCCATTTCCACATTGGCTTGTCTTTCTCTTGACCTCCACTCCTTTTGTCAGATTTGCTTTAATGAACAATGAATGTGCAGCTCAGCACTGGCAGTGACAAAGTCACTTTACTTGTCAGCCCAAGGGTGTTGCAACTTTTGTTCTCATGATGTCTAAGTTCAGACAAATCGCACAATACTGTGAGGAGTTATGAAGTGCATTACAAGAAGGGAGAGCAGAGAATAGGAGGAATCAGGCTTTTCAATTCTAACATCTTACAACATGTAATTCTGCTACAGACAAAATCCCTATAAAGTCAATGTGTTTAGAGGTAATGTTGCCTTTTCAATCAGTGTATTTGTATCCATAGTTTAATTGGTCTTTTGTACACTGAATTCTTTTGATACTTGGTACTAAATAGCTGTGATTTCATCTGTCCATGTCTTCCCACTGAGCTATCTTCAACTGTGTTTCTTTTCAACTGTTTCAAAGGCTGTTTTTTTTTCACCACCCATGAATCATAATGCTTGTCTTGCCAGTTTTATTATTATTTATTTAGTTGTATTTCTTGGTCCATATGGGTATATACAGTTCATAGGTTTACTCCTCAACGTAGCGGCCGTGGGTTCGACTATGACCAGCGGCCCTTTGCTGCATATCATTCATCTTCAGCTGTTCTATATAAATAAAGGCCTTAAATGCCCCAATAATAATCTTATACAAAAGGAAGGCTACACATGGTAATACAAAAAAGTAACAAGCTGCAGTGACATAGTGTACAGACAAATAGGGGGTTTGTCATCAGCATAAAAATTAAACAATAATAATTATTTAAAATGTGTTTTCACAAGCAAATTGTATGGTTCCTCTAAGGTTGAAAGAATAAAAAATATAAACTCAAGTTTGGCATATAGAGATACATGTATGACACAAAAACTATCATAATAAGACAATTTTTTTCTTCTTTTATTTTCTTACAGAATAATAACTAAGTAACCTTTGCCTCCTAGGAAAAATAATGAGCAATGGATAATTTATTTTAGTAAAAACAAATTTTTGCTAGTAACAATCCCAACACTAAGTGGCGACAGGCAGGATTAGGGCACAATATTGGGCATTCTGCCGATTCCATAAAGAAAACGACTTGGTTGTAGGGCATGTTTATCAGCAGAAAGACCTGTGTTCCTCTAGCAAAGCAGCATCAATCTCTAAACTGGCAAAGTATTCAGAGCAAGAGAGTCAACTTAAGGGAGCTGTGGAGTATGAAGGGCGATGGAATTAGATTCATTATCGCTGCAAATTGTGATGTGTTAGCACCTCCTACCAATCACTGCAGTCAAGTGAAGACCCTGCAGGCTTTATCAGTAGCCTGTAGCAAACGTCTTCCAACCCTTAGAATAACTCTTCACACCCACGTTAATATACAGTATGTATGATGGTTCATTTAATCAATTTCACATGTGATGTTCAGGTGACAATTAACGTCACCTAGAGTCAGCCTGTGAAAAACATTTTTATTAAGTCACAGTTTGAGAAAATGACTTATTGTGTCACACAGTAGGAGCTTGACATATACACAGATTCAAAAGTCTCTAGTGCTTTCATTTTAACCATTCCTTTTTTTTTTCCTCCCTTAAGAGTGCCCCAAAGTGCATCACTAAATCATTGGAAATTGAACAGCTGTTTGGTAATGAGCTATGATTTTTCTTTTCATTAGACACAACTGAAATGATGCTTGTGTGGCAACTAATTCCTTATTAAAAAAAAAAAAATGTTCATGGCCTACAGAATAACAACACGACTTCAGCAACAGAATTGATCCCTCAGTGTCCAATAATCCAGATACAGAATAAAGACCTTGAATTGTTAAGATTAAGTAGACTTTTTATGCATTTGTAAAATACAAAAATAAAAATGTATGCCTCGCTTAAGAGCACCTTGGCAGTGCCCAGGAGGTGAACTGGCACCTCTCCAACTACCAGTCCACCACAGTACTTTAACCGGCGACCCCCAGTTCCAAACCCAACTCCCCTACTGACTGAGCTACTGCCACCTCCAGTGTATTAAATATTATAGAACTAAACCTTAAACCTTAAAATGTTGAAAAACATGAATTATTCAATGATGTGGATTTTTTAATGAACGTCACTGCACGTTATATTTAAGCCATTGCCTAATGAATTGATACAAACCTAATTAAGACTATCAGCTCCACAAAACTCACAAAAGCCTTGTATCATGTGGATGCGCCGACAGTTTTGTTGTCATTACTTAGAATTCCTCATGGTGGGCGACAGAAACTACGCACTATAGCTTTAAGACAAGGCCGATGTATTTGTATAGCACCTTTTAACGAGGCAATTCAGAGTGCTCTACATGCACATTAGACAGAAAGGCATTACGAAAATATGTAAAACACACACAATAATAGGATTTTAAAAAGAGAAAAACAAAAACCGTAGAATAAAAATTACAGTACAGCTGCATATGATGAGATATGAATAAATAGTTTTTAAATAGTTAGTTTAAATGGTGTCTTCCAGATATGTGGTTATAACAGATGGAACAGATATAGACAGGCAGAGTTTGCAAAACAAGCATATGCCCAATAAAGATCAGATATTTTACTGCTTGATATATGTGCAGCGATATTCCAAGAGCTGCCAAATACTACAAAACATGAAACTTTATTAGCCACTAACAGCCTTAATACAATCAGAGGAATGTAGAATACTTAACTGAAGAGGCTCCCTGTCATGAATAAGTAAATGCATTAATGTAGGCTGTTTATTAATTCCAGGGATTATTTGTTTTGGAGTCACCTAGGTGGACATTTTTTTCGATGACAGCAGCATCTGTTACCGGTTTCAACATGGCACCACATATCACGGAACAGTAACAAGCCTGTAGTCACACAAAGGAGTCAGTGAACTATTGTACACTGAACAGCAGAACAATTAATTACAGCCAGTGTGGTATGATGTGTAAATGAAATAAATTTCCCATCAAATTATCTTGGGAGATATCAAGCAACTGAACTGCAGCGAGGAATGCTGAGCATCAGTAGGCAAGGGGAGAAAGTTGAAATAATTGCAACGCTGTTGGCATTTAAAAGAGAATGTGCCTTAAAAGAGAGGCAACTTTGAAAGCCAGATTTTACTTCTGTTATTGTTGATAGTTTATGCATCAGTATATCCTCTTTGTAATATTTATAGAGTTAAAGCGGCTTTGATCAATATTTTTGTGATTATACTTTTTAAAATGACTACGGTAGGTGTCTAGAAGAGTTAATAACATTCACTCACAATTCCAAATGAATGCTAATGTTGTTGAGTCTCTTCAAATAGACAGCTGTTGGTTAACAAGTTGATGTTGATTTAAATGGTGATAGTAGGTCAGTGTTGTGTTCACAGCTTGTTTCTGCTGCCGCTAAGTGGCCAAAAAATTACGAAATTAAGCACATAACATAACAAATAATGGCAAATATATATTTACATTAATATACTGTATATTTACAACATGTTAAATGAGCTTAGTAGGCAGGTTTAGCTGTTTCTCCGTTCCCCAGTCTTGCTAAGCTAAGCTAACTCTGCTAGAGTCTAGGTACGTTCTTAATGGACAAACATGTGAGTGGTATCAATCCTCTCCCCTAACTCTTAAGAATAAACTTATTACTATTACTTTAATGTAAATATAATTGCATGAGCAATATTAATAACGTTTTGTATCACTTGTATAACTTGTATATTGTCAAAAAGAATGAATGAATGTATCAAAATACATGTTCATGCCAGAAACAGGAGGGCTTATTGGGACATAAATTTATATTATGCTTAAAAACTTTCAAATTTGATCATAAAAACGACATGCTGGAAGAACATCACTGGATCCAGGTTGTCATTTTTCTTCCTACTCAAATGCAGCCATGCAGAAAGAGGTTTGGGTGTTTCCTCCTGAAGACAGGGCCCCTCAGAGGCTCACGTCCCACCGGGCCTATCTAAGTAGCACTTTGAGACGAGACGTACTAAGATTTATCCCGAGGGGAAAAGGTAGCTGGCAGCCCAGTGGACCAACCGTATAGCACCCTCCCTTGAGCTGTGCAAAACAATAATGCAATAGCTGTGCAAGAGATGTTAAATTGGTTTACTAACAGCATGCATAGGGTATATTTACAACATGCTGCTACAAAAGGAAAGACAAGTTGTCATGTAGCATACAGGTGTGGCACAATTTATGGGAGCTTACATGTTTATGTGGGTCTAAGCATGTATTTTAATGAGTTTTTGTATGACATTCACAAGTTTCAGTATAAGTATGTATATTTAGATAACATGCTATGGCCTAGTTTTTGAGGGCAGAATAATAGATATATTTGTAAAGGAATCAATCAAATGCACTCTGCGGTTCCTCAAAGTCACTATGAAAGGCCTAGATGCAGTCTGGCAACCCATGAAATTTGATTTAATACAAATGCAAATAAAAAAAATAGTGGTCACTATTTGTAACTTCCAAGCAAATAAAGGCAGTGTTGAAGGCACTATTACTACATATCTTATGTAGTATTAATTCAGACAAACACCGTTTAGTACCAGAAATGCATTGATGTGATTGATTAGCTCAGCATGAAATGGAAATCAAGTTTTCATGAAGAGCTCCATCTTAGCTCGTCTAAAGCACACGAAAAAGGCTAATTGGGAAATTGTGTTATTGCGTTTGTCCAGTGCATATCTTGTCTTTTTTTCATGCTGTTGCTGACTTTCAAAAGCTTTTTCATTTAGAACCAAAAAGAGGGGAGCTGCGATTGATTTGGTGACACGCTTTCAGTCCTCGGTGCTAACTTTCCAAGCTAATATTCACTTTGCAACACGCTTAGATTCCTTTTCAACTCTTTTTGTTTTAGCTTCCGAGCAACGGGCTAAACACTAACTGAAAATAGTTTATCATCATATTAAAGAACTAGAGCTGCTTTCATGTTAAGGTTTCACAATCTTTGTGCTTATCAGCAGCAACAATAAAGTACAAGCTCTATGACAAGTAGCTGTTTATCTTCGTATACTTTTTTTTCAGTTGAGATCAAGGGCAATAATATTGCTCAATAAGCTCAGCAACAACTTTTCTCCAGTGTATTAATAGCTTACAATAAACCCTTTATTAAACGTCTATTCTATTCACTAATTCCCCTTCAAATGTGTCAATATTGAGCTGTCTTTAAATGTCAGCTTTTCTCTGCCACCCAGTAGATTAATTTCATGGTAACACTTTACAATAACCATCACACAAAAGAATCTAATTGATTAAATATCAAATAGTTAGTTAGTTAATAGTTATTTTACTGCTAACAAACAATGAAAGTAATGCTATAATTTGTTTTAACAATTTAACAGCTCAGTTAAACTACTTATTTCATATTGCACTAAACTAATGACAAAATAACATACATTATAACATTACCAATAATTAGTAGACATGAATCATTTCATTGTTTGTACAGTAAAATAACTATTAACTAAAGTTATTAACTATCCATTTACCATTTATTAAAGATGTTTAGTTATGTATGTTTAAGTGTTACTATTTTCTGTACCTTTAATGAAAGTGACATATTGTCGATTGTCTGTTTGGCATACAGATATCCTGATGGTCCATGGGCAGTGGTGGAATGTAACTAAGTACATGTATTCTGTAACTAAGTAGTAATTTGAAGTACTTGTAATTTACTTGAGTGTTTTTTTATGCCCCTTTCTACTTCTACTTGGCTACATTTCAAAGAGATTTGTACTTTTTCTTTGACTAAATTAATCAGACAGCTTTAGTTACTAGTTACTTTACCTATTAAGATATTTGCACAAAAAACACATGTAATTTATAAAATACAATGTTTTATTATAAATTTAATTACCCAACAATATACAGGCCTGCAAGTCCAAGCTGAAATGATGAGACCATTAAACATTAAACCATGTTTCCAGTTTCTAAAATGTGAGGATTTTTCTGTTTGGAGTCCTATTACTTTTCATACTTTAATTACATTTTCTTGTTGATACTTACATACTTTTACTTAACTTACATTTTCAACGCAAGGCTTTTACTTGAAACAGTGGTATTGGTTCTTTTACTTAAGTAACGGATCTGAATACTTACTCCAGCCGTGTTCCTGGGTAGTGATGAGCTGCTCATTCTCCGAGCTAGACAGCATAGTGCCCGGAGATATTCAGTATGCAAAATAACAATTGACATGGCTGCTCAACAAGGTGCCACTAGGGATTCCCCTTCAGCTCCCTCAGCAGGAGCAGGTGTAATGTCAGCCTCACTTGCGCCTTTAAAAATACACTCACTGGCTGATAGACACTACATCTTCTTACCAAAAAAATGACTTCCCCACAGGCCTGTCATAGGGCAACAACAGGAAATTTAAAAAATATATATCAAAAAGCAGGCCAAAGAAAATGTGAAAGAAGAAATTGAGAGACCTGTTATTTGTTTTCCACCATAGCTTTCACAGATGTGGAGCGAAGGAGAACATAATGCCAAATGATGCCTGCTTGACGTGCCGTTGTCTGTCTGTCATTGATAAAAGTTGGTACCACAGATATTTAAATGTGAGGCAGGGATGTTTTTCTCCTATCAGGATAACTGTCTGATCGGGATTTGATGGTTGGAATCACATGAAAACAAATTTGAGGGCTTGTGGTGCTTATAAATTACAGCAACACATTTATTTATTTATTTTTCGCTTTGCCTTTTGCTGAGACGCTACCGATCATACCCTAATCCTTCTGTGCTGTCTATGCAAATCACATGTCGCCGGGTTGATATCCATTCTCCTGCTCGGCTCTGGCTGGACATGAAGCTCTCTTGTTGTTTACATCAACTCTGACTCAGAGGACTATCGGGTTTATGCAGGGATGTTGTGTGGGAGTGAACGAGATACAGTAACAAAGCCATCTAAGTAAATTGTCCTGAATCAAAAATACTGTATGTGTGCCCTTCCTTGCTTGGTGATTCATTGACATTCCCATTATCCCATGCTCTCGCTGTGAACTGTAAGCCTAATCAAAGCCACAAAAAATGACTTTAGTAATCATCTAGTAAGGGCATAAATGACAATAATCAACAAGTTGTATTGTTGTGTGTGTTAACAGGCTATGAATGGTCTTCATATTTGGAAAATCCTCACCATGTTGTCAGTTCCGATAACCCAGTCCAAAGGCTCAAATATATACTCTATATATATAAAGCTGTGAAGGTTTAAAGGATGAAATGAAGGAACACATCAACAAATCATATTTGACAAGTTTTGTTCTTCCTCCAGAGGGAAATGGAAAGGGCCTTTAAAAAGAAATGAAACGGATAAAAATACAGATGTTCGTTTCCTCTGAGGAATTAAGGCTCAGAACTTTTCCTCTTTCAAGTCAAATGCAATCTATTTCCACTTTGATATCATTCACTCCAGTTGAGGAAATTCAGAATGTAAACTGACCCGTGTGTGTCAGTAATATTGTGTTATCCGAGCCTGTCTTCCTGAATATAAAATGCTGTGAAAAAGAATGATTAATATGTTTTTCAATATAGTGTACTTCAGTTGGCTCACATACAGCCAGGAGTAGACTCTTCTGCTGTATGGGAGTATTTCACTGTGTGAGTCAAGCATGATGTTTCAAATACAGTTAATGTAAATATGGCATGTCTTTCCAGGACATAGTATTAAATATTATCAGTGTTATTTGCTTGCTGCAATATGACCTCTTGCAAAGTGCTAAACAGAATGTATTTGTTTCTTTCTTGTTGCTAGCTTTCAGCTTTGTTATACTTCTGTCACATACAATCCCTGTGATAGCAAATATTGGCATGTGTATATACAGAAATATAAATGTATAATGGTTAAAATGGTATTTAAAGGCATCTTTGTTCATTTGTTACCTTCATGTTTCTTAATTTAAGTAAATATTTGAAGAATGTGTCTTAAATTGTAGCAATTTATAATTGAATTGAATTGTCTTCAATTCATGAATGAACGACTTTGTCTTCAACATATCTTTAATAACCGCGTTTAGTTGGACCATCATTTGTCTTTCAACAGAATAATGACCCCAAACACACCTCCAGGCTGTGTAAGGGCTATTTGACCAAGAAGGAGAGTGATGGAGTGCTGCACCTCCACAGTCACCGGACCTGAACCCAATCAAGATGGTTTGGGGAGAGCTGGACCACAGAGTGAAGGCAAAAGGGCCAACAAGTGCTGAGCATCTCTGGGAACTCCTTCAAGACTGTTGGGAAACCATTTCAGGTGACTACCTCTTGAAGCTCATCAAGAGAATGCCAAGAGTGTGCAAAGCAGTAATCAGAGCAAAGGGTGGCTACTTTGAAGAAACTGGAACATAAGACATGTTTTCAGTTATGTCACACTTTTTTGTTAAGTACATAATTCCACATGTTCATTCATAGTTTTGATGCCTACAGTGAGAATCACAAATAGTCATGAAAATAAAGAAAATGAATGAGGAGGGGGGTCCAAATTTTTGGCCTAAATGAGTGAAATCCATCAGCAACAGAGCCATCCCAGCTGACCTCCAGTGGTTGAACTTGCTGCGGTGATGTAGAAGTGTATGCCAAGGTGTGTTAGTACATAGTGACCTGACTGCTACAGATGCAGCAGATGTGAAATTTTCAACCAGAAAGAGTGAAACACTGCTTTTCAGCTTGAGTTATTTATTATTGACCATATTTACGGTTAAAATAAGTGCCAGAAAGTTATGTTTGTGTACAAATAAATGGAATAGCAGCTAATATATCAGTGGCATTTCGACAAATTGTCAAATTTCCATGCTCTTTTTGCTAAAGAAAAATAAACATCCTGTATCAGTAGGGCTCCAATATACATACTTTCAAACCATGTTTATGACATTTCAGACTGCTGCTCACAGCAGACCAGGATCTGTTACTGTGGTTTTACATCACTGGTTGTTATAGTTCCTTCAAAAGATAGAAAGTAAACCCTTCGACTAATTCCAATTATTTTAAGCAAAAGAGTTGTCTTGATGCAAAATACAGTTTGTTCAAACAACAATTAAAGCTTTTCAGTTTACTGTCTAAACAAGTTTGATGGGACAGTGGAGGTTAGCAGATGGCAAAACATTCCTCGCTACCTGTGTGCTTGCTTAATGCTGCTGTATAGTATGTTGTCAAGACTCTACCCAAGCATAAACAAAGCTGTTGTTGCATGAGAAAAGGTTTCTTACTGGGCAGACACCGAGCTGCTTCACTGAGCACTAGCTCAGATTTTTTCAGAATACTGCAAGACAAACAACCCAAAAGTCAGTGGGATCACCAGAAAGAGAATAAGTGAAATATATGGAAAATGAAATGAGGAATAAGAAAACCTCAGGGACCCACTTCTAAAGCTTTAACTTGTATATTATACTGTTACAGTTAAATGCTCTGAGTTTTGGGCCAAGTTTACTCCATGAACACCAACCCAAACACGAAAGGAAAGTTAACTTTTTAGGGTAATATGGAAATTTGTCTTCTTGCTGAGAGTTATGGAGAAGATCAAAACTACTCTTGAGTCTCCAAGGTAAATATGAAGCTGCAGCCAGCAGCAGGTTAGCTTGGATTAGCATAAAGAGTGGGAACAGGGGGAAACAGCTTTATAAAATATAAATAGCAATATGTGATAATTAGTGAGTTTTAGAGGTGCTGGTCAATATATTGGGTTACCTTCGAACACAGAGCCATCCTAGCTGTTACCCTCCATTTCCAGTCTCTGAGCTAAGCTAACCAGCTGCTAACTTTAGCTTCATATATAGCATATGCAAAGTAACAAAGTATTTTTTTTCCAGAATGGCAAAGGCATGTCCCACCCTACTTTGTCTTACTCTACCTCTGATTGGCCTACCCTGACATTCTTACCCTAACCCTAGTTTATATCCACAATCTTCCACTTCTGTAGTAGTAGTAGTTGCACGGCTTCACAAGAAATTTCAAATTGTTGAGAACAGCCTTTTTCTGTATTGTAAGTGCAATCTGTTATCAATGTTTGATGTATAACGTCTAAAGCAGGAGTCACACATGCTCCGACTGAATCATTAGCCTACAGCCTGATATTTTGACCAAACGACAGATGAAGAGCAAGCAAATACCACCCACATTTCATAGCAGTGATCCACTTCATTTCTGGCTTGATGACGGCAGATGTGTTAGTGATTTTATGACTTGATTGCCTTGTGCAACGTAGGAGTTGTCAGGCATTTGTGGCTAAAAATGAACATGTTGTCCTTTCCAGTACATCTCTGATTTGCTGTAAATGCAACTGATGTTTATTTCTTTAGAAATGAGTTATTGGCATATTCTCAAATCCAAGCTTTTCCAATCCCCCCGTCCGCAGTTCCGCTCGACAGCTCAGCGATCAATCACTGGCAGCTCTCCTCTCCTTTCTCTCCTGCTCTATCCCCTATAGTGTGTGTGAGTCAGCCCAGATTTTCAAGAATTAGAAACTCATATTATCTGGGCTGTCGACGCAAAATAAAATTTTACTTTGCCTTTACTGCTTATTTAAAAAAAAAAAAAAAAAACTTGAGAAAGTGCTCAAATGAATTTTGAAAAGCATTCCAAAAACAACTTTGTTTGCCATTTAAAATGAGTGGCTTTGAATCATTATAAGTCACAAGGAGCAATTTACATGCTGATAGTTCAATATACATTTGGATTTTTATTATTTTATACGCATAGCGTGAAAAAATGGTATTGGGAGACTGCTCTTGGCAGTGGGAGGTGATGAAAAATGATGCAAGGATTGAGATTATTTTCCTTGATTCTACAGACTATTGGGGGGATTTTTTCTCGGCAGGCTTGTGGGAAGCTAGGCTTAAATCTAATAGAAAAGTCCTCAGTCTAATACCCCTTTGGTCCGAAACTGCTGAATAGGAGTGAAAATCATCTGTAAGACTGTGTCTCCCTCACCCACTTCCCACTTATATGCATTTAAAATGGTCAGCGTTTTACTTCAAGTGTGTCAAATTTGAATGAGGACATTATTCCTCTTTCTGAGCCCCACTTTCTTTCCGAGGGCGACCGCAGCAGCTTAAATGCCTCGTGAGGCATCGGGGGAAATATGTCAAAGGATAACAATCATATCCGCCAGTTGGGATTGGCTGACAGCTCAAATGAGATACAGTATATAACGGCCCACACTTGTTCAAGCTCTGGTAATGAAGTCACTGATGATGTCCATGAAACAAAAAAAGGTGCCTTAGTGAACAAGGAAACAAGGATAACACATTTCTGCAAGACCAAATCATCATTACTCTAGATACCAGCAGTACAGATACCTTGTGACGCCATGATTTCAACAACAAAAAAATTTCTCAACTGTTTAACTTGGCCCACCATCATTTCAATGGGTGTGTATGCGTTACTTTGTATGAAGAGAAATCATAAATACGTGAATGTATATGCATTCAGGGTATTCCGTTCTCCTCATCTCCTCTGTAGTATCTTAAAAAGAAATAAAGGTCAATATGATTTACTTCCGTTTTGCCTGAATAACCTCTCACACTTTAAAAGCGTATCATCATTTGTTATTGGACGGTGGCCTTTCATAGTTTAATGTAAGGGCCAGAGGTTCATCATGGCAAACCTACTTACTGCCCCCCATAATGTCAAGTAGCATTATAATAGCCATGGTTCTGCATCGTTGATACCACTGTAAGCTATTTTTTCATCACTTTTTATCAAGTAGGCAAACTAAGTTGGTATAATTCTTTGTTTGTGCTAACTGCTGACATTTAGGCCTAAGTTACCCCAGTGGAATTTTTGACAACATTTAGCAGAGTGTTTGATGGAATACCACCTGCCGACTGTCAACAAAACAAAACTGAGAAATAAATTAGAAGATGGGAGGAGGGGCGAGGCTTGGGAGAGAAGACTTTTTTTTTTTTTAAAGAAGAATGCTGAGTGAAGATCTGCCAGGCCGCCTTTGGAGGGCATGGCAAGGACAGAGAGGCGGGCGCCAGCGGTGAGGGCGATCCTCAAACAAATGCCTTCACGGTGAGGGGATTAGGCCTAGGGCTTTGAAAGTTAGAGTGGGATTGAACTGTGCATCCCTGTTGAAAATACAGCAGAAACTTTTATTTCTGAATGTTCCAGAGGCCTCAGATTGGATCTGGTGTATGTTTTCATCGAAGTTGTTTGCAAGCAACATTTCCTGCGTCTATTGAGGTGCAAATACCAAGTATCAAGCTGGAGAATCTCCCTGACCGTGTCACAGCATTGTATGGAAGACTTGAGGGCTGCCATTGATTACACCAGCCTTGCATAGAAAGCACAAGTATCCCATAACCAAACCCTAAGAAATGGGCAGATATGAGACTCTGTAGAGAACCGGCAGTGGGGAAAACAGTCCGTACATTTTGTACAGATCATCCGCAAAGCATCGTGGATATTGGATCACCTTGTTTTCAAGATATACAACAAAGAGATTAACACAAGCTGTGCTTTGGCGCTATCTCCTATTTTGCTCTTTTTTGCTCAACGCTGACAAAGCCTTGCTACAGAGCAATGTTGTGAGGAAAATTGAATGAAAAACCCTCCCTGGGAGACTAATAATATCATGGATCCTGAGTGCTTGCTCTCTGTGATGAGGCCTAACAGAAGGCTTGACAGGAGAAAATGATGTATTGTTCTCTGCTGGGATAACAGTCCAGGTCCCCCTCAGACGACTGCAGCTGAGATATGAAGTGTACATAAACCACAGGTTTTTTGGATCCTCGAGGGTCCGCAGGAGAAGAGAAAACTCATAGAGCAAGGGAAATGAGTGACACCGAGGAAGCAAATGGGGCTGCTGAGAGACCCTCAAGTACCATGCGTGCATGTGTGCGCTCTGTCACTCTCTCTACACATACAAATAGAAAAAGCACTCACTTCAAAGCATCTAGAAATACAAGACACACTTCAAATGAAGTATAGCAAATTACTTTACAAGTTGAATCCTTAACATTTCTATGAATATTTCATCACTGAGCAAATGTTCCTTTTGCAGGAAGGACTGCAGGGCCGGCAACCCTGATGGAAGTAAGGGTCAAAACCACTCACAGAACTTACTACTGATACATTTCTTTAAATATTTAAATGTACATAATACTTCAAGCCTAAAAGCCTTTAAGGAAGTTTGACTTGTTCAAACTACAAAATAATTGAATGTTAAGAGAAAAGATAGCAAACAGTGATGTATGTTTGGTTATATTAATTATAACTGTGATAATATGTAAGATATATCTATAGCACAGCCTTTCAATTATATTGGCAACACTTTTACTCACTTTTACACTTTTTTATTTAAAAGAGTGTCTTTATTATTGTACAAATATGGATTTGACAGCAGCTCTCAAACTCCCAAACAAACAAGCCTGGACTCTCCTACTGAGACTATACTAAAGGGACAACAATGACAAATAACCTACAATAGTGTCTACAGGGATGACAATGCCTCTGTTAAAAGATTTTATGAATCAATGCATGCTAATACCTCAGCTAAAACATGCATATCTTAAGCAGCAACAACAAGAATGTTTAGTCTCCTAAATCACCGAGCCAAGTTTGCAAAGGGATCAAATCATCTGTAAAATTCTGACTTGATGTTTTACGATAGTCAGTGTGTCAAAGCATGACAACGAACCTTCCTTAACTTTAAAGAGGTTGGTGATTTTTATTTCAGTCATGACTAAAAGTTCCTTTTAACCCTTGTGTTGTCTTCCCATCAACCATGAAACACTATTATCACTTTTTCCAACATTTTTGTCACACTGCAAATCCAAAGTTATTTGATATTACCATTTAGCTTTAGTGCGGTAACGTTAACTCAAACCAAGTAGTTTCCCTTTAAAGCTTTAGTGCGTAACTTTTTGACATCATTGAATGTCTGTTCAAGCAATTGCCAAATGAGTTACTACAAAGCTTATTAAGACTATCAGCTCCACACAACCCTCTCTGTATTTGTCAGTATGGCTGTGTTCAGAAGATTGTGTTGTCCGGTGCCTTTCCCAAGCAGAAGCAAGAGTGAAGAGAATTGACCTTTTCTGAACATACCATCATGTTTTTGTTATCCTCCGTGTCATCTTTGGCTACTAGCAAATGCGTGGAGGACAGGTTGGTGCATGATGACGGAAGGCTTGTATCATGTGGACGCGCCAACAGTGTTGTTGTCAGAATTCCTCATGGGGGCGACAGAAACTATGCACTATAGCTTTAAGCAAACCAAGTTGTTTTTGACACTGTAGGCTATATGCCCAACAATACATGAAATAAGTAGCTAGTGAACACCATCAAACATTTAGCTAAAGATCTAAATATTTTTCTCAGGAGTTTGCTCACCAAACCAGGGATACAACCAGCAAATACTAGATTAATAGTTGGAGAAAAAAAATAAGTTTAATGCAATGTAATCTGTCAATGTAATCTTGTCTGCTAAATGTATAGGCAGTTGTCTAGTAAAGCTTAATTTTAAAAGTGACGCCGTGGCTATGTACGTAGGTACGTGGAGACACAGACGCTAGGCCGGACCCTACTCTGGCTCCTACGACGGATCCTGACGTGCACCTCTCAAAAAAATGTAACTACACATCGCTCGGCTGTGGCTTGGTAGCGTTCCATTTCCCCTGGTCTATATCCTTGACCTATTGCTCAGGTGCTGCAGGAAATTCTGCCGGATGCATTTATTTTTGATAGATTGTCCGTTTCCTTTGTGTTGTAAATTTAAACTACGGACGGATTTATCAGAGCATGTATTTCTCCCATCCCGGAGTGCTATGTGGACTAGCCAGACCCTCCTCTGTTCTGCAGCGTGTGGATGGTCTGGCAAAGTGAGACTACATTTCCCCCTGCTCATTTCCTGGTTCTCTATAAACAAGTTGAAACACGGAGAAGGTTAACTTTTCCTGCTACACATTTACCACCGTGGTCAGAAAGCACAGGGGAGACACTTTGTTTCTCTCACTATGAATCTAGAGTCGGCACTCGCTCCAAAGCCAATTCCTCTCATTCTCTCACTCGCTCTACCCCACGCACACATCAACACCATGTATTGTGCAAAAAAAAATAATAAGTTTAATGCATTTCCTCCTTTTTATTATTCTCATTACCTCAGCAACTATTACTACCTCCTGGCCTGTTTTGTTGCACTTGATAATCAAAGTGGAATTCAGCGTGAAAAGGGGAAACTCTGTTGGTGCAAAATAGGTGCAAATTTAACAGGTAAGGTCTCCAAAGATCCCTGTTTAAATCTGCTTGTGCTTTGCTACTTACATTACTTCTCACAGGCAAGAAAATGTAAGCTCTGGATGTGCAGATGTACAGATTGTAGGATTTCCTATTTTACAGTAAATACAGTAAACATGGCACTAGATGTGTCAATAATACATCCCAGACATAACAGCTGGCATTTTTCCCCACACAAAAACATACATTCTAAAGCTTTATTTGCAGAAAAGTTTGAGCTCTAGCTTATCGGTGTATACAAATCTCTCAACTTGTAAATTGGACAACATGGGAAAACCCTTGGCGATACATTAGAAGAGTGTTCAAAGCCAAAGCATCCCATCGATTTGACCTGTGTGGGCCTTGCAAGCATGAGCCATTAGTATATTCTCAGATTTGTTCGTGCAAACGAGGTCCCGTGATGATTGCATGGTAAACATATTCAGGATTTTCGCATGTATCAATGTAATTGTAATCAGATAGGAGGGATACCATAACCTGTCCTTGGGCATTCATACATAGCACTGTAATAGCCCTCATTTTCCCCCTCACTCATTTTCTGAGTAAAATGCTCCAAACATTCAGAAATGCATTCATATCTTTTGTTTTTTTGTAACACACATAAGAGCTGCTTTTTGTCAGGAGGAGAGCGGTGTATTTATTTTTCCAATAGGCTGTTGACGAGTGCAATGCAGGCATCTGTTTTTCTTGGGGGATTCATGTCATGTTTGATGTGCTGATACATTGGGTTGAATGTTGGCTTACATGTCTAACTGGAGAAGGAACTTGGCATAAGTATTCATAGAAAGTGTACAGTATCAAAAGATTACCCTGCAGATATCCTCTTGAAAAATAAATAATACAGATTTCCACTACTTACAGTATGTCTCACTATGCCACAAAGATGTTTAAGAGACAAATACAGCACACTAATGACGCCTGTTTGGCCCGTGGAGCTTTGAGGCCATTTTTAATTTACTTTTATTTGATTTGTTAAAATGCAAATTGCAACAGGTTTCTGTTTGTCTTCATATTGATACAGATTGTGACCAAAATCCCATACTTCTAAGTGTTAATTGTCATTATAATAAAGCTAAAATAAAATACAAAGTGATGACATTTTTTAAAGACAAATATATTTTATTGAAAACAATAACATAATTCTAAAAAGGACATAGTACATACATACAAAGTCAATAAAGGATTCAAAGTAATAAAGCAACCTATTCTATCTGTCTTTAATGTAATTGCATGTTTTCAATCAGTTTAACCAGAATTTGATACAAGGTCCCCTGAAATGCTGTGTACACACCAAGGACACACTCCTTTTAACACTAATTGAGATTTAAGCGTCAATGCAGAAATGTAATATCATGTATAATTATTACTAGGCATTTTTACCCAATAACACAAACTCAAAAAGAAAAAATATTTATTTATTAAGTCCCAGTGTGCCACAAATGTTTGATTTGGAGCGAAACCAAAAAAATTAATAAATGAGATGTGATTTTCATACTTCTGCAAACAATTTTTTTTTATCCCTCTAACACATGGCTAAGAAGCACTCCAAGACAAGTGTCCAAAATTCTTACCCAAAACAGATTGCAACACATAAAACTCTATTTGTGGAATCAATATGTTTAGGATTTAGCACTGTTTTGCATGAACTCTACACTAAGTGGTTTGTCACTTAGTGTAAGACAGGAGCTAAAGCTTCAGCACTTCACAACAAAGACAGGGCAGAACTCATTTAGTTTGCGTCTCTTAACTGTTGCTTCACTTTAGAAAAAAAGAAAGAACAAAATGTGTGCATATTTTTATTCTCGGAGTGTCTGTTGACCCCGATAGACTGTGCTGGCAAGCGGCATCAGACAAGTGAGACAGAAGAAGTTTACAGAAGAAGTCTCTTTTAAGAGCATACTGTACGCCACTTTATACAGCTCACCTATGGTGCAGCTCCAGTACAGCAAAGATAACAAGATAAAGGTGGCATACAATGATGACTTAGCATTTTGTTCAAATATCCAAGATGGACCGGTGCTAGCCATTTGTTTGTGACGCGTATGTTCCCTCCTTCCATGCTGTGCTGAGGAATTTTATGTGCTGATTCATATGCCGATTAACAGAGTCAAAGAATACAATTTTAACTGCTATAACCAATCCTTCATTTAGTGACATCAGATATTCCTCAAAACTCTGGAAACTCTGGAAACACTGGAACACGCATCTGTACCTGTTTTAATTATTGGGCATAGATAGATTTGTATGCCTGTATGTGCATGAATGTCTGTTTTGTATGTTCCCTTTATGTAATTTGTGGGCGTCTGTATGTATTTGTGTTTGTGTGTTTGGTTTGTACCCCTCTTGTAATGTGTTTTTGTACTTTTTTCTAGACCTTGAGTCCGTCATGATGGAAAATAGGAAGAAACATGTTTGCACCAAAGGCTGCTGACTATTCATGACAGTGAAGCATGAATTACAATACAGAACTGCTGGTTTGTGCATCAGCTGCAAGTCTGATTGAGAGCATTCTTGTATTTAAATAGGGTTGTCAAATAATTTGGGACAGCACCCTGTGATATCATATATAATGTCTGAAACAGGTAATCAATTGGATTTTATAAAGGAAACCAGAAGGCGGTGTGTGCGTGTCTCTCACTGCTAGTTTCTGAGTTTGAGCGCTGGATAACAAAGTAAAACAGTACAAAGTGGATTGAAGCCATGCAACAACAAACCTGTATGAATACAAGTTGTGGGATCAAATTTTAATATCTATTTCATTTTCATTATACTTAGATGGTGCATCTTTGATATACAAACGACCCCATCACAGGCACTGCTTCAGATGTTTGTCTTAGCTATTGCCTCGCCAATTTCCAAAGCAGTTGGCACCCATCAACATTCTAACAATGTGCCTTGGCACTGAAAAACCATTTGCTACTATTTCAGAGCTGGGACGAGGGAGAAACAAAAACAAAAAAACAAGCGTCTGCTGTTTTTTGTTTAATTCTGTTCTCAGAGTGAGCATCTGGAGTTTCTTTTCAAGAAGATTCAAAAAACAAATAGACTATAGGAGCTTCAGGTTTTCAGCAGGTCTCTGAGAGAGCTATTGCTCTATTATTCTTTCTCCAACTCTCTTTCCCCCAACATACCATGCTGTTCATAAAGATTACGCCGCATAGTATTTTCCTGCTTTCTTCATATGTTTTATTAAAATGCATCATGGAGAATGTAATATATTAGGTATTTTACTCATGGAAGAAATAAAGACAGAAGATATCTCCCATCTACCTGCCCTTTAACATTTTGTCTTTAAATCATTCAGACATAGAAGGCTTGCAACATCCCATTAAACCATCACTTATTAGCAATGCTAATGTGACCCCAAGTGATGTCTAAGTGAAAGGGAACCCCTTGAATAATGCACCTGTGCTCACATCCTCCCACCTAGCTCCACCAAATTTCCACAAAAAAGAGCAATTATGCATAAATGTGCCCCCGTGGGAGCGCTTGCTAACACACAGACACTGCCTCTGAAACCTGCTCGTCTTGATCTTTCAGCGGGATAATCAGCGAGGTGAATGCCATGTAAAGTGAGCAAACTTCAAAGAAGAGTTTTTCTTTTTAAAAGTAGTCAACCCCCCTGTTTCAACAAAGTTCCACATGCACATCTCTTAAAAAAAAAAAATTTCGTAAAAGATTAATAAACAAGTTCCTGAAAGACAAAGCGAGTAGCTGATTGCCATGCCACACCTTGTCACCTCGCAGTACTGCTCACGTAACATCTCAAAATCGACTTCTACTTCCCATTTTACTCCCCTGTGAGATAACAAGAAAGCAGTTTTCTCCCTCTAATTCTCAACATTACAATTGCTTGTTTTTTTCATTCCGACTCCCTGCATATCACCTAAAACCAATCACAGGGTAGCCTGATAAAATTAGAAAGTGGAAAAGTAACACTCCTGCTCAGAGAGTAAAATGACTGCTGAGGAAACTTTTGGGACGAGGGCAGCATGCTGTCTGTTTTTGTCTCATTTCTCCATAATCAAACTGGGCCAAAAAAAACACACCTTGGAGAAATAGTGGTGATTTGTGGAGCTAGATGTGCCCCTTTTGTACCATATTTAAATAAAAAATGTGTCTAGTTTTGTAATGCTTTTAATAGAAAATGCTCTTCATTCATTAACATGAGGTATTTTGTTGAAAAGGTATTTGTGAAAAAGGGCAATAGATACACACTGGTGACATTGTACAATTCTGAGGAATATTACTTTATACTGCAAGTACTTGTATACTTCATCTGCACTACATTTCACAGAGAAATAAAGGCCTACCTTTGTTCCTCTACATGTAATTGACAGCTACAGTTACTAGTCACTTTTCAGATTAAGATTTTACAGACTACCACATATGATGAGTTTATAAAATGCAATGCAGTGTTGTATTCATGCACTGATGCATCGGTATTAAAGGAGACATATTATGTTCTTTTTTCAGGTTCAAACTTGTATTTTTGGTTTCTACTAGAACATGTTTAGATGCTTTAATGTTCAGAAAATACAATTTTTTACTGTCTGTCTGAATATACCTGTGTTCACCCTCTGTCTGAAATGTTCCAAAGAAGTCCAGTCTGCTCTGAATCTCAAGTTTTCTTATTTAGCGTTTTCACACCGGCAGCCTTTAGTTTGGTTGAGTCTAACTAGAGTTTGTTTGTGCCGCTGGTGCGGTTCGTTTGGCAGGTGAAAACGCAGCAATCGCACCAAAAGCAGGACAAACTAGCGTACCAAGACCAGCTTGAAGAGGTAAGCTTTTAACCGAGCTCTGTTTGTTTGTGGAGAGAACAAACTCAAACGGCACCAACTATACTTACTCCGCCAGTCTGAACTAATGTCTCCTATAGTCAGATGTGTTTAGCAATCTACAATCCAGCAGAGCAGCAAACTCCAGCAGCGTGCAGTGTTTCTATCACAGAAATAGACTGCGGTCAAGCTCGCCGACCATCGCTCGTATCTCAAACCAGCTGCCACTGAAGTTGGAGAAAGACTCCGGGAGAGCAGAGCGAAGCGTCGGTGACCAGAGCAGATGTAGTAATGTCTCGCGCGAAACAATGTCTGATCATTTTAATGAAATGAGCTGGTTTGACCATGGAGATGCAATAATGTGCACTTGTCCATGCGTGATTTGTAATGGTGCATTTTGGTATACTTGGTTTTTCCAGGTGTGAAAACAAGCCAAACCGACCAAGGGCACTTCGCTCCAAGTTTACAAATTCACCAACTGATTTGGACAAAAGCAAACAGGTGTGAAAACGCCCTTAGACAGCTCACTAAAACTGACTGGATTGTTTTTTCACTGTGGGTTGATAATCACCAAAATGTATGTGCACAAGCACTGAAAAAGTGAGGTTTTCATGATATGTCCTCTTTAACTTTCAAAATGTATAATATGAAATATATACAGGATGCCATTGGTCATTTTTCTGCAGAATGAGTACTTTCTCATTAAAGCTTTACAGGTACTTTTTCTGATATGTCTTGTATTGGGCTTCTTCTTCCACAACTGTAGATGTACACTTGTGTGCCAATATTAATGCAGGAATGAGCTGATGTAAAAAAAAAAAAAAATAGTATCCTTGTGACCTTCTGACCATTTCTCCAAACACCTCAACCTTATGAATAAATCACATCCATAGATTTGAGTATGAAAATAAGTGAGCAGAGGGTGACGGTGGCTGGCTGCCAAGTGAAATAGGCTGTACAGTGCTTAAGCATGATGGATTGGTGGCACTAGCCTGGCATAATAGCCCCGTAGTGGACAAGGCCTCTGTTCAGAGAACAAGCTTATACATCACGATACTGCAGACATCCAGCTAATACTCAGCCCCCACATGCTACAAAGGTACCGGTTTCTACATCCACAAACTTGATGGATTAAGACAAACAGGTTATTTATGGACCAAGCCAAAGCTTTGGGAACTTGTTTGTGCCTTGCCCACACATCTGTTTGCTGAAGGGGAAAGAGGCTGGACAGTGAGGATCTCTGAATCTAGCATTACCCTGCGAGCGGCTGGCATGAAACAAATCCAATATAAAACACCAAACTGAAGTTATGTAACAATATGGAACAATTTGAGTCTTTTTTCAACTTAAAAATATATTTTTTTTAGTTGTAGAGAGTGTGTGGGCTATAGCACTTACAAAGTGAGCTTGTTTCAGCTTGAAAAGCTAAAGGGAAAAGAAATATTTTTACTTTACTTTTGCACAAAATGCCCATGACATTTTAATATTGTGCACTGTACAGTAGACTGATGGTCACTGTAGTGCCCTTTTTGTGGGAGGGTGTTTGTAGCTTTTGTCCTACTTGTACGTTTTACTTCTCCACAAGGTTGGGCAGGATAGATCCATGGATTCATGTCTCGTAATGACTTTAATGGTGGAATGTTCCTCTAACACCACCAGCAGGTAAAAATGTTTTACTTATACAGAGAAATAGCTTAACATGTACTTGCACAAAATTTGGTAGATACATTCATGGTCCCTAGAGGATGAACCCTAACAACTTACACCCTTAATTTTCTTCTACTGCCATGAAGTTGACATTTGGTTATGTGAAATGGCCCAGCAACCATTGGCTAGATTGCCATTTAAGTGGGTACAGTCATTCAAATCCCCCTTAGTATGATTTGTAATAACTTTTTGTTATTCTTTTGCTTTTTTTTCTCTAGCACCATAATCAGAACTTTAATTTACCCCCAAAATGTATGTGTTGTGAAGTCTATATGATCAATGTTTCATTTCATGGGTTTTTCAGATGCTGCCGGAAATTCTGCCAAAAGTCCGCCGAAAGTCCGTCACTTTCCACTTGCTTTGTGTTGGCATTTTAAACTCTGGTCGATTTCTGAGGACTATGGTTAACGGCTCCTCAGATCTCTGCAGGGTAAATCCAGACAGCTATTTAGACTATCTGTCCAATCTGAGTTTTCTCTTGCACGACTACATGTACTTTATGAACCACAGCTACAGTACATCTCCAAATCTTGCTCTTTGGCTGATTTGTTAAGCTAATGAGAGTATACTAATATGTCAGCAGAAGCCTGATTAATAAAATGGATAGGTTACGCTTCACATTCCTCATCATGATAGCTGTGTGAGTTGTATGAGACTTATGATGATGCATTCACTGGGTGTAATCTTAGATCATAGCTCTAGGATCATTTGTGTCATATTTGGAGCGCATTACATTCTTGTGCATCTCTTGGAAATTGAGATTGCTTCAATAAGCATCTTCAACACCTTACCATGATCTTCTCATTATTGATTGTTTTTGTCAAATTATCCAGGGCTCAAAATCGCATATAACCATAACACTAAAATGTGAAGCTTACAGGGGAAAGACTCAACCTCGAATATTTTTGGAGGTGGATTCCTTTTTCCTTGAGTCCCACATTTGATTAAAAGTAAGACTGCATTACTAATTTGCAGCACACACATTTCAATGGCATTACGTTTGAAGTGAGGAGGAAAATCTCCAGTTCACTTTAAATCTCTGCGCTTGGTTAACCTTTTGTTTTCTAATAATTTCCACACCAGAGAAGGTGGGCTGAATACTTTAATCTCATAAGCGGCTTAATTCAGATACTGTGACTTCATTACATTCTCTGCTGTTTGTAAACTATTCTCCTGAAAACTGTGAGTTGCTAAGGTTGACTGGAAGACAAGGTGTATAAAAACGGAAGAAAAAGAAAGCTTTTGTTTCCTGGACAAAGCCAGGTGTGCGAGTAGGCCATACTCCAGAGACTGGAGGTATATTAAAAGTTTGACCAGAGCTTGTAATAAAAATAAAAAAAAACTTTGGCTCAAACTGTGCAATTAAGCGGTGGCTGAAACTATTGATTTGATCTTTTGTTTTGTCCATCCACCCACCTGTTACATTGCTCGCTGGGGAATCATCACCGACCACAAACACAGATGCCCGCCCAGAGAGAAAAGTGGTGGTTGTGCACTGCAAAAAAAAACCCTTCTTCTCTCCTTTTCTTTAAACATAATATGTTGTCCTCCCCATTTACACCATGAGGTGGACTTAATATTAGACGCACCTCTCAGTATATTGCAACATCACCCAAAACTACATCGTCCAAATTGACCATATATAGTTGAACTTTCAAATGATTCCAACAAAACAATCTACATTTGATTTGTTTAGGTTTTGATGAGATTTTTGTTTAAAATACTATTATTGTTCAGAAATTGTTGCAGTCAATTCTGCCAATTGTGAGAACATGAAATCGTTTATCAGTAATTCAAGCCTGAGTAATTTTAATGATTGAGTATTTGATTAAGTAACTACATATTTGTTTTACGTGTAGCATTTCTTCATTTATCCTTTGTACAGCTGTTGTCATTGTGGGTAGGAATTGTGTTAAAGTTGTTTAACCAACAGTTCACATCAGTGCATGTGGGATTTCAATAAGCCACTGCAAAGGTGCAACATACATAATTCATTGTTAATTGTACTGTCGCTGGGAGTTTTTTATGAACATGTCTGTGTTTTGATTATAACATTGCAAACACTGACACTGTAGATGCAGAAATTATTAAATGCCATAGTGTAGTTATTTGTTAAGCCAACTCATATTTCTGTCATTAGCTGCAATACCAGTACATAAATAATAAACCCACAATAGATTTAATGCTGTTATCAGTCCCTTTCATTACAAAGCTAATAATTGAAAACTTTGACCTGCTGGTGTTATTAAATGAAAAGTAATTCTCTGGGGACTTTGAATATCTGTAAAAAAAAAAAATTTAACAACCAGCCAACATTGTTAACCATACAGGCTTACCCGCATGTGTGGCTAAAATGTTATATCTACACACCACAGTTTCCCAAGCTTTATGCCATAAAATGCATCCCTATATCAGATATAATACTACAGTATGTCCCTTTCATGACAGAGCCAATTAGTTAGATTGACAAAACAGAAATATATTTGAGGCCACTCATGGTTATTGTGTTTGAAGTATGAAGTGAGAAAAGGAATTTTAAATCTTACTCCTTACAAGAGGTAAGATATTATTTTACTGCTGAAATGCTGTGTTTCTCAAAGCTCACCAGCGCAACACACCCAAGGCTTTTCATCCACCAAGAATTATATCAGCTAAAGAGACTTCTGTATAACAAATTGCATACTCCATTATACAATATAAAAGTGGAACGAGTGTCTTCAGAAGCAACCAAACAATCATGAGGCAGTCTCAGAGCAGCTGGGCCTGATGAGGACAGATGTCTGCGTCAGGTTGTAAACGGCTTCTTTACTGTTTACAGCGTGAGCCTGCTGCCTCCTTGCCTGCCCCATTCGTGCATTTTGATTAACTCAGAATGTGAATGCAGGATCACTGTGACAACCCCAGCAAAGACCTCATGAAATAGCAAATTGACAGTATTCTACCAATCACTGTGCTTTAATCTGTCGCAATGGCAAAGGTCATCAGTCAGACAAATTTAGCTCATGCTACTGAGGCTCGTCTCCAGCCAGAACTTCACACACGTTGGTCCCACAGAGCTAGCGAGGCTACTAAAACATGATATAAGGAGATTCCAAGATGCATAATTGAACAGTTTGCACCCAGCTTGATAGCGGGATTTCTGCTTCATTAATCAACTCCCACAGAGTTATGATGGCATGAGGAGGAGAGGTTTATGCTGGCAAAGAGCAAATATAATGGGATGGCACTAGATGCTTGAGCCCACAGACTGTATGCACACTTCAGTTGCATATGGAATATATTGAAGATTATACATAATGTCTATAGTATATTTTTTTAGCAATGCAGCAAATATGATGCACATGACCGAATGTCTTCTAACTTGTTTTACAGTATGTCTCTACAAGCATGCAATGGTTTCATCAATTGCATTAGTCAATCACAACAATTCCGTAATGTTCTTAAAATGTGTATGTTACTGGCATAGCAGGTTGGCATTCGAATAGACATTTCAAAACGGAGTCATTCCTGGGGTTTTACTCAATGTATTTAATAGTGTGTCCAGCTCCATTGGATCAAAAAGGAAATGCTAAATCACTGATGTCTTAGTGTGTACTGATCATCTGGTGTACTACTGCTTGTCTGCCAGGAGAGGCGACTTTTATGGAATGTACTCTTGCTTTTGAGGAGTTTTGAAAGCACTCCTTTAACATTTGGCTCTCTATTGCATCTTTGGCACTTATGGATTGATATGAAGTCAGCAAAATGTTAGACCTGGCTGCTGAAGCCAGAGCACATAATACATTTTAGTAGGCTACTTGTAGCCGGTCACTATTTCAGACAGCCATTATGAATAATGAAGGTGCTCCTGCTGCCAAGTGTTAATAGAGGTCAGGGAGGAAACAAACAAGCAGAAACCAAAGAGCACTGACACTATGAGAGGAAAATAAAACAACTGGTAACGCTACCCAAGGCTGGACCCGAGACACTTGTGGTGGAATGTGGGGATAGCAAGGAGAAACAGGTTTTGAATTGAGTGGGCATGTTTTTCTGGTTCAGACTTACAATGTTGGTACTGTAGTTTTATTCGTGAAAAAACTAAAAACGATAATCACAAGAAGATAACCAGTCTTTATTGCTATAGTAGTATTTCTGTGTGTGCTTATGTGCTTGGTGCTTCTGTGTTGCTGCTGTGTCCCAATGTGTGTCTATTAGTGGTGGGCTTATCGATCCAAATATCGATAATATCAATAACAACGTTGGTATTGATACTGATCAATACCAGTGTAATAAGACTGATACTTTAGTTGTAGTTTCTCTACAGTATGCACCGCTGCAGTTTCATCAAAGAGGTGTCCTGGCTGTCTGTGTCTGTGTAAGTCCGTTGCTTTCAAGTACCGCTCCTGTCACAGCACCAAGCATGCACACTTTGCTTCCCCCTTGTGATTTGATGCTGTACCGTCACGTGACTCAGCGGCACCAGGCAAACAAGCAAGCAACCAGTCAGGCACGCACACACACACACACGCACACAGGACAAGGACGAAGAAGAGTACTGTGGGGCTATATTTTCATGCCAAAAATGAAACAACAGCAAGCTGTATAATTTGTAAAAAGGCTGTAAGATACAGTGTTAACACAACACATTTATACAAGCACATATTCAAAGAAAAAAATCACAAAACCATATAAAGGTCATGAGAACTCAGATTTAGCAATTTGATGACGCATCCACAGCATTACAACGTTACACAACAATTACTTTCCGGTTGACAAATTGCAGTTGACGTTGACTAACGTTTAAAGATATTTAGTTAAAAACGTCCCAACTATCTGAAGTTTCGGCTGTGCTTTTCTTCGGTACTGTGTTGCTATGCTAGCGTCTTTGATAAACCAAATCTAGCGTTACAAACAACAACTACAGAACAGCACTGTGGCCCATCAGGAAGGAAGGTCAGTGAAAGTGTTCAAATATGAAAGCATCAAACATGTGTTTCATATGAATGAGTTGAGAATATATCCAGTTGTTCCTTGCCCTTATTGTAGACAAACATTGTGTGATTGTGGGTGGATACTCTGTGGACTTGAAGTGTCTTTAATCAACATTTGTCAGTAGCAATGTTGGCTCTCAAACCAATGCCATGGGAAGCATCCGCCAAGAGACCTGAAGTTTAGATGCTGCCTCCACGAGTATGTCAAAAACCTCCTTTTCCCTTTGAGAACAGGTAGAAAATGTACAATAGCTGCAGAATTCTTTCTTTCTTTTATTTCCTCTTACAAAAAGTGAGGATAGTTCCATTTTGACTGTTGACTGAATGTTTTCATAGCATTTGAAAGTGAGGAGTGCTTTTTACAGTGCAATAATTAATGTGGCAAGTAAACCACAAGTGTGGACATTATGTTATGGCTGTAGCAATGTGTTTCCTTGTCAGGTGCATCACTGAGGTTAACAAGGCCAAGCCTCAGTTCATGCAAGCCTTTGTCTGTTGCCATGGAAGCCAATCCGTGCCTGTGGAGAAATGTTCCCCAAAAATTCAACCATTTCGAGAAGGTATAGCGGTTTCTGAGTTTGCAAAGAAAGAAGCACGTTTACTTTCAACGTGGACCAGTATTCACCATGAAATCAGTTATATTGTTATACAAATGGAAAATAACATGTGGTGAAGAACAAGTGTTCCAGAACATAATGTTTGGCTCTGATGACATTGGTGTATATGTACAGTACAGAACAATCAGATTGCTGTGCAGGGTGTATAAACTGAAGGATATACAGTATGTTTAGCCACATGTGTCAGTCAATTCCAACTGGCTAAAACCAGCGTATCCTTTTACACAGTGGCCATGGTACTAAAAAAGAGACAAACATGAGTAGTAGTTAAACTCATCTCATTTATGTGTCTTTCCTTATTGCATCTACAACCACATACCGCTACCTCTTCTTTACATAAAGGCTGTTTTCCTGTGGGAACTTTTATCTTTCACCCTCCAGCTGAGATTTATAATTTGGATCACAGAACAGGAGATGTCGAGAAGAGAAGAGAGAAATAAAGGAAGAAGTGTGGGTGTTTAAAGACAGATAATCCATTTCAAGGCTTCCCCATGGGGAGGTTTCTGTTGTGTTGTGCTGCTTATTTGTTTTCCAGAAAGAAGTTGCTTTGCACCTCTTGTGGTTGCAGCTATAGGCTTGTAGCGAAAATGACGCAGACGGCTTTTGATTTGGGAGAGGATGGAGGATATAAATTCTACAGGAGAACTGGGGGAATTTCCTAAGTGAATGTCTCTGTGTTCGAATGGCCTTGCTGGCCCCCGCAGAGGAAGCTATCCGTCATGTGGGTCACTCTCATTGACAGCTGTTCTCTTTGGGTCCTATCAAGGAGAAAATGACCACTACAACTCAGTCTTCTCACACTGCTGCACACACACACACACACGCATAACTTTAGTGTATAGAAATGTGTCGGTGTTCATGTGTGCTTGGAAACTTGAAAAGAATGGTCATCAATTGATTAAAATTCTTAGCATATCTAATTAGATCCCAGATGAGTACGGCTCAGAGTGACTTAATTGCTTTGGATTTGTCTAATTTAAACTCATGCTGAGGTTTCAGATTGATCTTTGCATAAAAAAATCTCTTAATCTTATATATATTTCCAACTAAATGTGTGCACATAACTGTGAAAGGGTCTCGCCTACAACCCAGAACATCTGAGCAAATGCATGATAACACAAGAGAAGACGAGGAGACGTTCACATCCAGCGCTCTTACAAATGCATGAGATCAGTTGGAAAAGCTCTAAGGGCTTCGTTCATGCTAGTTCCATGCTGCTTGACCAGACAAATCATATTATAGATCATATTATAGATAGAACTGTATCTAGTGTTAACTCACTTTCTAGCTCTGAAATATGCACTTTCATCTAAAGTATTAAAGTCTGAGTGAGATATTTAAAAAAACTAAGTGGACATATTGGATGGAAAAAGTGGAATGAATGCACTTTGAAATGATTGTAATCTTTAAAGTCATAATCCACTGTTTTAATTTTGTCATATCAAACTCATGTCTTACTGTAGTCAATAGATGTATTTAAACTAATCAGCTACACCTCTCTGTATACAGTACTTGTTTGCATTGTAGGTAGATGAGTCCGTTACAGGACAAAATTCAGAAGACAAGAACCACCAGTATGTATATTTATTCATGTTTACTCTGTCACCTCGTGCTGTGCACAATGTCATTTCTATTCATCTGCACCTTACTCATCTGTGTGTGTATATATATATATATAAAACCCTAGCGGAAGCAAATGTAATTTGCAGCCTTTTGCCAACCGGACAGGGCAAAAAGTTTAATCTATCAACCAGCGTTGCTTTGGTTGATTGTAGCGCTATTCTGTTTGAAAGACAATCGTTTATCCCGCCCCTCGGATTGAAACCTGCCAATGGTGAGTTCCCAGATCCAACATCTTGATGTGGGTCTGGCTTACCAGGCTACATGGACACTTGATTCATCTATAACATTAAATAGTCATGGCTAAATAAGCAACAATTAAAGTTACAGTTTGGGAAATGTTATTTATTAACATTTAGGAACTCAACAATCTGTTTCATCAGGACTGTGTAGATCAGATTTGATTGACAGTGGCTTGGCAGCATTAAGCAAACAACCCACACATCTAAAAGTTGTTAAATCCTGATTGGTGCATGGAAGACATCCCATGTTTCCAACACAGGAATCTCTCAATGTGAAATAACCTAAACAGTTTTAACATTGGCAGAAAATTGAGCGTGTGGAAACCACATTGCTCATAGTAATAAAAATAATTAGGAAAATGAATTTATCATTTTGTTAAAACGTCTTTACTCAAATACTGTGCTTAAAAACCTTTAACTCCAAGTGTTGTACGTCCTCCACTACTAAACAACACAATGTATATGCATGATCACTCCTCTTTTGTAAAACCTTTGTGTTTGCTTTATCCATTTCCAATATCACAAGAGAATGTTTTGACAGTCCAATTACAAGCAATCAATAATCAATGGAAGTACATCACTGTGGCAGCAAGCCTCTCTGAGTTGTTAATCAATTCATAGAGGGCAACAATTACACAGCCATATATTTGTTTGCTCTTTGAGATTTTTCATTTTCATGTACCACTGGAGCCCTCTGAATGTTAACGGCGCCAAATGAATGGGGAGCAGAATGATTGCAGAGCTGTCACTTGATTTGGATTTGTAAATTGTCTCTTCATACCAGTCATTTCAGGTTCACTTGCCTATTAAAAAACCCAATCAACAGTTTTCGCTGTACCGTAATTTGTCAACAAAGAATATAGGCTTGCTTTGACACCAGAGGCCATTCTGATTGTTCAGCTTGACCAAAACTGGTAATTTCATAAACAAATACATAAGTATAAGCTTTTTGGCGTGACACTTTTATAATGTGAGTGCTACCTACTGTTTATGTTGTCTGTGGTTTCATGAAAAGGGCATTACATTTACAATACAATAAAGCAACGAATAGGCAGAAGCATTAAGATTAAGTGATAATATATACTATATATAATATAATTAATCACATTTTTCACTCTGTTGTTAGGTATTAAAATACACACAAATACACAAACAGGATATTTGCATGCAGTAATGGAGGGACGTCAGAGTGAGGGCTACCCATTAAAGGCGCCCTGAGCATATTCTATTCAAAATAAACTTTGCTGGCCTACATATATCTTGTATTGAACGGTATGAGCCAGGGTGTTAAATTCACAATAGCTTCAGAAAGTTCCAACAAATCTCAGGGGAGATTGACACTCCCAGTATCTGCTTGAGTGCCACCCACATGGCTCAGACAACAAATCAAGTGGCACTTGCAAGGACAAGCACTGTGAAAATGAAAGGGACACATAAAGCCCCATTCTACCAGACCTGTCAGAATCCACCAACAGAGGCTCTCTTCTTCATAAGCCTGCTTGATATAAAGTTATTACTTTCCAGGAAGGGAATTACAAGAAACAAAAAAAAAAAAAAAAAAAGTAAAAATGCAGAACCCTCGGGCAGTTTGGAGTTGTTTGTCTTACCTGCGCATTTGTCTAAATTTCTCAAATGTGTTTCATCTAAATTTGGCCCTGAAGCAATAGCATGTGGTGACGTGTGCCCTGCGGACAGGTTCAGATAAAAGACTGAGGAGATGTGAGAGGAGAAATGGAACAAAGGTGATTGACTTGGGATTACTAAGTCAACTACCCATCCATCCATCTTCGTCCACTTATCCGGTATCGGGTCGTGGGGGCAGCAGCTCCAGCAGGGGACCCCAAACTTCCCTTTCCTGAGCCACATTAACCAAATCCCTCCACCTAGTCCTGGGTCTTTCCCGAGGCCTCCTCCCAGGACGCCTCAGGGAAGTGCCCAGGAGGCATCCTTACCAGATGCCCGAACCACCTCAACTGGCTTCTTTTGACGCGAAGAATCAGCGGCTCTACTCCAAGCTCCCTACGAATGACTGTGCTTCTCACCCTATCTCTAAGGCAGACGCCAACCATTCCCCTGAGGAAACCCATTTTGGCCGCTTGTACCCTGGATCTCGTTCTTTCAGTCATGACCCAGCCTTCATGACCATAGGTGAGGGTAGGAATGAAAACTGACCGGTAGATCGAAAGCTTTGCCTTCTGGCTCAGCTCTGTTTTCGTCACAACGGTTCGATAAATTGAATGTAATACTGCCCCTGCTGCGCCGATTCTCCGACCAATCTCCCGCTCCATTGTTCCTTCAATCGTGAACAAGACGCCAAGGTATTTAAACTCCTTTGCTTGGGGGTAAAGACTCATTCACTACCTGAAGAAGGCACTCTATCGGTTTTATGCTGAGAACTATGGCCTCAGATTTAGAGGTGCTGATCCTCATCCCAGCTGCTTCACACTCGGCTGTGAACCAATCCAGTGAGTGCTGAAGGTCACAGGCCAATGATGCCATCAGGACCACATCATCTGCAAAAAGCAGCAATGAGATCCCCAGCCCACTAAACTGCAACCGCATTGTTCCTCTTCAACCTGAGGTTTGATTATCGGCCGAACCCTCCTTTCCAGCACCATGGAGTAGACTTTACCAGGGAGGCTGTGAAATGTGATACCCCTGTAATTGGCACACACCCTCTGGTCCCCCTTTTTTAAAAGGGGAACCACCACCCCGGTCTGCCACGTCCTAGGTACCGTCCCAGATGTCCACGCAATGTTAAATTTTGTTGTGTTAAACAAGACCTCCACATCAATAGCTTTCAGCATTTTTCTGGACGGATCGCATCAATCCCTGGGGCGTTGCCACTGTGGAGTTGCTTAACTACCTCAGCAACTTCCACAAGGGAAATTGACGACAATCCCCCATCATCCTTCAGCTCTGCCTCTACCATAGAGGGCGTATTAGCTGGATTTAGGACTTCCTCAAAATGCCCAATTCATGCCTTTCCACTGCCCTATTACCTCCTCAGTTGAGGTCAACAGCATCCCATCCTTACTGTACACAGCTTGGATGGTTCCCCCCTCCTGGGGCAGCGAACGATTTTCCAGAAGCACCTTGGTGCCAACCGAAAGTCCTTCTCCATGTCTTCTCTGAACTTCTCCCACACCCGCTGCTTTGCCTCTTTCACGGCAGAGGCTGCAGCCCTTCGTGCCCTTTGTACCCTTCAGGCCCTTTGGTACCTTGCAACTGCCTCTGGATCCCTCCAGGATAGCATATCTCGGAAAGACTCCTTCAGTTGGACGGCTTCCCTGACAACCGGTGTCCACCAGGGTGAGTTACCGCCCCTTGAAGACCTTAAGACCACAGCTCTCCACCACAGCTTTAGCAACGGAAACTTTGAACATTGTCCACTCAGGTTCAATGCCCCCAGCCTTCACATGGATGCATGAAAAGCTCTGCCTGAGGTGTGAGTTGAAAGTCTGTCGGACATGGGCCTCCTCCAAACGTTCCCAATTTACCCGCACTACCTGTTTGGGCTTACCAGGTCTATCCAGAGTCTTCCCCCATCCCCTGACCCAACTTACCACCAGATGGTGATCAGTTGACAGTTTCGCTCTTCTCTTCACCTGAGTGTCCAAAACATACGGCCTCAGATCAGATGAAATGATTATAAAATCGGTCATTGACCTTCGGCCTAGGGTGCTCTGGTACCACTATACCTATACATATAAGGCTGATGCCAATGAAATACAATTACAGACAGTACAACACACTAGATTGCATACATAATTTCCTGTGATTCCCTAATGCATGTTTAGGCAATTTGGCTCCAGCAAAATGGCGGACTCCACCTGTAACAATGGAAACTTCTGTTGATTAACTGATCAACTAATCACTTTAAAAACCTATGTTTATTTCCCATTTCTCTGCCACTAACTATGAAAACTGCCATATTGAGAGGTAATTAATCCAGAAACTCATATTTATTTCCCAACTAGTGACCAAAATCCCCAATTTGTTGTCACCACAATATGGAAGAATACCTGCACACTGCTATCTTAATTGGTTTTGTTTCATGTAGAATAAATAAAGAACCAGGAACAGTGTGTATGGTGATTTTTTTGTTGTTGTTGCAGCATGTCATTCAGTATATTGTTAGCCAGCACAAAGTTGTTTTAGCTGATGAAATAAAATGGTCGGCCTTGGCTTTTTAATTGACAAATAGTTGGAAGTCTTCAATTTTCTAAAATTTTATGTTGCTAGTAGTTCATCATCTGCTAATGTACGTTACAAGCTTAGAGTGGTCCTGAAGGTATCTCTTAGCAAAAATGTGAGCAAGTTTGAACACACTGTTCTAAGAAAAACAAGGCCTTTAAACCAAAGGATGGTCATTAGTTCCTATTTAACATAACAGCTTCTATATTTTAGCTTACAGGCAGAGTGGTAATCATTGCAGAAGGAAGCCAAGCCACATCAGCCATACTCTAATGCAGGAAAAAGAACTTCTTAAAGTGGGATGAATATCCTCTAATGATGTTCAGTATTTCTCCAGTGACACTTCCACCCTCATTCTAACTGAAAAGTGGTTGAAAACTTTTCTCTATCCCTTATCTTCCCAGGAGAGATTTACAGTCAGACATTGACATAGCCTGTCCTGGCCCTGAGGCACACACTACCTGGTAACTAATGAAAATGAAACATTTGTTCTTTAGGGCACCTCACAGGCACACACACTGTTAGGCTCACACTAAAGACTGCACACCCTTTGATAGATTGGCGGGAAGGGGGGGGGGGAAGCTAACTTTAGCCCTTAATGGTTAGAAATATGCTTGCGCTACCGTTTTTTCGCTGTGAGGCCAAATGATATCCCCTCTCTTGATGATTTATCAAGCCCATTCAGAGCCTTCTCGTCAGGAATAAATTTGCTTCTGCCTTGTGTTATGCCCTTGATGGATAATCGTCTCATTTTTCTTGATTATTCTATCTATATGGCTGTTGCTTAAAATCAAAATGAATACCAAAAACATAATGCCTCGGTCATTCTCGCCTCATATATCTTACATTTTGTGATAAAGCTAATGATAGCCTGTGATTATGGCACTTTAGAAACCAAATTAAGTGACAGCTTACAGAGGTTCTAGTGCAATTTGACCTTTGACCTCATGGGCTTTGCTTTGATGAAATATAGCTGCTAGATTTATAGTGACAGCCATAAATGTCATCACAGCTCAAATTCCATCTTTATATGGCCAGTTTTGGAGTCAGCAGCGTTGTAACTGCCATCTCATGTCATGTCTCTGAACTTTATTGTAAATTATTTATTTTCCTTGACCAACAGTACTTAAAGGTGTACATGCTAACATGTATGTACTGCTAATTTCAAATTTAAACTTTTTACTTAAAATTTTTGATTTAATTAAGCATGCTGGCAAAATGAAGTATACTCCATTTTATATATATAAACTTATGTTGTTTTTCCATTACATTACATACTTACTGTATGCTCGACTGACCTCAACTCTACTTAAATTTTTTGGTTTTCCATTATGAAAAAAAGTCCCTGGGTACTGCTAACAGATAAGTTTTTTTAGTATCACCTCCATCGAGGTTCCATGGGAGCTGAGGCAATACCAAAAGGTGATGTGAAAACATGCAGACTAGTGATTGGTTGGAGAGAATCGTCAATAATCACTGCGTCACTATTGCTAGCAACAGACGAGAATATGAGAATATACAGTTAAGATCTTTCTGCCTAAGCACTTTTGTGTGTGAACAATAGTAAATATACTTACCTTATGAGAATTTGATACCATGAGACTAACATGTTCTTTGTAGCAAATAATAGTCATGTTCATCTTTCTTTTTCAAGAGGCTGACCTTCTATTGACATCATGGTGACCTCTAACAAAGAAAAACATAATTATGTTAGGCGATGTGAGGCATCTCAGAACCAAATATCAAAACTGATAATAACATTCATATTTAAAAAGTAATGAAAGTGACATGAGGTTACTTTATTTGCAAAGTCATAACGCAATGTCTTTCAATTTAGAACACATTAATATCTTATTTCATGCTTTATCTGTCAGTTCCACTGGGCTGCTTTGTCCTTCCATATAGTTGTGTTTTCGTCCCAGGCATTTTCTCATTCAAAATAGGCAATTTTATTTTGACAGCTATTTGTATGTAAAGTGCAAGAGGGAGGGGGGCCTTGCCATTGCTCCTGTACTTTGCTATTTGCTGAAGCAGCCTTTTTTTTCTCCTGGAATAGTCCAAGACATCTTCCCAGTGGATTAGCCGTTATTCCTCACAATACATTCTCAGCAAGGTAAAGTTGAGAAATATAAAAAGAGAAAGGAAAGGATTTTGTGTCAGCGGACTCAATTTCAGACTACTATTTTTCTCTCTGGTGTTATGTAATTTCTATTATTTTTTGGCGATGCATTCTATGCATGTAAGAGTACGTATACTCACCATTTGCTCACTCTTGTGTAATCATTTTATTATATTTATGATGGTATTACACTGAGCGCAGCACTCACCCTGCATAGCATTTAACAGTATTAGGCCAGCTACACACTAGATGCGTCACGCGAGCGTGTCAGCTGCGTGGCATGTCCGTTTTTTGTTTTTTTTTGCCTTCCATGTTAACAGGGTTAGAGCTTACACACTGCCTGCGTGACACGCACGTCTCACACGCGTTTTGAGCCGCTGGAAATGCGTGCATGCTAGAAATAGAACCAACGCCTATAAGCGTTTCGGAAGCGTTTCCAGGCAAGATAGATAGATAGATATTGATTGATAGATAGATAGATATTTATTGATAGATAGATATTGATTGATAGATAGATAGATATTGATAGATAGATATTGATAGGAAAATATGTTTATATGTCATTTTGACACAAATACATATTAATAAAAGACATGTTGATGTTTGAAAGTCTCTAGATTTTGACATCAATGCAGATGAATGTAAAAATTAATAAACTCAGTAGTCTATATACTTTTGGTCAACTACTCTCTCCCCATATGTCAAGCAAGGGGGATCCAAGCCCTCCCTGTATGTCACCTAGCAGCACGTTTCTGGTGTCTCGGACGTGGAAAAATCCACGCAGCTGACACGCAACAGAAACGCTAGGCTCGTGCGACGCAGCCAGTGTGTAGCCGGCCTTCATCTCAGTGGCTTGGGGTTTATTTTACCCTTGTTGCAAAATTCAGCAATTCTAACTGATGGCTATCAATTAGTGTTGCATTGGCCTCAGACACCATTCCTTCTAAATCACCAGGACAGAGTCAATCAAGAGAAAAGAGAATCATTTTCAATTCTTCAGCTTCGCTTGTACATCCAGTGCAAACTGTAGCAAACATTATGCTTTTTATATCATGTTGGGCACAGTTTAAATTTTTAATGTCATACCCCTTAAAAATTGACTTGGGCTCAATTGTATACTCCAGCAGAACTGCTAATTTGGGTGGTCGAAAAGCTTTGGAAATATCCCGACTTTACCACTGCACTTCACACAGTGATTGGCCAGCTGTGTGGAGGTGAGGAAGTAAGAACTGCTTCTCTCAAACTTTTATTTGTAATACTTCATACAACTATTTCTGTTCCTTTTTGTGTGTACAAACAAGTGAAACGCTATGAATGTCTTTCAGAAGAGACTGACTGAAAGTGTTCAAACATACTTGTGCCTTAACTTGAACCTCAGTTTCCAACTTAGACTTATTTTAAAAGCATGTATTAAGATTTAAACTTATCCTAGGTTTTGTCCAATTATTTCATTGAAAAAAAGTAGTTTGCACTTTAGCCTCAAGGCAAATCCATTGGCTGGCTGGGGCATTTTTGAGTGGAGTTCTGCCTTATCAAAGTTATGCAGGGTGGATAAATTGGAAACTTCCTGTAATTATGTTTGGGAAACAGTTGCCTATTTACCTATGCAGAAGACATGGAGCAGCATTAGCATTCTCTGGCCACTTGATAAATGTAAGTTCAATATTCCAACAAGTCCACCAAAATATACAACAATAAAGGTCTTTTATTTCTATCTTCTAATGCGACCCATATGAAATTACAGCCAGCAGAAGGCGTCGCCACTATAAACGTAGATATGCGTTGGAATTGCTGCTTGAACACACACCACATAATTCTTGCCTAGGCAAAGCTGCATTGTAGTCAGACAACATGCAATCTGTTTTCACAGACTTTTTTTACTCAAAAGCACACCTTTTTTATTTGCTGGTATAGTTGAAATAAGCATTGCGTTACTGTTTGATATAGGTGAAGAGTTAAATATTTTCTCATTATTTTCTCTGATAATGTAATCCATCATTACAACCTGTCAGCTATGTTGGTAAGCAGGAGGATGTTCTCGGCGGTTACTGAACAGATGGCAGCCATCTTAAGGTGCAAACAACTTGCCAATGAGGAGGTGTGCAAGCGTGGGAGCGGCAGAACAAAAAGAGAGTGGTGGCCAATATAAAGAAGACACAATCTGTTGACTATTGTTTGCTTGTGACCGTGAGTTTACCGTGGCAATTAAGTTTTCATTTAATACTGCAAAGGACTAACAGAGAAGCTTTAAGAGCCAATCAGTAGCAAACTGAACTTCACATGTGCTGATGCTGCAAAAAGTTTCTTTCTTCAGTATCAATCAATTGTCAATCCCAAATGGATTTTGGCGTTTTAGTCTGAAGATTATTTTTGTTACATCTTTCTGTCTCACTGGATTGAATCTTAGGTGACAGTTATTACTGGTTGCTCAATGTAATGGCACTGGCAATTGAAATGTTGAAGGAAAGTTTCACGTTTTGGGAAATATACTTGTGTTTTCTTGCAGAGCAATAGACGAGAAGATTGATGCAACTTTCCCACCTGTACAGTAAATATCTGGCTGGAGCCAGCTGCTGGTTAGCTTAGCTTAGCTTAGCATAAAGCCTGAAAATAATGGAAAATAGATAG
The DNA here is from genome assembly GCA_013375575.1 of Percina caprodes. NCBI lineage: Eukaryota > Metazoa > Chordata > Actinopteri > Perciformes > Percidae > Percina > Percina caprodes. The sequence goes on along the minus strand of JABXJD010000028.1, from coordinate 4,382,142 downwards.
CATGGCTCTTTTCAAAGGTAACAAAACCTGCCTACCAGCACGTGTAAATCTCACTAACCTTACATCTTGTTTGTTTAATCTGTCGAAAAACTAAAGTGTTAAATCTACTAATTGCAAGAGCAGTTGTCAGGCAACCAGCGGAGGATGTCACTGCACCCGCTCGCCCAAGAAATAGTCCAACAGGTAACACTCCATAAATCTGTAAATTGTTGTTTTTACATTTGAGTTGTATCAACCCTCTGATGATTGATGATTGTTTATGTGATTACGGTAAGCATGCTTCGCAATATATCAAACAATTCCTCTAAGAGTAAAATGCAATGCTATGAAAAGGTTTGATTTTTGCTTGAGTAATAATGATTAGACATGGTAACACCTCAGCTTTTGTATGTGTCAATCAACCCCACAATTTGCAAATAATTGAAGGGTTTGTTCAAATTATCACACCTGGACAATTCAGATACTGTAAGGTAATGAAAAGCAAAGAAAAGCAAACACATTATCTTTATATTGGTTGTGAATTAAGCATTTGTAAAAGCTCTCTGAAACAAAAACAGTCATTTTCTCCAGCAGGGTTCATATCACATTGATCTGTTCAGATTTCAGCATTTGTATTTCAGACAGTTGGCTTTTTGCTCTTTGTCTTACATCTGTAGTTCATCACAATTATAGTATTATATACTTTTGAACAAATCCCTTAAGCAGAAACCCTTCCGCCGTATTCAGCTCACATGCTACAACGTGATTCCTTACCTAAGACAAATACATTTTGAACTTATTGAACAACTATTCAGCCAGGCACAGCTAAATAATATCCATGCATTAAATTTTCATCTGGCTTTTCTGGGGCCCCCCATTTTGGTCATTTTCTTGTTTACTTTTGAGGCAGTAAAAAGAGGTACCCAATCGCACTTTCATTGATATATATTTTTTCCTCTCTCATGTCATGCCATTCAGAGTGTGGTTTCAATTATGCATGCAGTTCTTATCTATGAATGTATGATGTTTGCAGAAATCACTCAGTGAGTGGTTGTATGGAACGCGGTGAGGAGTCTCAGAGCATACTGCTGCTGACAGTGTATTAGGTGTTTAGGAATGGTCACGTTGGTAGTCCATGGGTTAGGAAGTGAAACAGACTCTCTCCTGTTGTTCTCACGGCTACAGTTTGGTTTATCCTTTGTACCTCAAACATGTATTAATGATTATTATCTGTTAATACCAGTAGTACATACAGTAAAATAGGACCTATTTGGGATGATTCTGTGTGGAAAAAGAACATACAGTGAAAATGAACACTAAGAAAGTAAGTAAAAGTCCTGCATAAGGCAGAAGAAGACGAGTACCAGAACAATACTGTTTCCTTTTTTTTCATACTGTAAACTGTACATTCTGTAAAGCTACTCTGAGATGGGTCAATCATTTTTGTATTGAATTTCTGCAGCAAAAGAAACAAAATAAAGCATTTACTAAACCCAACAAAACATAAATGTAGAGGGCTTCAAGAGAGACTGCAGTGTAAAACACAATCTATGGTCAATGTAATATACTATTATGTATTGTATAAGGGCAGACCTTACTCATATAAAATAGTTAGATAGCAGTTTCTGTTTTCCACCTGATGTTAGTGTTTTTATGACATTGGGCTATGACTGACTAAATGTTACTGTTGGGAGAGAACATGTGTTAGTGTTATGGAAGAATTATTTGATTTTGAGACATGTTTGCATTGTTTTGGTAGACATAGTGTATTGGTAGTGGCGGGTTTAGTTGACAATGTGTGATTTTGAGCATAAAGTTAACCGTTTTGCCTTTTGTGTGTTGTTGCGTTAAGATTTTAGGAAAATTGTTAAAAGTATTGCAAAAATTGTCATAGCAATTGTAAAAAACTTTAAACCAATCACAATCGTCTTGGGTGGTACTAAGCACCGGACAGAGGAGTCGCTGCAAAATAGCCTCGGGAAGGAACCTGTTTTGGTGGAACGTGTACGTTCAAAAGTTGTTTTAGTCTAACAAAAGAATACTCAGATTGGACAGATAGTCTAGCTAGCTGTCTGGATTTACCCCGCAGAGATCTGAGGAGCAGTTAACCATAGTCCTCATGAATCAACTGGATTTTAAAACCCCTACACAAAGAAAGTGGGAGGTACCGGAATTTGTGGCGGCAACAGAACAATCCCGGAAGTGGAACGTCGTGGATATAGATAGATATATAGCTAAGTGTGAGCTAATGGAGGAATGTGGGATGGGGTGAGGGTGAACACTGTGTGTGTGTGTGTGTGTGTGTGTGTGTGTGTGTGTGTACTGTCAAAGCAGAGACACAGTGTCCATAGTGCGTTCAGTGAAAGGGTGAAGCAGGCAGGGAGGCAGCCCCCTTTTCTCCCACAGCACTTCAATGTTTTATTTATCAGGTGTGGCAAAGCAAGCGGTGTGTTTAACTCAACAACACTCACAACAACAGCAACAATCTCAGCATGCTTTTTCCTCAGCCCCCGATGAGCAGGGAACTTTTGTTTTAGAAATAATGTGCAGGAAAATGTCTGTGCTGTGATTCATTTTGCTCAATAAGCTGCAAATAGCTTCTCTGGCGTAACCTCCACTACGGAACAAACAAAGGGAAGGGAAAAGCAAAATATTCTTTATTTGAAGAAATAACAATGTCCCTGGTGACATTCAGGGTAATAAATGATTGATTTAGCTTTTTTATTCTGCAAACAATTTCATATAATTGTTATCAAGATTGCAGAAGATGTTATACAAAGCAATTATATGCTCATGAAGTAATTGCATTGCTTTATGCGTATTTGGATCTAATGAGAATTACAGCACTGATTGGGATTATTAACCCTATCATCTAGTTTATTAACTTCTCCTTTGATAGCCACCAAAACAGATAACCCAACTTGCATGGTAGAGAGAAGTCATTTACTTTATAATTAAAGGCAATTAGTGAATCAATTACAGCTCGATTAAACCTGAAGGAAGAGAAAACAACATGGCATGAGCCGCGACAGGCTGTACTTGCAGATAGGCACCATTATGGTCCCATCAAACATAAACCCTGATAATTGAACCAGGGCTTGAAGAAAAAAATCAATTTCTAATCATGGATTGTCATATCCCAAGTGTTCATGCTAGCATTGCACCTATTTTTCAAAATTTCCCTGCCATGGAGGTTATGATGCTGTCTTAAAATAAACTTGTAATTATTTGTCACTTTCAGGCCTTCAAACATCATGTGACAATGCTGCCAGGAGAGATGTATGGCACCAGATAGATAGGTGTTAATTTTTTTCTAAATCCATTATAAACAGACCCAATCACAGATCCTTTGATTTTTGGTCTGTTGATATATGACTTTTAGTTCAAAGTTATTTTCCCTCCTCCTTTATATGTTCAATCAGAGTGATTGTCTGATTAAATGAAGTAGATGCCAGTTTTACCCTTGTGGATTATGACATTTTAATGACGCAATTCTGTGCTTTTATAACCCCTGTTTCTTCCCATCCTAAAAAAAAATCTCCCTTTTGATATTAGTGTAATTAAAACTAAGAGTAAATAGAGTCAATAATCAGTGCAGTTCCCCTCAATGGCAGTTGGTACAAAGGCATCCTAGTTTGGGTTTCTGACAAGCTGCAAGGGTGAAGCATGATAAATGGATTAATGGAAAACGCAACCTCTCCGAACCCATACTCTACACACTAAACACAAGTACGGTGTAGGTGCCTGCCTGCTTGGTTGTTTTTGCAGTTATCACTCTGTGGTCAGCGCAGTCGGTAATGCCTTTGTTGGAAACAAGATCAAACCTTGAGCCAAGGATCTCCTTTGACTCTGTAGAAGATGAAACAAAACAGTTTCGAACACCTTGTGCCATTAGAGAGTGAGAAGGGAAGAATACTGATGTTTTTCAGCATTTGCACTATTGTTGGAAGAAGAAGTTAGAATACTAGACTGTAGACTCAATACTGCAATATAACCAATGCATCAATACATATTCTAAGCAGCATTTTACTGTAGCAGGTGGAGGCGGAGGAGTTTTAACTTCATGTATTGCTGTTTAGGTATCTGTATTAATTTTTGACTTTTCCTATTCTTTGGGCCTAAAACACATGTTTAAAGTCAGTCTCTAACTACAACAAATTGTTCCTCCTATAGATTAAAAGTGGAACACACAAGCAACCAAACACATCCTTGCTTATTTAAATTCCATAAACTCTCAGGGGTTTGGCTGTCTCAGCCTTACTTCTGGTCTGGTATGACCAGTAGCTCATGGTAGCTAATCCATGGTAAACTTGGCTTGAAGACAGGAGGGTTGCCGGTCCCAGCATGGACCAAGTTTAGAGTATGGACTACAAGTGTCAGTTCTCCTACTGCTCGGGGCTCCTGTCCATGAGAAATACCCCTTGCACTCTGACATCTCCCCTGTGTGTGTAAAATAATAGAGTGAATTTCCTCAAGAGGGATTAATAAAGTATACATTAATGTTAGCAAACTGTCGATCGATATTACTGTGTAACAGACATTATTGAGTCTTTTTGATGACTCTTTTCTAACTGTTCAACTACCTTTAGCTACAGCGGCTGCATTGTTACATTGGGTGGCTTTAAATAAAATTATTTGAGAGGTTAGGAGGAGAAATCCCTCATTGGTTCAACCCCTTTACTGCATGTAGTACTTGAATAGATAAATGTACTTGAGTTACTTTCCACCCCTACTATACACAGCAAATGATTTCAGGGACTTACTACTGTAGCTTGGCAAAATTAAATAGAGGAAAGGATGTTTTTTTTAATTATTATTATGTGTTGTTCATGCTCGGAGTGTCCTTGTAGATGCTTTGATCAGATATGACTTCATTCAGAGTACTAAAACGGAGACATTAAGGGCTGCAAGTGATAAAATAATGTGTTTTTGAAGGTGCTTGTGAAGTGCATGGGCTTACATCATCAACAGACGATCTCATGCTAGGCAACAAGCTGCTCAAAGTTGCCTGGGTAGGAGATAATGATTATTTGCTTTTCCAACAGCTTTTGCTGACATCCCAAAAGCTCTTCATAGAGAGTTTCAAGTAACAAATATGTGAGAAAAAGACAATTGCGGCCACCGGCCACCATATGCTGCAACACTGAGTGGTGTTCAGTTCACCTGCCATTTTTGTGTTAGCTATTTCAGCCTCTTCCCTCAGCCTGTGATGATTCATGTTGTTAAGCACACAGCAAAAAAAAGACTCGAAAGCTTTTCAAGAGTTTTCCTCTAATTTTTGTACTTTGCTGTGCCGGGTCAGGCATTGCCAGGTCATGGATAACGAACACCCTTTCCATACTTTCCACTTAGCGGCCGTCTATTCCAGAAAGAGTAATATATTGGATGATTTGGATTGACAGAATACTAACAGTGCAGTAAGACCGGAGAGCTCTTCTTTGGGTTTGCTCGTTATTATTTTTTCACCTTGTTAGCCTGAACACATGGCCAAAGCTCTGTTAGCAAGACTCCACTATGCTGTGATCAATGTCTGGGGATAGTTCGGGAAGAAGCCAAGCATGAACGCAAGTGGAGGAGAAGAAGTGAAGCACCAAGTTTTTTAGGAAAGCTAGCACTTTGGGGGCCTTTCCCCTATCACACATGTGAAATAATTGGCACATCGTATAAAGATTGTTACACTATTTCAGCTCCCCATTACCCGCTCCTTGTTAGATCACTAACACTGGTGGCGGATGCACAAAATGTAAGAACCCTTCAACACATAGCCAGTAAAACATAATAACGGGTTTGTTTTCACTCTCATTGTTGGGTGTTGAGTCCTTTGCTGGAGTGAGATTTGAATCTGAGTTCCAACTGGTCATATATAGTTAAAATATATTGTGGGTGATATCGTTTGAATTGGGAAACAGGTAAACATGCGATTTAGGCCTTTTTTGTAAAAACAGTAGTTTTTTTTCTGTTAGCCTTTCTTTTTTCGGAATCCTTTTATTAAAAAAATATTCTACATGTATCCATTCACGATTGAGATGTAAAAGTCGAGATCAGTGAAGTATTTAGTATTTATTTATTTTGGCTATTTCGAAATAGTGCCATTCAAAATATGGTTGTTAACACTTACAATTCTTTAATACATTGAGATTAAAAAAATAAAAATGTATTATAATTGCACAATTCTGTAGTTATTTTTTGTGAATTTCTACATCTAAAAATACCTTTGCTGCAGAGCGTCAAACTAATAATAATAATAATAATGGGATATTGAATTAGTTCACTTGCAGTTTTTGAAGTAATGCGAAATCACTGACACTCAATTTCCATTCACATTTACAGTAATGACACATTTTGGATTGAATTCTAGTTTTCTAGAGGGTGCACTGCTACTATTGTTTGTTGTTTATTAAAAGCAATCTCATTATCTTGCTTGAATTTTTAGAACTAATCATGGAACATTTTGACACTTTGTTAGTGCACCATTCGGAAAAATACTTTCATGGGACATCATGGATCAGAAAACCCACAGCTGACATGGGATTGAAAGATGTGAATGACAACACATAGTTTGGAACGGAGTTCAGATATTCACTATAGCCATGCCACCATTAAAAGCAGTCATCTGCATGTTCTACTACGAGTGTAACAGGAAGCCAGATCTTGCAGTGGTGAGCCAACGGAGGATGTTTTTTAGAGGATGTTTGAGTCATGTGACACTGTGCATTAGATCCTACGGCTCACGTAGCTACAGATGCATGAGGTTAAGCAACATGATCTAGACTTAGCTGTAAAGCCTCTAACAATATGTTCTCTTTCTTTACTGCTTCATCACTGTAGCCAATGGAGACAAAGTTATGTTGATTTTTTCAGCTGTTTTGTTGTTAGTTATGTGAACCTACACATTGCTGGCCAAGATAGTTTCCCTTTGAGTCCACCACAGGCGATCCAAATACAAAAGGAGGAACTTGTGTTTTTGAGTGAAAAAAAGAAAAGTATTGCACGATGAAATGTCAACCCTCAGAATGACTGGACTTCAGTGAAGACGCACACTAGACTACCCCTTCAGCATACATATGTCTATATGTACCTGCTCATTCTATTTGGGAATGGATGAGGAAGAGCGTGTGCAGGCAACTATTTAGTCCATCTGTGTTGATTCCTCAACATTAATCATTAAAGCCCAGATTGTTGCCATTGTGTACTCCCCATTTTCCACTGGTCATGTTCTTTATGTACTTATGTTCTCCTGTTAGATCTTCTGGCTGATGGAGAAAACTTAAACCTGCACTGTTTCATATTTTCATAAATGGGCATTTTTTGTTAAAAAACAGCTGCCTGGGGTACTCGGGTAGCACACCTGGTTGAGTCGGCTGGCGGCTCTCTGTGGGTTTGATACTATGACTAACACCTTATTACACATGACCCAGTGCTTATATGAAAATATGAATTAGTGCAGCTTTAAGTTTTCTTCATCAGCCAGAAGATCTAACAGGAGAATATGTGTTACAAGAAGAATATGACCGGAAGAGATTGGTATGTACACAATGGCAAAATTCTGGGCTTTAATGATAAATGTTGAAGACTCAAAAACAGATGGACTCAATGTTTTTGACAGAATTGGTGCTTCTTTAAGCGTAAGGATGGACTATAGTAACTCAACCTATGTCCTATGTCCAATCTGGCCATTGAAGCCTTGTTAACAAAATTATTCTTAGAAATAAGAAACCTGTATGCGCGTTCTTCTATGCAAAATCTTGTATGCTCACAGAATAACCTGTCAAGTTTTTCTCACCCCGCCAGGCACTGTTGCTCCCTCTTCTAACAACTCATCTTCATAGCTTGTCTTTGAGGTCGGCCTCTATCATAACTGGAGGGTAACGTCTTCCCTCGAGAAACAACACACTCTGAACTACAATGCTGCCTGTGTACAAGATATGCTGATGGAGCAGCCTTGAAGAATGGGAGGAATGAACATTTCAGATGACCACTGCAACTGTGAATTTCCCTAGAGGCCAAGAGATCGCTCTTAATGCAGTAGAAATATTCCCTACAGGCCCCAGTCAGACCAGTCACAGTTGGCACACTGCATTGTGAAGAAATAGACACACAATGATGAAAATGCATGAGAACATGATGATACACTAGAAGGCCGAGCAAAGCAAGAAGGCTCACATTTATTCACAAACAGACTGAAATTAATGTGGTATGCTAGCATGTCACAAGCATGGCTGAGGAGCAACTAGCTGGTGTCAGGAAATCATTTATGGGAGGTGTCAACTTCATGGATTATTCTCTAACATTCCTATAATGGATACTGACTGGGCGGCCTACAAGGCTCATAAAACACATCAAACCCAACACATCTTTTCCCCCGGTGCTCGTCAGAAGGCTATAAATTGTGAGGTAAAGGGCACGGTTCATCAGATGACCCCCCAGCGCGCACGCACGCACGCACGCGCGCGCGCACACACACACACACCACACACACACACACACACACACACACACACACACACACACACACACACACACACACACACACACACACACACACACACACACACACACACACACACACACACACACACACACCTTCCTCCACTCTTTATTTTATTCTTTCTAGATAGGTATTTCCCTGTTGGCTGCATCTCATCAAGTTTATTTTCATTCATTTCACTCCTTGGTTTTTCTTTGGACTCCCCATTATTAACTTTCTCACGAATGTGCCATTTTAATGTGGCTCAGGATTACACCTGCTTTTTTTTAGTCCTAGTGAATCAGGGCCTGGGGTGGGTAGGGGAGCAGTGATAATTATGATAAGTGATTTGTGCCCAGTTGTGCAACTCCTCGAGTTAGGCCTCTCTGATGTCCTTCGCTTAGCCGCCTCGCTTCTTAAGTTCTGCTAAGCCTGCATTCTCATAAAGACACCACTTACTGCCCTAATAATGCAACTTTCACTTTAAATGGATTGGCCTTTTTATACCAGTAATTGGTATTTTACAGTAAATTGGATTGTATTGGCGAGAAGCCAAATAATCTAAACTCAAGATGGGGAATTGAACTTGAGTTTTTTGGTTTGGTTTAGTGCAATTGGAGCGATAAACGGAAGAGAATGGAGACAAATGAGAGCAGCAGCATCACCCACCAGGTGGCTATCCTAATGGTTACATTCTGCCTCCTTCTCTTCACTTCTCCTGTTGTTGTTTTTTTTTTTTACTCAGTTTGAAATAGAGGCTGGCGGGCATGTATTTGATGTGTTAAGGATATATGGTTGAAGAGTGCTGACTTTGCATAGTACTCTAAAGATAGAGGAGGATATATGGAGGCAGGGAGGGGAGGTGATTAGGAGACTGTTGAACTCTCCCTCTCTTTTCCTGGAAGCAGGCCAAGCTGGGGCCTTCAGCGAGCAGGCCTGTTAATGATGCTGTGTTGCCAAGCAGCAGACTTTTAAAGGCTACCTGCCATATATCTCGCTCTATCTGAGGTTTTGACTGGAAGGAGGTGCACCCCAGTCCCACATGCCAGCACAGGCACTGACAGGTGCCATGTGGCGACGAGTGCCATCGTCAGTACCCATCATCCTCAAATTGGCACCCTCAGTGAGTATCACACAGTCCGGAGGCAAAGTGTATATATATATATATATATATATATATATATATATATATATATATATATATATATATATATATATATAGATACTGTGAGAGCACTGGAACAGTGAGCTGCATTTGTCTTCTGTTTTTTTTTTTAATGCTGTCCCTCAGTTTTGGCAGCAATTTTTTCCTTGTTCAGGTGTCACTGATGTGTTGGGATGCAGCATGCATATTTGTTTGTATGAGTGCTTTAGGAATCCATCTGTGTTTGGAAACAGCTTGAGGTATGACCACACTATCTCTTCCCACCAGGGGTGGACTGGGACAAAAATTCAGCCCTGGCACTATAGCCACACCAACCCACATTACCACGCCCATGCAGCCCCACCCACGGACACATGCATTCACTAATTACATTTGTGTACAGATGGTCAAATAATATAAGTAGTACCTTATGTAACAGACTTTTAAACATTTAATGTAAGTAACTGGCAAACAATGCTTAATACTTGTTAAAGAGCACACGTTTATAACAAACACACATACTGCCTATTTATGCCGTTTGTATGCTGTTACTATCATCCTCTACAGTATGTTGTTCTTTGTTGTCAGTGTGTTCGATTGTCCGTGTTTCTCTCTATTGACACTGTACATATTGTCTGTCTGGCCCCCCCATCCTTTCATCTGTTTTAACTCTCTACATGCAATCTAAATATATTTTTATGGCTGTCTGTGATTATAATTCAGGGTTTCTTCTTGCTCAGAATAGTACATAAATCAGGGGAGGTTTGGGGAGTCCTCCCCCAGAAGATTTTAAGGGGAAAATAATTCAATTCCTGCATTCTGATACATTTTTAAGCACACATTTATGTTAAAAACATAAAAACAAAGTTGTTGTTGTGAAGTGTAATGTTTTCTACATTTTATTGATAAAAAATTATCAGTGTTTAATATAGCCTACAGTGTATAGGACCACCACAGTTCATGCATACATGTGAACTGCAGATTAATTAAAGTTAAATCTACATAGTGTAAAACTAAACAGTACATGAATGGGCCACAGCAGAAAGATGTAGCAGAATGATGCTGCTTTTTCAGGGTTTTCATGTGTACTCCTCTGGCTTACCCTTCGAATCAGGTGTTAAAACCAACTGTACCATAACACCGAATTGGACTACTATTTAACGTGACAAAAGATAATTTAAAGATCATTCTTTCGGGGCTTTTTCCCTTTGTCATAGTGGATAAACATGAAAGGGGGGGAGAGATGGGGGATGACACACAGCAAAGGGCCGCAGGCTGGACTTGAACCAGGGCCGCTGCAGGACCCAGCCAACATGGGGCAAACTCTCCCACTATTTGAGCCAGAGGCCGCCCCGACGAGACGTTTTTAACCGGTAAATAATTAATTTGATTCTGACGGCCGCACGGACAAACAGTGGCCGGAGCTCCAGCGAAGCTGCGTAGCCGGTCCCCCAGAGCAGCATGATCACCGGGAGGGTCCAGTACTGCCTGAACCGTGCTGGATTTTGACTGAACGTCCCAATTTGATTAACCAATGATTGGGTCAACCCATCTAGGTACCAGGCCGGCCATTGCCAACTGGCCAAATGCTTATTCATCTTATTATTATTATTATCATCATTATTATTATTATTATTATTATTATTATTATTATTGCCAGATGGCCAGTCCGCCCCTGCTTGCCACTCGTGGGAAGAGCCATCACATTTAGAAATACAGTGAATCTCTGAGCAGTCAACTCAATCAATGTTGCACTGCTGCTGCTCGTGGGAGTGACTCACACAGGTTTGGGGTTTGGAGCGTTATATTTTAAGTTAGAAAAGCTGCTGTATCTCTTCACCACAACACACAGCCTATTTCTGAGTTGGAATGATTATGTTTATTTGTTTTGTACGTTATGCAAGTAAATGGGACATTTTTAGCTCATTATTGTGTATTTCAACCTTTTAATGTTAGCTATTTAAACTGTCACTTTTGAATTTCACTTGCAAATGTTGAATTAATAGGCAATAAAATGCATATCTGATTAATTCAATACACAAAGATGTTTGGCTGATTCAGCCACTTGGTCTGGTATAAACAGTAGCTTATGGTGGCTAATCATAGCCTTTAGATATTGCTGTCAGTTCAGCTACTTTATCCCTTGTCTATAGCCTACATGTGCTACTGTTACACAATGTTTTAGCATCAACCTTTATCCTGTAATTGTCATTTGTGGCAACAGTGGTAACATGGTTCCCGTATCACATCTGAATGAGCATTTTGTTGTGCCTCCTCTGAATATAAAGATGTTTTATATTGTTTATGTAACTAAATCATTTTAATTGTGATTAAAGATTGAATGTGGACTTATAAAAAAAAAGATCAAACAGTTTTATGTATTATTTAAGTCACATTGTCTCATGTAAAATTACCAAATAACAACTTTGTAAGCCAATTACAAACAGCAATGCATATCCGGTGGAAAACAACAAATCAGAAGTTGAGCTTGACGCAGTTACGTTTGTTGGCCACTTTACTGCATACGTTACTGTCATGATGCGGCATACTGGACACTGGCAGCTGTTCCTGAGAACTATAGCTTTTTAAGCTATCTGACTTGTGTAGAATAAAAGCCAAATACTTACAACAGGCATGAATCTCGATCAAATGTGGGAGGATTTATCGAGTCGGCGCGGCGGCTAAAGTTAGCTTAACAACCACTAAAGTGTGAAACCTTCCCAGCCGCCGTAGCAGCAATCCGGATGCAACCACCGCACGTGCAACATTTGCCCAGACGTCAACGACTCCACTACCCCGCCAAACTAGCGAAATGAGGCCTCTGAGAACAATGTATCTGCGCTCAAGAACATTTCCACGGACCACAGACGTAAATACATTCATTCAGCATACCCCAACCATATTTCTTCTAATGGTGAGTTGATAAACTAATTTACTGTACGTGTTAAAAGTTGTGTCCGTCTCTTTCTGCTTTGGTGCACTTTGCTGTTTAAGGCCAGTGGTTGCCACTTATTGTTGGTTAGGTTTCATACATGAGAGTAATTATTACATCCTAACATTAGTCTCTGTGGCGCTGGGCAATATTAAATACATAAATGGTGTTATTGGTGTTACTGTGACTTTTTTTTAAATTTGATTTGATCACCTCCTGTTTGATTTATATAGTTTGGGTATTACGCGCGCGTGTCTGTGGGCAGGCGCGCGCGTGCATGCAGAGTGTGTACAGTAGGCTACATTTTCGTTTCGTTTGTGTTGTCAACATTGTCTCTGTCCATGTGGGACACACCGGCGCTGTTGTTAATTAGGTCTGGTTATAAGACCAACACATTTTAAACCAACATATTAAATGCTGCGTATTCTCTATTACTCTCTTAATCGCCTACTGGGAACCTAGAACATCAGTCTGGCTATTGGAAATTACTCTGTAGGTATTTATTTTAAATATAGTATATAGCTTTCAATACCCCCCTCCCAAGGCTTAGTTCTTTGTGTTTTATTTGCCTGTTTGTCCCCAAAATACATAAATTAAATGATGCTTGCAACTGTTAATAGATAGTGAAGAAACTATAGAAATAAAGTTCCTTATTATGCTTTATTATCCATAGAAGAGAATACACTTTATTGTCCCTGAGGGGAAATCTCTTGGACATAGTGCTACAATCTGTTGCTTCACAACATAAACATGCAACAGAAAAAAAACAATATTAAATATTATTATGTCCTCGGACACAAAAGAAGGACACACCTGAAAGCACAGACAAATAGTGCCTCAGGATGTAACTACAGACTATTTGTACAGCAAAAACTGCATCTTTGCATTATTCCCTACCTATATCCTTGTTTTCTATGTTTTAATTGATAGGTCTACTGATAAATCACCGGTATCTGAATGAAAGAAAATAATTAGCTTTATCTTTATCTAGCTTTATCTTTATCTGTATGTAGAAGATTTGTTTTTGCCCACAACTAATAGGGTGTATTTGCACATGTCCTTCTGCTTGCTTAACAAATATGTTGTCTATTTTTTTACATCATCATATCAGAACTTCTTGTATTTGGTCCGAACGTCCAAACCGTCCAAAAACTGCTTTCATACTATAAACGAACCGGACCATGGTTCAGTTTGATCCAGACCGTCAGGGGGAGGTTACACACCTGTAATTTTGGTAAGTCCGAAGGTCCGGACCAGACAAGGTAGGCGTAAAAGCCCCCTAATGCTATCCTATGGCTAAATGTGGTTATAGCTTAGTTGCTAATTAGTATTTGTTTGCTGTAGCGCTGTATTCTCCCCTACTTCTACTTCACATAGCTTTGTAAAGCAGTTCTGGAGTTTACACATGCAGTCCTTCCTTCCAAGTTGCATGCCTCCTTCATACATAGCTAAATGACATGCAAAATCTGCTTTAAGGCATTTATCATGTAATTTACACCAGCATGCTCAGAAAGTGGGAAAGTGCATACACACATCAGAAGTGTATGTGTGGGTTTGCTGGTTGAGAAGCGGCTAAGAAATGGATCACTTACTTTTCTCTCTCTCTCCTCATGCTCTCAGTCTCTCTTCAATCTCAGTAATGCAGAGAGGAGTGCCGAGCACTTTTACGTGCAGACACACACAAAAAGCTGCATTAAGGGGACAGAGAGGAGATTTCAATGGTGAAGTAAGCTGATAAGTGTAAACCAGAGCAGAAAAATAGGAGGGAATTTCTCTGCTTCGTCTTAAAGTGCGCTGTGATGCAAATGCAAGCGCTGTCTGTTTGGTCAACTGACATTACACACTGTTAGGACATTAGGAACAGTAGCAAGGTGTAATTGAGTACTTGGAAGTTTAATTTTCCTAGACATAAGCATTACATTCTTACAGTGACTGCCTTTTTCTGTGCTTTCTTCTAGAGACAAAATGGCTACATGTTTGAAATGCTTATGAGGATGGTGTTGGAGTGTGGAGCGCATATGTACAAGTAGGCAATAAGCATATAGGTGAATCAGTATCGCTGAGTCACTGGCCCCGTGTTGCATTGTTGGGGGATGTGTGGGAGTGATTCACCATTGTGCTTCCATATCTCGGTTGCCAGCTTGGCTGTCCCTTTGCTGCTGATCTGTGAGATTTAGAATTGCTCCCAGAGTGCTTTTCAAATCTTTTCTATTTCTCTTTTGGGGAAATGTAACCCGCAGACGAAACATTTCCCTTTGCTATCTTAAGATACATTTACTGGCTGTTTTATTGCAATTCTTTTAATACAGTTTAAGAGTAATGAATGGAGATGCTAGTCCAGAGTGTAACCTACTCTACAGTACACGCTGCAATAATGAAGATGTCAGTTGAGCTTTTTTCAATTTCCATTAAGCTTGCCGTGAACTCCCTGCTATTCCTTCTACACTTTATCTAAGGAATGTAGTCTACAGCTGTGTCATATGTCAATGCAGCAGCTTTTTTTAATAGGCCTTTAATAAGACTTTACTTTTTTTCCTTTTTTAGCAGTGGCTTGTTAATTTCATTAAAATAGAGCTTGGGGATTTCTATGACGAGGTGCTTGACATCTTGCAAGCATCACAACCCTGGGCCTCAGTCTGCTCAGCTAGGGGTCTAGGGGTCAGCTCATAAAAAATGCATTTGACAATGGACAGTCTGCTGATGAGAGACACTTTCTTCTTTCTCTGTTTGCCTCTTCAAACTGACATCCAATTAGCTTTGAGAAACAAGCTAACCCATAGCTGCCATTTAGCCCGAACCACCATCAGCGCCTCCCAAGATTTCAGGACATGACATAATGAATGCAATCAACAATGATTAGAGGGAATGATGGACTCTCAGTTTGAGGCGTCATTAAGAAGGAAAGGCTAGCGCTGCACTGGCAGTGACCTCTCCATCAGGAAAACGGAGCTCCTGCTTCATCAAAGTCTTTCATGTAAGACATTTCACAGAGCTGGGAGAATCTTAAAAGGACTTAACAGGAAATATTGAATCATCAACTTGTTATGTTAAATTTGTATAGTCTGCTTCTGAGAGCACATTATTTTGTGTTTTGGCATACACTTGTACAAAATCACAGGTGATTTATCCGTAAACAATAAATCACCTGTGAATGTAAATGAGTCCCAGTATCTTGCCTATAAAAGAAAGGACTGATGTCCTTGGATAAATACATTGTGAGCATGGACTCATGCTGAGTTCCAGGCAACCCGTAACCCGTGTTTTCACAACCTTCCACTTGCGAAAGTGCCCTGGAACAGCAGTCAAACCAGTGAACTCACTGCCCGTGAACTTGCACCAGATCGTTGTACTCCCAGATATAGTTTTGACGGTGATTAACGGAGATAAATAAAGATAAATATACAGAAATAGGTAACGTAAAGTAATTCTGCACATTGTAATGAAAACAATACAAATATGATTGTGTACTACTACAAGTTACTGTATGTTTATTAAATGAAGCTCAATACTGAGTGCCAATTTGAAACTCTGAATAACTGTGAAGTGTAGATTTGTGCCTGATAGCGCGCCTGGCTGTTCATACCAGATGTGCAGTTCTCACCATAAAACCTGGGTGTTTTTATTCAGTAAATTATCCAGCTTCACCGTGGCCTTCCTGTATGTGGTTACCCGCCTAACTTGACACATTCGCTCGCAGAAGAAATAAAGGAGACGCTGAAAAGAAACTTAGTAAGTTGTTGGGACACTATCAGCATACAGATTGGCTTTAAGTACTCTTTTACGTAGATTCTCTTGAACACTGTTCTACCAGACATTATTGCCTCATTTGGTGTTTTGATGATGGCGGTGAAGAGTACTGAGGCTGTTAGAAAACATATAAACTACATTATTGTACTCCAGGTGTTCTGTACCAAATACAAATAGCTCATTAGTCATCAAGAGGAGCTGCATTCATTTTTATCTTTCTACTTTTTTTTTTAGTTCATGCACTTTGGGTATGAGGTAAAGCATTATTATTCTGTAATCCCCTTAATTCATTTGGGCCAACTGAACAATGAGAAAGGGGGTCTGAATCACGCTGCCACTTCCCTGGACTGACCTTTTATAGACACATGTAGTTTGAAAGAGCAGAATAAAGGGGTAGCCAGGTGAGGAAGGCCAGGCCACAGCCACACTCTCTCAGACTTTTAAATAGATGGCCTAACCTGTGGGCGAAAAGGAGAGGGGATGTCCGTGACAGAGTGGTGCTTGATGCTCCTCTACCAGGGGTTTGAGGTTGATGCAGATCAAGGGGAAAAAGGACCATGGACAGGCTGCCCCGCCTATAGCTGCTCAATTATTAATATGTGCTGCCTTAAGATGCTCATTCTGCCATAATGTTTAATAATATTAATAAGAATATGAATTGAATTTCACAGATTAACTTTAAGATGGGAAATGTAGTCAAGCCAACCTCAACGTGTATCGAGGCGAGTGACATTTGGAAAAACATGCCTGAGTGAAAGAAGTGGCGAATGAGCTGTGATTAGAAGGCCGTGAGAGTATTCACATGAACCCTGAATATGAAAGATAATGTGAGACTGCAACTGTTGTGGAATAGGGAAAAGCCATTACTTGCAGTCTTAAGTAATTTGTATTAAAAGCAGTTAGCATCTGAATATCTGGCCATTTGAATGCAATTTATGCTAGCGGGTGTGCTATGAAATATAAACTACGGGGTGGAAAAGATTCGGCTCCCTGAGATTCTGTCCAGTTTATGCTGAGGGTAAGTTTTAAAGTCCTGGGTTGTTAATGTGACACACAGTCAAAGGTGATGAGTAGGCATAGTGAATACTAAGTGGATAATTTCCTGTTAACTTTAATAACATAAATCTATTAATTAAATCATTTAAAAGAAGAAAGAAAAAGCTCAAGATCAATGCTTAAATGGTAATTTTACAAATAAAACAGCACTACATTCATATTATGTAATAGATATATTGGTTTGTGTATGTGTTGTGTGCATACATGTGTTGATGACACGGCGCCACTTGTGATTTTATTTCAAGAGTTATTAACGTGTTGGCATTCTTTATAATAATTAACTGCCATGATTTGTGTTTTTTTGATCAATAACTTATGCAGCTGAAGTTTTAAACATATGAATCCTTATGCAATTACAAAAGGCAAATTAAATGTTCCTTCCAGGTGCCTACTTAAACTCAGATTAAAAAAATATTGCAAGGATAATGGATGTGCTTTTTCTTTGCATTCAAGCACGCATTGTTTAATTGCCTTCCGATTGCGTTTAGTACAAACATGTTGCAGAGGCGAGGTGCTTTTATAAGGCTGCAGACTGCTTTTTAATCAGTTTAATTTGCTCTTCTACAGGAAGTATTGCATCAATTTTTTTTTTTGTACATGTAGCAAGGAGGTTGTGGGAAAACATGATCATGCCTCATAAGACAACATATTTTAAGTATATGTAAAGATGTGACAATATTTACTTTTTGCTTTATTACTTGTGGTGGGTGGTGGTGCACGATGTGACCGCGCGGTCCGTAATGGCTGGGTTAAGTAATAATATTAGTTATAAATGAGTGAAACGAAGGTGAAAAGAGCTACATAACATCAGATAATTTAGAATGAAATAACACATTTACATATTAAACAACTTGGACTAAAAGGTGATGAAAATATTGCGACACCATGCTGCATCTGACACAATTTCAGGGTAGTTATTAGGGATGCACATTATGAGGAAAAAATGCGATATGCCCTAAAATTATTTTTTGAATGACTTTGATTCTCATTGAATTTTACAAGCCGTCTGCATCACAAATGCTACTACTTTGTTCTGTGAGTTTTAAACAGACTGTATAAAATAGGTTTTAAAGTGCTCCCAAGCGCTGTGATGCTCTCCCTTCTCTTCATTGAAGCCTCTATGTTTACAGGCTTGTGGTGATGTGCTATAGGTGCCAAAAAAGATCTATGTTTGGTACTGCCAGTTTGTTTTGTCATGGTCAAAAATATTATGGCAGAGAATCGTGATATCAATTCTAAACTAAAAATCGTGATTCATATTTTTTTCTTGAATCGTGCAGGCCTATCACACGGTAGGGAAGGCAAAGACATTTCTCCGTTCTCAACTGAGGTGTACCTGCTCTCTCGCTCTCTGTATGACTAAGACATCCCTTCAACATACAAGTAGTCATGTGTTAACATAAAAAATATTGAATAATAGCAGCTTTAAATCAAAATTATGGTAAGTTTATTTACTTATTAATGCTGACATTTAAGCAAATCAACACAAACAAATGTGACCCCTTTCCATGTTATGCTTCACAGATTTTAATTGAACCTAAAATCCATTTCTCCTCATGCTTTGTTAGCCCTCCAAAAACATACAGCATGTCTCTCCCTGCCATCTGTTTGCTGAGGTAAAACAAAAAATCTGCATATTATTGAACACCAAAGACATCAATGAGATATGAAATGATGAATCACAAAAACTTCAAGGAGATTAATTATGCGGTGCAACGCTGTTGATTGGTCTATAAAAATTGGAATGGTATTTAAGGGAATGTGCAGACTCTCAAGCAATCAAAACATGTCCCGCCATTTATGTGCTCAAGTTTTAAGGGATAATCAAAGGAGCTGGCGTTGCCGCAGTGCACACAGTGTGGCAAGAAATAATTTAAATGTGCTGAGTTTAACATACACCTAGTGCATTCCTGCATGGGTTGGGACTTGATCAGTCAGCTGTTGCACGGTTTGAACACCCGCAGAGCTGGATCACACGACTGACATCTCTCACCACGTTTCACAAAGCAACATGAGCTGTCACCGTGCTAGGAACTTGGCCCGACAATACTGTGCAACAAGGGACAATCATGGACAGATTTCCTTGTGTTGCCAAGTCTGACTAGACCACAATCAAACATTTGTATCCCAGTCTGCACAGTCTGAAATGTTGTGATTTAGAGATCTGGAACCAAGCTACTTCTTGGGGTCCAATGCAGACATCAGCACCAGCACTCTGGGATCATGTCCACAGTTTATAAGAAGGAGGATATTTACAGAGTTTTTTTTTTTCAGTTCTAACAGAACAGTGTTTACTGAGGCTGAAATGCCAACCGGGCAATGGTCCCCAGGTATCCACAAAATGCTCCAGGCACATTCTGTGTTAACTGGTTTGGACTAATTAATTTGAAAATGTTGGTTAGTCGTGCTTTATTGCCTTATCTTGAGGCCCAGTCTTGAAAAGAGTCTGTTTTACTACTTTTGTTGTTTTATTTTGTATTTGTCCTTATTTGTTGCATATTCCAATTTAATTTCATTTCAATTCAATTCAATTCAATTTTATTTATAGTATCAATTCATAACAAGAGTTATCTCAAGACACTTTACAGATAGAGTAGGTCTAGACCAGATAGAGTAGGTCTAGACTACACTCCAGAATTTACAAGGACCCAACAGTTCTAGTAGTTCCCTCCAGAGCAAGCAACAGTGCGACAGTGGCGAGGAAAAACTTCCTTTTAGGCAGAAACCTCGGACAGACCCAGGCTCGTGGTGGGCGGTGTCTGACGACCGGTTGGGGTTAGAATGAAGAGTGGCAATAACAGCCACAGAAAAGATAACAGTTTGTAGTAGTTCTTTGTAGTAGTTCATGGCATAGCAGGGAATTGTGCGGCATTACAAGGCACAGCAGGACGTAGCAGGATGAACACGGCATCACAGGACGTGTAGCGGGACCATGGCTACAGCTGCTACCATGATGTTGGAGCCTTCCTGATCCGAGGGAACATGCTGGGGGGAAAAGAACATAAGGACTCCGGGAATGACTCCCAGAGCTAGGTTAGTAACAAGCATTTCTGGGACATAGATGCACACAAATGGAAAGATAGAAAGATAAAAAGATAGAGCAGAGAGGAGCTCAGTGTGTCAAAGGAATTCCCCAGCAATCTAAAACTGTTACAGCATAACTGGGGAGCATAACTAACTAGGAGAGCATGACTAACTAGGAGAGACAGGGTAAAGAGAGCTGCCGGATCGGGCTAGACTCTCCCCAGCCGGATCGGGTTGTATGCCCTGCCTCCTCTAGTTTTATTATATTATTGATTGTATGATAGATAGATCTGACAACTATGACGAGAAGCAGGTAGGCCGGGTTAGGCGGACAATATTCAATTCTATGCCCTAACTATACGCTTGATCAAAGAGGAAAGTCTTAAGTCTACTCTTAAATGTGGAGACTGTGTCTGCCTCCTGAACCCAAACTGGAACCTGGTTCCACAGGAGAGGAGCCTGATAGCTGAACGCTCTGGCTCCCGTTCTACTTTTAGAGACTCTAGGAACCACCAGTAACCCTGCATTCTGGGAGCGCAGTGCTCTTGCAGGGTTGTAAGGTACTATGAGCTCTTTAAGATAAGATGGTGCCTGACCATGAAGAGCTTTGTAGGTGAGAAGAAGGATTTTAAATTCTATTCTAGATTTTACAGGAAGCCAATGCAGAGAAGCTAAAACAGGAGAGATATGATCTCTTTTCCTGGTTCCTGTCAGAACACGTGCTGCAGCATTCTGGACCAGCTGAAGACTTTTTATGGACTTTTTCGAGCATCCTGATAGTAAAGAATTGCAGTAATCTAGCCTAGAAGTAACAAATGCATGGACTAGTTTTTCTGCATCATTTTTAGACAGGATATTCCTGATTTTAGCAATATTACGCAGGTGAAAAAGGCGATCCTTGAAATTTGCTTTATGTGGGAATTAAAGGACAAATCCTGATCAAAGATAACTCCAAGATTCCTCACAGTGGTGCTGGAGGCCAGAGTGATGCCATCCAGAGTAACTATCTCTTTGGATAATGCGTCACGGAGGTGCTTGGGTCCCAGAGCAATAACTTCAGTTTTATCTGAGTTCAACATTAGAAAATTACAGCTCATCCAGGTTTTAATATCCTGAAGGCACATTTGAAGTTTAGCTAACTGATTAGTTTCATCCGGCTTGATCGATAGATATAATTGAGTATCATCTGCATAACAATGAAAGTTTATGGAATGCTTCCTGATAATATTGCCTAAAGGAAGCATATATAAAGTGAACAGGATTGGACCGAGCACAGATCCTTGTGGGACTCCATGACTAACTCTGGCGTGCACAGAGGATTCATCGTTAACATGAACAAACTGAGATCGATCTGATAAATAAGACTTAAACCAGCTTAGAGCTGTCCCTTTAATGCCAATTAAATGTTCCAGTCTCTGTAATAAGACATGGTGGTCAATGGTATCAAATGCAGCACTAAGATCTAATAACACCAGTACAGAGATAAGTCCTTTGTCTGATGCAATTAGGAGGTCATTAGTAATTTTCACAAGTGCTGTCTCTGTACTATGATTAACTCTAAATCCTGACTGAAAATCCTCATATAAACTGTTGCTATGCAGAAAGTCACACAGCTGTTTGGCGACTACTTTCTCAAGAATCTTAGAGAGAAATGGAAGGTTGGATATAGGTCTATAGTTGGCTAAAACATCTGGATCAAGGTTGGGCTTTTTCAGAAGAGGTTTAATTACAGCCACTTTAAAGTGCTGTGGTACATAGCCTGTTAATAAAGACAGATTGGTTATATCTAGTAGAGAAGTGTTGACTAAGGGTAAAACTTCTTTAAGTAGCCTAGTCGGGATGGGGTCTAAGAGGCAGGTTGATGGTTTAGATGAAGAAATAATTGAATTAAATTGATAAAGATCAAGTGAAGCAAAGCAATCTAAACATATATCTGGTTTTACAGCTGTTTCTGAGGTTCCTGAGTTTAGAGATAAGTCAGTGCCAGTTAAAGGCAGGTCTTGGTGAATTTTGCTTCTAATAGTTATAATTTTATCATTGAAGAACCTCATAAAGTCATTACTACTAAGAGCTATGGGAATACTTGGCTCAGTAGAGCTGTGACCTTCCGTTAGCCTGGCTACAGTACTAAAAAGAAACCTGGGGTTGTTCCTATTTTCCTCTATTAATGACGAGTAGTACGCTGCTCTGGCATTACGGAGGCCCTTCCTATATGTTTTAAGACTATCTTGCCAGATAAAACGAGAACTTTCTAATTTGGTGGAACGCCAAATCTTCTCAAGTTTCCGTGATATTTGCTTTAATTTGCGAGTTTCAGTGTTATACCATGGAGCTAACCGTCTTTGTTTTATTATCTTCTTTGTTAGAGGGGCAACAGAGTCGAGTGTCATTCGCAACGAGCCTGCTGCACTATCAACAAAATGATCAATTTGGGAGGGACTAATAGCATAGGAGTCCTCCGTTACTTTGTGACTTGGTAATGAATTAAATGCTAATGGAATCACATCCTTAAATTTAGCTACAGCACTATCAGATAGACATCTTGTATAGAAGGTTTTGCCTACTGGCGTGTAGTTCAGCAGTATAAACTCAAAAGTTATCAAACAGTGGTCAGACAGAAAGGGATTCTGTGGGAACACCATTAAATGTTCAATTTCAACACCATAGACCAGAACAAGATCGAGGGTGTGGTTAAAACGGTGAGTCGGGTTATGAACACTTTGACAGAAACCAATAGAATCTAAAAGAGAGATAAACGCAGTACTAAGGCTATCATTCTCATCGTCCACATGAATATTAAAATCCCCTACAATAACAACTTTGTCCGTTTTTAGCACTAAATTTGACAAAAACTCTGCAAATTCAGATAAGAATTCAGAGTATGGACCAGGTGCTCGGTACACTATAACAAATAGAACTGGCTGCAGTGATTTCCAACTTGTGTGTGAAAGACTAAGAACAAGACTTTCAAATGAGTTATAATGTAGTTTAGGTTTAGAGCTGATTAGTAGACTAGAATCGAAGATAGCTGCAACTCCACCTCCTCGGCCTGTGCCTCGAGGAATGTGAGTATTAATATGACTGGGGGGGGTGGCTTCATTCAGACTAACATATTCTCCATCACCCAGCCAGGTTTCAGTAAGACAAAATAGATCAATATTAGAATCTGATATTAATTCATTTACTAGTACACCTTTAGAAGAGAGAGATCTGATGTTTAAGAGTCCACATTTAATTCTCCTATTCTTTTGCACTATTGCACTTGTGGTTTTAATTGTTATGAGGTTTTCATGCACAGCTCCTCCTCTATTTACCTTTGATTTAAATAATTTTAATGGACGGTGGGCAGACACCGTCACTATGGGATTTTTACTAGATAACTCCTGGAATAAAGGAGCAGAGAAGTGTGTTAGACTACGACTCTGCCTCCAGGTCCCAGCTCTGGATTGTCAGGGATTAGGTCCACTAATAAACTTGTCCAGATTTCTGGAAATAAGAGCTGCTCCATCCCAAGTGGGATGAATGCCGTCTCTCCGAATCAGACCAGGTCTTCCCCAGAAAGACTGCCAGTGATCCACAAAGCCCACATCATTAGCTGGACACCACCTCGATAGCCAGCGGCGAAATGACGACATGCGGCTGTACATGTCATCGTTGGTCAGATTTGGCAGAGGTCCAGAGAAAACTACGGTGTCCGACATTGACTTTGCGTATGTACACACTGATTCAACATTGATCTTGGTGACCTCCGTTTGGCGTAACCGGGAGTCATTAACGCCAACGTGAATAACAATCTTGCTGTATTTACGCTTATCCTTCGCCAGTAGTTTCAAATAAGACTCAACGTCGCCCGCTCTGGCCCCCGGGATACACTTAACTATGGCTGCCGGCTTCGCTAACTTCACGTTTCTCAAAATAGAGCTGCCGATAACCAGAGTCGGTTTCTCAGCGGGTGTGTTGCTGAGTGGGGAAAATCTGTTAGAAACGCTAACAGGCTGGTGGCGGTCCGTGGCCTTTGAAAGCTTACGGCTAACTCTTCCTCGTCCTCGCACAGTCATCCAGTTACTATGTCCTGGCTGCTCAGGAGTTGCCGGGGGACGGCTACCAGAGGCTAACTCAGGCTCAGGCCGGCCCGCGCCGACTACCGGGGGGGGGGTTAGCTACAGTAACTAACGACTGGTCTATCATGGTGCGGAAACGGACTTCTAACTCACTAAGCCTCGCCTCCATGTCTATAAATAAACTACACTTGTTACACATACCATTGCCGTTAAAGGACGCAGAGGAGTAACTAAACATCTCACACATCGGACAAGACAAAGCAGGAGAGGGAGACGACATGGCTAACTGCTAAGCTAAAGTCGCTAGCAGCTAAGCTAGAGTATGGTAGCGTTAGCGCTAGCTACCAAGCGTTCAAAACAACTGTTATTTAATGAAAGTAACTATGCCCCGTTGATGCGAGCTCTAAGCGAAGCAAATGTAGTTTAATGCACAACCTTTTCTCTAGTTCCAGTCACTTAACCAGATATGGCTAACAGCTAAGCTAAAGTCGCTTGGCGTTAGCTACCAAGCTTTCGAAAACTGTTTATTTAACGAAAGTCACTGAACATGTAAAGAACTGTGAGTGCTTAGGCAGAACTACTATAAGAATAAGTGTTTAGCGGGCAGTTTGCCGCTGTAATAGCAAAACTAACAAATTGAACTAACGCTAGTATTTTAGCGAGCAGCAACACGCTACCAACACACAAGCACAGGAAACGGAAATGAGTCAGGTACGCTTACCGTGTGATGCATTCAGGTTCGAGAAGGTTGCTGCATGTGTTTTTATTTAAATGATCACCAAGTGGGGCATGGTAGCATTAAAACAACTATACATATTGCACAGGAGCAGGGTTTAACACTGGCCCAGCAGCTCATTGTTTTTGCCCCAGGGCTCCCTAGCAGGTCAGTCCAGCCATGTAAATTACACATCACTGGTGTGGTGAGGCAGCAATTCACTGATAAAGATGTCCAAATGTCCAGAGGCTACATAAGTTCTTTCCATTGGGATACGGTTTCACAGCCTTTTTTTAGTCCGGAAATAAATGTGTATAATACATTTGTCCATACCGGCAACACACACAAGATATTTTTGGGATGCTGTTCATGTTTATTGCAGGGTAAAACTCGCTGATGTGACTAACAAAAATGCACACAAGTAAAGAGTAACACTGGGAAATGTTGCATTGTCCTGTTTTGGCCCTCACTGCTTGTGTCTTATGTTATGTCAATCATGACAATATCGGATTAGATCCTTTCTTTGTAAATCACATGTAGATATCTGGAATCTGATTTCTTCTATTTACTTTCAGTCCTCAAATACATCTGTATCCCCTGTGGAAGGGGACAAATGTCAGACTTTTGCACACTTTCATCAGCAGTGGGAACAGCCATTAGTTACTCAGGTCTCCCTTGGCCTCCTGATTCACTCTCTGTCTGCATCATTTGCCGCTGACGAATACTTCCAAATGTGCACGTGGCTGGCTGTGTGTGTGTGGTGGATTGTAGGCTTTTAGCTGGGTGAGCTTGCATCCCTTTCCCACAGAAATCAATTAGACCTGCCAATGCTCATCGATCTGCAAGGCACGGATCGACCCGGCGGGTGAAGGATTAGAGATGTCGGGGGTGGGTGTTACTGTCTTAGCGTTTGCGTCTCAGTGAACCTTGACATAACTGCACATCATCTCCTTCCTACTTCTTAGAATAGGGGCTTGTTAGCCTTTGTGGTCTCCAGGAAGCAAGCTGGGCTGTAATTAAATAACAGTAAGGCGGCTACATCACCAGGGCTCGAGAGATTGTTCCCTCCTCTGTCAATCCACTTAGATGATAAATGGTTCACACAAAAGGGTTTTGGAGGGTAAAGCTGTAAGGTGCTGCACAGTGTGACCAAAGAGACCAAATACTCTTGTATGTTGAGGAATAATGTGAAACGACAAAGACAAATAATGACAGGAAGCAATAAGATAAAGTACATATTACCTATCTCTGTGAGCAAAAGATGGCTTTATTGCATATTGCTTCCTGTATCAATCCTAAAAGAATGGGTTAATAGATTATTATGTGTTGGGTGACACTGGACTGCCCAAGCCAAGCTTCTTTGTTCTACTGAAAAGTATGATTTTAAAGCACGCTTCTCGTGTTCCTTCTTCTTGATGTTGCTGTCGCTTGGGATCGCCACATCTATCACTACTGCCTTCTTCTGCTGTTTGTCGATCAACACGATGTCTGGTTGGTTAGCCATCACCAGTTTGTCAGTCTGGATCTTGAAGTCCCACAGGATCTTAGTTTGGTCATTCTTGATTACCTTAGGAGGGGTCTTCCATTTTGACCTTGCAGCTTCCAGCCCATACTCGTGGCAGATGTTCCTGTACACTATGACAGCTACCTGGTTATGGCATTCCATGTACGCACTTCCTGCCTGCATCTTACACCCTGCCATGTGCTGTACTGTCTCTGGGGCATCCTTGCACAGTCTGCACCTGGGGTCCTGCCTGGTGTGGTAGACCCCAGCCTCTATTGATCTTGTACTGAGTGCCTGTTCTTGTGCTGCCATGATTAATGCATCTGTGCTGTCCTTCAGTCCAGCCTTTTCCAGCCACTGGTAGGATTTCTTGATATCAGCCACTTGTTCTATTTGTCTGTGGTACACGCCATGCAGCGGCTTGTCCCTCCATGACGGTTCTTCATCTTCCTTGTCCTCACCTTCGGGTTTCTGCTGCCTGAGGTATTCACTAAGCCCTTCATCTTTGGGGGCCATCTTTCTGATGTACTCCTGGATCTTCGTTGTTTCATCCTGGACAGTGGTCTTGACACTCACTAGCCCTCGGCCTCCCTCGCTACGCTTGGCGTACAGTCTCAGGGTGCTGGATTTGGGGTGAAACCCTCCATGCATTGTGAGGAGCTTTCTCGTCTTGATGTCAATAACCTCTATCTCCTCCTTTGGCCAGTTTTATTATACCAGCGGGGTATCTGATGACTGGCAGGGCGTATGTGTTGATGGCTCGGATCTTGTTTTTCCCATTCAGCTGACTTTTCAGGACCTGCCTCACTCTTTGTAGGTATTTGGCTGTGGCGGTCTTCCTTGCTGCCTCCTCATGGTTTCCGTTAGAGTGTGTGTGTGTGTGTGTGTGTGTGTGTGTGTGTGTGTGTGTATATATATATATTTCCATTGCTTTAAGTAAATAAAATCAATGGTGGGTGCTGTAATTGCAGTTGGTCAGTGCTTGTGAGCAAATATCGCTATGTCTGAATGAATGGCCGTGCGCTCATGCTTGTCGTGAGTATAATGCTTTAGGTTCACTGAATGATGAGATCTATTACTCTTAAAATCAGGTTTAATGTTCCTTTTGGGCAACAGTTGATTTTGACTGCCAGTGTATTTGCCTGACTGGCTCTGCAACAGAGCATTATCACCGTAATGGTAGATGTGAGTTGGCATGTACACATATTTGTGCACAACTGTGTGTCTACTGTGTGTGCACGAGTGGTAACATATTTTGATTGTCAGGGTGGGAGTAGTGTTTATGAGAAATAACGCAGAAGCAAAATCCCGGCAGCATTTAGCTAGGGCATTAATGGAGACAGAGACATTGAACCAAAATGTATTATTCAGCACTTAAAAGCACAGAGCATCTGCTCAAAGCAGTTTAAACCCCCCGTCCAATTCCACTGCTGCTTAATATTTCACACACACTCTGATGGGGAGGAACGTCGCTTTAGGAGCTAATAGAAGCGCCAGATATTGTGCACACATTAATGACGTTGAAGAAGAGAGTGCTCTAAGGTCAAAGAGGTGTTGTGTTGTGTGGTGTCGATATGAAAAGAGCTTTTGTTGTAACCTGGAATACCGTTTGTGCTGAAGATATTTTCTTCTGTGTCAGAATACACTTCTCTCCGTCTGTTTTAAATGTTCTCATCTCTGCAAGTAGAAGACAACAGTGCTTTTATCATTTCTACTTCCCCTCTGTTTTATACACACACACACACGCACACACACACAGGCACTCCCTGTCTCTCTACCCAATCTCAGATCCCACACAAAGCGACGTTGCTTTCATTCGATCCAACCTACAGTATTTCTATTGGATGACACAGCAGCACTGGCAAACAGATTGCAGCGCCGGGATATATCAGATATCTCTAGGAATCTGACATTTATGGGTCTTGTTTTTCTTCCGCATTTTGCATAGAACCCATTTAGCATCTCCCCATCATCAACTTTTGACTGAGCTGTTGCTAGAGTTAAAGAAAAGCTGTTCAGAAAAAGGGACCTCATTCTATTTTGTGGCGCTGACCGATTTTTATGCCCTCAGGGGGACATGCACATTCCCACTTGTATTTGACTGCACATTCCCTCAGGCAGACACATATTTACTGTATGTGTGCCTCAACTCTCAGCATCATCCACCCTGCGAACTGTACCAACTAAAAGTTGCAGTACAGCTCTTTGGAAGTTGGAGTTTTTGCTGGAACAAGTGGTTAGCACTGTTTTTTATTCATTATCAGGTAAGACAGCAGAAATGATTGAAAGGAATAACAAATTAAACTGGGCCTCTTTTTTACTGTCCATATAAAAAAGCAACATTCAGGTACAGAATGGAGCTAGTTTCATGTGTATCGTAACTTCAGATGTTAACTCTAAAATCTTGAGTCCGACTTCACATCAGTGCATTGCAAAGTACCGCTCAAAACCAACATGAAAGAACATTGTAATGTTCCCTCAGAATTTAGTGTTTTTGTTAAACTGTATGTAAAATGAGTCGACATGAGTCACGTAACGTTATTCTAAGGTACCGTCTATGTGCTGGATTTTACCTTAGGCAGCTAGTAAATAAGCCCACTGAGGGCAACGTTATTGTTCATATTTTAGCATAATGTTTAGTAATGACAGTAGGCTAGTAGTGGTCATAGTGAGTGAAAATATGACGTGAGGCAATATTGTGTTATTTATCTGGAATTAGCTGTGTATACTGTGTGATACTGCATCTGTAAAAGCTGAACTGACTCACAGTAGCAAAACCGATTTTTATTCTGATCCAAAGACTCTTTCTGTGAGATAAAGAACACTAAAAGATTATTCTCTGGACACTATCCATTATATCCAAAGGTTACTAAGTAATCGTTTTAAATAATCGTGATTATTGTTTTTTTCATAATCGAGCACCCCTAGGTAAAGTCAAATACAGTTACAACAGTCTGGTAAGTCCAGAAAATAACTTAACTTTACTGTAACGCAGCCTTTTAAAACCAGGAAAAGACAATACTTATGCCATATTACGATAAAACAATACCCAAAATCTAAGACGATATCTAGTCTCACATTGTATCGACATATTGCCCAGCTATACTTTCAACAGTGACCTTTTATGCTCCAATTCCCCCTTCATCTTAGTCAAGACTTACTTTTAACTTTAAGTCATATCAATCAACATATGGCATATGAAAATCCACAATCAAGGAAAAAGTTTTTTTTGTTTTTGTCAATGTCAGCTTGTAGATCATCCAGATTTTTGTGTCCTCTGCTCCACTTTGATCAGAAAATTGCTTTCTGCTCCCAGATGGAACGCTGCGCCAGTTGTCACCCTCACCGATTCCCTCTAATCAACCACACCTGGCGATACACCTGGCACTCTTGTCACTAGCTCAACTCCCTGATTGCAGCGAGCTACCAGACCCCTTGTGTCTGATTCAAATCTTCTTTTTTTTTTTTTTGTTCAGCCGGGCACACACAGGATACTGTAAGAGATGAACTATAACTACAACTTCATAGCAGGGCAATGTTAAAAATCCTGTATCTTTTTGGACTAACTTGCTATTAAGTTTTTTTTTTTAATTCAAATGTAAACCCTGAGACATGTGTTGTGTGGGCGCAGTTAGGGGCAAATTAACCTCAGAGCTAACACGCTTACGGATCTCATTGCACAGTTGCATGGCGACAAGGAGTCATCGAGAGGAAATCTGCTGCTTTCCAGCTCCTTCCCACATTCTTTTCGTAGTTGTTGCTTCTCACTCCCTCACTTGGATGACTTCTTCGGTTTGATTATACCTGGGGGATTCAGGAAACTTTACTTGAGAAAAGGTAGAAGTTAACCGCTAAAAAGGCCTTGGGGAGGAGGGAGAGAATAATAATCGTGGGATGCCGCTGTGTTTTAAGAGGGCTTCCCATTGAGAGAGGAGAAAAAGAAAGGCACACTCTCTTTCTCACACCCCCTTGACATCCAGGAGTGAGGGAAGTAGGAGAGTGAGTTTGAGGGGAAGGAGGGCAAAAGGAGGGCAAACGAAGGAGGGAGCCAGAGGCTTTATGAGTGTTTTGGGAGGAGAATTGTGTGCCCCGTGCCCTCATCAACATGTCTTCTTATCCACCGGGGTCCGACGGCTCCTCTGACAAAATGAATAATTCCCCATGTCCTCTGGCCCTGGCGGTGACCTGGCAAAGAGGCTATAATTAATGCATAGGCCAGGCTGGCTCTCGACTATCACAGATGAGAAGGAGTAGATGCAGATTTGGATTATTAGATAATATTGTAAGAAGGACAAAAACTTACATTCAGAGCTGCTTCTTTGTCTCAGTTGTACTACTTCCACAAAAAAGCCATTGTTTGGTATGCACAGCAGTAAGTGCTTGCATATGCAGACTGCGACAGTTAGTTTAACGTGCCCAATGTCATACAGATATCCAGCAATGTCAAGATTTGTATTTCTCTGTGTTTCCAATTTCATGAGACAGTGATGCGTGACAGCAGTGACAAGAACTCCAAAAGGTGCCACACACTGCCCAGGTACTCACAGAGCAGTGCTGACTTGGCTGTTGAATTTCGCTTTTTTACCCCCTTTCCATTTCACTTTTCGCAAAGCTCTTGCAGATGAGATTCTACCTGTCAGCTGAGTTTGGGATATGGGGGGGGGGCTAAAATGAAAGCCACCAAAGTCATCTTCCGTTTCCATCGGTTTAGTTTTGTAATGGGCAGTATTGGAAGAACTATTCAGATCTTTTAAAAATGACTGCACCACAGTGTAGAAATACTGGGTTACAAGTAAATGGCAATACAGTCATGCATTCAAATGTTTACTGAAGTAAAAGTACCAAAGTATTAGCATCCTTAGCATGTGTGGTTTGGATATTTCACCGAGGTGGTCAATAAAGTTGTATATTTATCTATAATAATACATTCATTTGATGAAAATATGTTAGATTAGTAATCAGAATCTGCAAAGTAACTAAAGCTATTAAATAAATGTTGTGGATTAAAAACAATATTTCTCTTTGTAGTGAAGTAAAAGTATATAGTAGCATAAAATGGAAATACTTAAGTACAAGTACCTTAGAACTGTACCTAGGTTTAGTGGTTGTGTAAGTGTACTTGCTTTCCACCCCTGGTAAATGGGTGATTGACATTCATAATAACGTAATGTCTGAAACATAATTGTACATACTCTACCTATCAAATATTTCAAGACATTATTCAACATTTATTAGGGAAATAAAAACATCCACTTCTCAGTTTTGTATCCGGTGTAGAACCGGATGACCTTTGACCTTCCACAGTTTGACTACAAGGATAATTCTCTCTCCTTCGTCTTGACACCGATCACCCCGCTTCTCCAACCAGCAGGTGAAAACAATCCTTTTTCTCTTCTTGCTCCATTTCATTCGTTATTATGTTAATTAGATTTTCCCTCCAAAGTCAGCTTTGAATTGGGTATGTCTGCTGGTGATTAGCTTCGCTCCCATCCTCAGCTGTGAGGTGAATACAGTATCTGGGCTGCAAAACGTGCGATACGTCTACAATCCCACTATCAAATTCCTCCCCCTCCTAGAAGGCTTGCCCTTGCACGTCCTGAAATCTTATTGATGTCTGAAATATAGCTGACCCATATCTGCGAAGAGAGATCGGGGTTGTATTTTCCTCCAATAGGTTTTTCTCTCAACCCTCATGCATGCAAATGACGGCCCGTTTGATAAATGTTGGGAAGGAAGTGAGAAAAAAAATAAATAAAAATAGCACTTGCTTATTTGCTCATTTGACTGTTGAACTTTGAGACTGCAGCTGGTTTGCTCAAGAGAGTCCGGACTATTTGATGAGGTTTTGAAACCAGTCATTTAAATCAAATGCTGTGTTTTAAAAGTTTGGAGGTATTTATAAGGAATTAAAGATGGCTTTGGTCGGTGTGTCTGTCCAGCCCACCTATTCTCAAAGTCAAACAGGCGGGCAGCTCTAATCACGGCACACATAGATTCAGATTCAGAGCAGCAATTCTTGAAAATAATTAATTGAACGATTTATGCTAATAAAGGGGGCCCTCCAAGAAATGTTAAACAAATGTTAGTTTACTCATCTTTGTAAGTGCTACCCAACTTGTAAAAACAGTTTAATAATGTCTTCTGTACCTCTCCTTCTTTTATTAGACGAGAACAGCTACAAAATCATGACAAGAGGCCTGTGTTTGAATTTGCTAACATAAAGGGACATCTAGTAATAAGCTCTTACCCTTACTTTGTCTTCTTAATGCTGCCGAGTTAAGATAGACGGGTGTATGGCTACGGATGTTGCGTTATTGCTCCACCACTCACTGGCAGCCCAGATGCTAGAAAGCTGTCGAAACTGGCCTGATCCTGGTTTGGGGTTAATTAAACTTGCAAACCCTGCAGCGATGATGGGCTTCCAAGGCCAGGACTGAAGAGGACACGAGCTTGAGGTCAGCAGGACCTTGTTAGGTGCAGCACAGGCTTGACCTAACGGTGATGGGAAATGGTTTGAAAGGTTCAGAGAAGGGGCAGAGCGAGTAGGCCCCAGCTGCACTCTGGGAAGGTGAAAACGGAACGGCTTTCAGTGAAGGCGTGGGAGTGTGGTTGATCCAGCCGACGAGCAGGTAGCGTCGCAAGACAGATGATTGCCAGCAACCCCCCCGATCCTTTCAAGCTGAATGTCGGTGAGAGAAGCATGTTGGATGAGCAGCTGTACAGGAGCTTTCTGCTTCCTGCCAGCTTGTTCAGCAAGGTGACCTTAAACTAGTTTGGCGGTGGTCCCAAGGCCCAAGCTGTGAATCTCACAGGAGGGTTTAGTGGCAACAAAAATCACTCTGCCTCTCTTGCCAACAATTATGAGCGCCACGTCTGTGAACTTACCACACTTTTTACTGTCCACGGCCTCTCAGCGAAAATGAAAAAATACACCAGAATGACAGTGAGAAATTACACCTTGGGTTTAATCTTTGTTTTTGGTTGGTGGAGAATATTGCTAGCATCTACAGTATGTGTTATGCCTTCCCAGGCTGAAAATGAATCATCTTCAAACCAATGACAGGTGTCTGCAATTTCAAGTGTTATGTGAAAATAGGTAAGCTAATTTTAACAATCGTGTAGCTGTTAAACTTTTTAAATTGCTTTGTTTGATGCACAACCTACGTGCATCGAATTAACACCTGTGGCAGATGTTGCAACTGTGTGATTTTCTCACCTGAAGATCAAGAAGGGCTTCACTCCCAAGTCGTCTCATTAGCACCCAGTGTAGGAATAGAGGTAAGTGACATACTGTGTAGTGGCAGACATTATCATAACCTAATAGGTCTCTTATGACATTTCCTAGTAACTTCAGGCATGGAGCCATAACTACTACGAGAATGAGGACTTAAAAGTGAGCCTTTGGGACCCGGAGCCTATCAGTGCGTCTCTATGCATCAAGGACCTTTGTCTCAAGGGTGCTCTATTTTTCGCCAACAGAAAGGTCTTTGTGTTCCAAGTCTCATTTAACACAGTGCATATCTTACATTTCCTGGGAAGACTCCCAACAGTAACTGCAGTTAGTTAAAGTTGGGTATTCTGAGGTTATTTCATTATCACTTTGGGTTATATTTTCCGTCTGTGTGTGTGCAATTGTAGACGTTTTGGTACCAAAAGTTCTTATAAGAATATATATGTGCAGGATATCGACTAATACTATTTTTTTCTTTTCTGCATGCAGGGCCACATATGTATGGAGTCTGAAACTGAAAATATTTTTTAAAGGCTATTCTATGTTTCTACACAATTGATAGTGAACATGTGAACATAATTCTGGCCAACAGAGACAGAGGGAGTCTGTTCTAAGGGTAACATACAACTGGTCGATAATGAGGTTTCTCCCATCCCTGGGTGGGCTTGAACCACCATCCTTTTTCGTTAACAGCCGAATGCGCTAACATTCGCTAATGCCCTGGCTAATATTTGAGTGGGTGTGGCCTCGATCTTCTAGCCCCACCCTCCTGCATTTGTTATTGACTTATACTGTAGAAGTTGGGCTGGCTTATCATGAAATATAAACATTAAGAAATTGAAAGTGTTGCATGGAGAAAATGGATAAATGATTCAATATGTGCGCAGCCGCTTTTCGAACATCAAACATTCACTTTTTTTTAGCTCTGTTTTTGGTCTCTGCCAACTTCTGCCCCTTCCCCTTTGTGTTCATCAGTTAGTCGCTAACTTTGTCTGTAGCTGTTTGTCTGTGGTAAGTTTGTTTTTAGAGCTTTTTTTGTCAAACAGCTGCATGCTGCGACTGAAAACGACAGTGAGAGCGGTGAGGGTGAGCCAAAACACTCACTTCTGTCTAGTCTCGCATTGCCAGACCTATCTCCACAATGTGTGGAGTAAGGTCTGGCTACACCACACATACTGTACGTTTTGGTGTAAAGGAAAAAAAAATGCTCTGGGTTATTTTGCATTTCTTTAAACCAGTCACAATCCTCTTGGGTGGCGCTAAGCTCCGGACGCAGGAACGATATTTCTGCAAAATGGTCTCGGGGAGGAACTTATTTTGGTGGAACATTTGCATTCGGCAAAAGAAAATGCCATATACAATAATAAATGAAGTTAGCTGTTCACACAGCACAGTCATTTTAGCTATTATGATTATCGCCGTGTGTACTTCGTCCATAGTAATCTCCACCAATTGGTCCCAAGTAGGTCTGCCTTGTTCCACCATTCAAATGTTTTCAAATGATTCAAAAATTGCCATTTTTCTTAGCTTGTTGCTTGTTAGCTTGAAGTTGGTTGTCGTTTCCCGAAGCGAAAAGAGTTTGATAACTATGGTGTGAGGTTGTGTACGTGTACCTCGTGAGATTGCATGGCTTTGGCGTGGCTTTATTTGTCAAGAGAGGAAGTTTGAATTGCTGTAGAGGGATTATCCCCCTCCTCTCTGTTTGGCTTGCCATCCTAATGTGACCTTTAGGAGAATTCCCCATTAGCCGGAGGGAGGCACAGAGCGCATGTTGTGCAAAGGCCACTGTAAGGGAAGTGTAGTGCCTGAAGGGAGCAGAGGTGTGACACAAACCTCACTACAGAAGCCCCAAACAATTGGACTGCTGCTGTTGATTCATATGGAGTACGTTCTTAGCTTTCACAATCTTTTTTTGGATTGAATGTACCTTTTGGATTGAATGTGTCACCTTTCACATTGATTGATGAGACAGTTTACTTCAGAAATATATTGTAATTACAAAGTGACTCAAATTATTGTGATGATTATGGTTTCTGCCAACATGTATTTTTCCTCTTTTATTTATATTTGTATCCATAATCTTGTAGAAGCATTAGAGTAGAAGGTCATTTTGCTTTAACACGTCTTCACCTCAGACAAAAAGTTCTCAGCAAAAGCAGAGATAAGCAAAACAAGCCCATTCTTATAATTCAAGGTAATAGCTTTTTCATCTCATTTACATCAGAAAACCATTTTTGCAGTGTGTGCATGTCTGAGAGAAACAGCTACACAAAAAGCCGAGAGAGGAGGGGGAAATAATTAAAACGTAAGGGAAATTGGCTTTTATCTGTGTTTTTGTTTCTTTTTTGGTCAATATTTGCCGTTTAAAAGCCACCTTGTCAAGCTGAAAACAAAAATAAATGCGTGTTGAGTGAGTGTGATTTAAAAAAAAAAAAAAAAGCTAAAAAAAAAATGTTTTCAACGAATAAAGCAGGTGTTAAAAGCAAAACATAGATGAGGGAGAGTGCATTGGTGGATTTGGAAAATGAATAGCCTCTCCTGTCATAACATTTATCAGCTGATGAGTCATTTTCTTTTTGTGAACACTGCAAATTCTGTTTAATCCAACTGAGAAGCAATACATCCAATTATTCATGTAGCGTTTAAGTGTTCATGGGGTGAAAGGCACAAAACTTTGTATGAGTTTTGAAATTGTAAATTGCTTTACATAGCATGAATTACAGTACCACTGTAAACATTGAACATCTTTATCTATATTTAATTTGATGTGTCTATGTGGGTGTCTTAATGTGATGTCTTGTATGTGCGTTACATGTTTTGTGTTATATATATATATATATATATATATATATATATATATATATATTTATTATTATTATTATTATTATTATTATTTCCTATGGGAAAATAAAGACTATCTATCTAGCTATGTTGATAGCTCTAGTTATTGCAATGACGGTCACTCCACCCCTTTTGTCAGGATTGAGAAATCTCAATTATTTATTGTCCCCAGAGGATGAACGCCAATAACTTGATTTAAAAACAGAGGAGTCAGAAATGTTGTTTATCCACTGACTTTACCTCTAGCGTCACCAAGAGGTTCACATTTGGATTTGACATAAATGTTTCAACATTGGATGCCGTGAAATGTAGTACATGCATTCATGTTCCCCTGAGGATGGATTGTAATAATTATTGTGATGCCTTACGGTTTCCTCAGGCACCATCATCAGGCTAAAATGGTTAATGACTAAGTACTTGCTAAACTGGTGACCGTCCCCTCAGCTGTACTTTGAGTTTATGCTAACATGCTAAAATAACATGGTGAACAGGCTAAACATTATTTCTGCCAAACCTCAGTATTGTCATTGCGAGCATGTTAGCATGCTATTGTAAGCATATAGCTAAAAGCAAAGCTGTTCCACGTACAGCCATACAGAGCCACATGGCTGTAGACTCGGTTCTTTGGTCAACAAAACTATACAGTAATACATTATTATCATTGTCATTATTATTTTTTTATCAGCAATAGTAGTAACATAATGATTGCATTTTACACACTATCCAAAGATGTGTGCTGTGTCTTACAAAGTGTAAGTGAGCAGCAGGCACATTATGGGAGTGCACATGTGTGCCTGCATGTGCTACATTTTCATCCTTTTTTCCCAGTTCAAACTTGGCT
The DNA here is from genome assembly GCA_013375575.1 of Percina caprodes. Taxonomy (NCBI): domain Eukaryota; kingdom Metazoa; phylum Chordata; class Actinopteri; order Perciformes; family Percidae; genus Percina; species Percina caprodes. Next base: position 4,344,600 of record JABXJD010000028.1, on the reverse strand, counting down.
GAATCACCTTAATCAAGGACTATTGTCAGATGCACAATGGCAGTCACAGACATTCACACATAAACACATCCTCACACTGCTTATTATCATGTAGACGTCATCTAAAATGGAGCCACTTTAGCTATATCAGAAGCCAATGCTAAACGCCTGGCGCTTTTTGAGAGGTATACTGGCCTGGAGCAGTGACTGGAATTGGTGTGTGATTGGACAACTTGTTCCAGTCTGGAAAAGAAGGGGGGGGGGGACGAGAAACGGTGTATTGGATAGAGAAATAGAATCAGAAAAAAGTGATACTTTTTAATCAGAAAACATGATTCCATGTTAGAAAGTTGAAAAAGAAAAAAAAAACAGCACAGTAAATACAATCAAGGAGCTTATAAATAGGATAAAACATGTTTATTTTTGACTAGAGCATAATTAGGATTAGTGGTTAATAATAAACATGGCTGTAACTACCACTGAGGTCATATCCTCTGTACTTTCTCTAGGAATTTGGGGTTTTTAAAGACCCATGGGGAAATTTTACAGTATGTGGATCTTGTATTGGCTGTTAAATAAATTAACTCCACCCATTTTTTCACAGGCATATATATATATATATATATATATATATATTAAATAAATAAAAAAAAAAAAAATCCCCCTCTATGTGTCATCCTCAAGCTCGGGTCCTCTACCAGAGACCTGGGAGTTTGAGGGTTCTGCGCAGTATCTTAGCTGTTCCTAGGACTGCACTCTTCTGGACAGAGACCTCTGATGTTTTACCTGGAATCTGCTGGAGCCACTCTCCCAGTTTGGGGGTCACAGCCCCCAGTGCTCCGATTACCACCGGCACCACTGTTGCTCTTACTTTCCACATCTTTTCTAGCTCCTCTTTCAGCCCTTTGTATTTCTCAAGCTTCTCGTGTTCCTTCTTCTTGATGTTGCTGTTGCTTGGGATCGCCACATCTATCACTACTGCCTTCTTCTGCTGTTTGTCGATCAACACGATGTCTGGTTGGTTAGCCATCACCAGTTTGTCAGTCTGGATCTTGAAGTCCCACAGGATCTTAGCTTGGTCATTCTTGACTACCTTAGGAGGTGTCTTCCATTTTGACCTTGGGACTTCCAGCCCATACTCGTGGCAGATGTTCCTGTACACTATGACAGCTACCTGGTTATGGCGTTCCATGTACGCTCTTCCTGCCTTCATCTTACACCCTGCCATGTGCTGTACTGTCTCTGGGGCATCCTTGCACAGTCTGCACCTGGGGTCCTGCCTGGTGTGGTAGACCCCAGCCTCTATTGATCTTGTACTGAGTGCCTGTTCTTGTGCTGCCATGATTAATGCCTCTGTGCTGTCCTTCAGTCCAGCCTTTTCCAGCCACTGGTAGGATTTCTTGATATCAGCCACTTGTTCTATTTGTCTGTGGTACACGCCGTGCAGCGGCTTGTCCCTCCATGACGGTTCTTCATCTTCGTTGTTCTCACTTTCGGGTTTCTGCTTTCTCTATATATATATATATATATATATATATATATATATATATATATATATATATATATATATATATATATATATATATATATATATATATATATATATTGAATATATCATAAAATGTCGTGGTCACAAGCCCAAAAATAAGAAAAGTTGACGTTATGATGATGGCACAGAAACTTTTTATGCTGCTAAACAAAATTCACAGTAAATACTACTGAACAGGTATTAATGTGTGTGGAGGAGGTATTTATAAAATAGGCCCTAAAGATGAACATATTCTTCTTAATGCATAAGATCTTCCATATTTATAGTACAATGTTCAAGAATGTCCAAAATCCTTTTTACTCGTTGTCTCAAGTTCACTAAGTACAGTAGGCATTTATGTAAAATACAGAACTGAAGCTGTAAAGACTTTTATTACTGTTTAATTCACCCCACATCCTTTAGAAGCTTTGATTTAGGCTGCTCATACACCCCTATAAATGTATCTCTCTCATAGGATTGTATTGGCATTGATTCGGTCTTTTTGCAGAGCCCTTATCTAGAGCAAGATTACCTACAGTGACTGAAGGTGTGAGACATGCCCTTAATCTATGTTAATATTAAAAGGCTGATAAATGTGAGAAGGGCCTCAAATGGGAGTTGGGATGATTAATACTGGTTTATTTATGGCAGTCATATTCTGTGGTGTCTGAAATATTGTCCCGCATAGATCACAGCAGCTAGAGAAAAAAAAGCAGGGCAACTGATGCAGTAACTTCTGGGGGTGTGTGTTTGTGTGTTGTTGTTTTTTTTTTCTTCTTCAATTTATCCTTTTTACATGTACAACTTTAGCTAAAGGAGAAGGACTATCAACAACATTCATGCGTATTGTGAAAGTAAAAGTAAAAGCGCACCGCTTCAGGCTGCAGTTGACCTCTTTGTGTCTGAGGCGATCACTGAAAGTTGCCTAGAGCGCTGTGCAGAAGTCTCATCATCTGCACAGCGCTTCTGTGAAAACATCTGTCCGAGAAAAGATCCATCCCTCCGTTGTCATCCAGCTTTCTTCCCTCTGCTTCTCTGTCTCTCTCCATCTTACCTTTGGCATAAACCTAGGGGTGTCAAATTCATTTAAGTTCATGGGCCTCATACCCCTAATTTGATCTCAAGTGTGCCAGACCAGTAAACCACTCCAGAAAGATCAGAAACTTTATCTGCCAAAGAGATTCTTGTCAGCTTGATGTTGGCAAAAAGTTGCTTCTGCTACGATGTGTTCTAAGGCCAACATAGGAAAAAAATATATCTTATTCAGAGAAAAAAATTAAATTTGTAGAAAAAGAACTCTAATATTCTGAGATTTAAGTGGTAAATTTACAGTTAGAATTAATTACTTCTCTGCAATTGTCATTCTTTGCAAAGTCATCCAGTGGGCCTGATTGGACCCTTTGGCGGGCGGTTCTAGCCCCGTATGTTTGGCTTCCTGGCATACTGTTAGCCTGGTTCTACCAGACTCTTAGACATTTCATTTGTACAGAGTCTGGCCACTCTCTGTTGACAAGTGTTAACTTCCTTGAAGGCGGGTACACAGTTGAAGTTTAAATCTATTGGATCTGCTCAGAGCCACTCTGGATCTGCCATAACCAATCGCTAGCGTTTGATCATGACGTCATCTTAATATTGCGAGCATTCGCCTGAGCTAACTCCTTTACCACTAACGGAGCGAACTCAACGTCATTGTTCTCAGCCACTCCCTCTGTTCTCTGATTGGACCGGTAATGATTTGACCAGAGAAAACCCTCCAAAGCCTCCGCTACGGACTTACAGGAATCTGAGGTCATATGTCAGATAGGGTTGATTGTACCTCACTGTTGTGACTCAGTGGGCCACGTCAACCAATCTGGTCTTCCATTCACTCTGGCAAAGAAAACTTAGTAGAGAGGGTAAATGTGAACATGCCAGTCTTGTGTTATAATGTAGATGGAGAAAATGGAGCTTTTTTTGAGAATGGTGACACAGGCTGGCAAATAAATTGTTTCGGTTGGCAAACACTCTTGCTGCTTTCAAACAAAATGAGGAGTAATAAGGGATTCCTCCGCTATTTTGTTTGATATCTAGACGTACTTTATCTTGAAGAAATTGATCTTGAAAATAACTCTTGTTATGATTTGAAACTATAAATAAAATTGTATTGAAAAATTGTGGTTATGGCTGAGTACCGAATTCAATACTTTTTAGGCACTGACTGAATTGCCTCTAATGTAGGCCTGCACGATGAATAGTTATAAAATTGCAATCTTGATTCTCCCTGTTCACAATTTAATATTAAAAAAATATGTATTTTTTTTTAATTTAATTAATTTTTTTTGAAAGATTCATTTAATTTTATGAGCCAACTGCATCACAAACGCTACTACTTTCTTTGAGTTTAAACAGACTTTATAAAATGCTCTCCCTTCTCTCCATTGTTTACAGGCTTGTGTTGATGCGCAATGTACTATAGATGCAAAATAAAAAAAAATCTGTTTGGTACTGCCAATTTGTTTTGTGTTGTCATGGTTCATATGTGCAATAAACATTACACTTCATGAGGAAAAAATCATGGCAGAGAATTCTATCCTATTCTAAGCTAAAAAAAATCGTGATTCCTATTTTTCCCAGGCCTACTCTAAAGTGTGGAGTATCAACAAATGCCTCGTCATTCAAAACCCAATTTCAATATCTCATCAGTGTCAGTGTTAAGAACCAATATCGAAGATACGGTATTGGTACTGGCATCGACATTTTTCAATAATTTTTGAATACATTGTAAATAATGGCTGTGAAATCTACAGTTATTTACTTTAGATTTCACAGTAACATTACTATATACGTACCTTGTCAACATGACAAAATCACAGTAGTCTATTACATTTGAAATCACAGTAGTCAAAGCATTACTGTAAAAAAATCACCATATATCCAATATAGTACTGTAAATAGTAAACTACTGTATTTTACTTTTTTATCTTATGTTTTGTATTTTACAATGAATACATAAAATACTGTAAATGGAAGTATGGTACCTTTACTGTAAAAAGAATTTACAGTAACTTGCCGGCCAATTGTTGCCAGTAAGTTACTGTTAAATTTATGTTAAATTTGTTACAGTGTACCAGCCCTAGTTCTGGGTCCTAAGTCCTGTTTTTAGAGAACTTCAACCTTTCTAAGTGCAACCCGCTCATCAACTCATATCCACAAATCAAATGTTGGTGCACAGTCTGACCGCCACATTAACTAAACACACTGCTTTTAATTAGGATGTCAAACAAGAATAAAAGAAAAACAGGGACGTATGGAAGCGGCAAACTTTTATGACGTGACATAATGACACCCGACAATACCAGCTGTTACAACAAGAAGAAGAAGTTGAAGTAAAGTGCAAGTTATATAGTGTGAAAGAAAACTGAAGGAAGACTTAACAATTCACTTGTTAAAAAAAAAAAAGAACTACCAACTTTGCAATTCATTATTTTTATCTCTCAGGTTTTCTTTCAGGTGTGATCTTAATTTTCTGAATATAAAACAATTGGAAGAACATTACAATTCCCTTTTTGAAAGATGTAAGCAGAAAGAGGGAAAGTGATAATACGTTTGCACCTTGTTGCTGTGGGTGAAAGTAGAACTGCAGCGAAGCCTTTTCTATATTTGAACCGTAGGCAAATGACGGATGGAGAAGTAAAATTAGGTAAACTCATACAGTGGTGCTCATAAGTTTATGAACCCATGCTAAAGTTGACTTAAAAGAAGAATAAAAAAAAATCACCTTTTGAAAATTGATCTCAACGCCTTAATTAAAACAAATAGGAAAAATCCAACAAGGACAGCAATTTTCTTTATGAATGAATATTGTAAATAAATTTAAATACAGGGGGGCATAAGTATATACACTTCTATGTTAAATTCCCATAGAGGCAGGCAGCTTTTTATTTTTAAAGGACAGGTATTTCGTGGATCAGGATGCATCCTGATAAAGTTCCCTTGGCTTTTGGAATTAAAATAGCCCCGCATCATTACATTGTTTTCACCCCTACCCCTTGCCCCTTGGTTTCTTGGGCCAAGGGGTAACTTCCAAGATGGCGTCTCTGTTGATTGTGTGGGTTTTGACAACAGTGTCATATGCATATTTTATAGTTATTTTATGTTCACTTTGGTGGTGCAGAGGCAGATGTTATCTGTGTAATAATTAGGTCTGTTTGAAATACACGTGTACACACACACACACACACACACACACACACACACGGTGTGTTGTATATCTGTTTCAGTTATCACCGTTTTGAATGTCATTGATGTTCAGAAAAACATTTTGTTAACAACATTCTGTCTTTATTGCCTGATAAATTAAACATAACAGGCAAAAACATTACATTAAATATATTATAATACAGAACCATTATCAACTATTAGATCCATAACTTACATGTCACACACATAAAAAGGCATTCAAATGTATAAAACTAAAAAAAAGACACAAGACCACAAACAAACAAATAAACTACAGCTGTTATGATATTCCAGACCCCCACCCCCCAACAAATCATCAGTGTCCCTATCATAACCAACAACAATATACAAGTGCATGAACAGGAATTACAAATGATTATAACAATACAGTACCGATGCAATAATGAACACATGATTTAAGAAGCTTCTGCTCGTTTTCAGCCCCAAGGTGGACCAGCTGCTGTGTCCTCCTGGTCCCTGTGTGATACAGGCCGGTATATGTAAAGCACGTAGCGATGTATCATAGACCGTTAATATTAATATATACAGTCTATGCGATGTGTATACAGTCCATTCAAGGCAGAGAAATGCGATCAACATTCAAATCACTATTAACGTTAGTGTTAGCGCAAGCTAGGGATTTTTTTATAGTGTCAATTAAGAACATGGTTACAAGTATATATGTACAGGACTGCATAGACCACAAAACAAGACTGTCGTAACTTTTAAATCAATTATTTAAGCTGAAAATACTTACATTTATGGGTCTCTCTGGTTGATGCGGCAGCCATTGTTGCTTGTGTGTTTACAAGTCAGCTCGCGTCCTCACTTGCTTTCAAGGGGTATACACCCCTTGATCTTACCCCTACGCCTTGTTCGACAAAGGTAATGGGACACCACTAGATCCCACGTGAATGCGCAAAAACAAGGGGAAGGGGTAAGGGGTAGGGGTAAGATAAAGAAATGAGATTCAACATACTTCCACAGGTACAAATTAGTTTTGCACCAAATGTATTGCAAGAAGTGTTGCAAAAGTCGAGGGCGCAGACTGGCTGCTGTGTGATGCGAGAGAGCACATTGCAGCGACAGATTCAAGAGGTTGTAATCACCGAGTTGTGGTTGTACTGGAAAAGTGACTGAAGTGAAACAAAAAAAATACGAGTACAGATTTTTTTTCAACAAGCTCTCAAATCCTATTCTACAAGTGCTCACATCATATTCTCACATCAAATCTATGCGTTCTCACATTTGCACCATAATTACCTTCACATAGAAACACCTTACCAAACATTGCTTCGGACCTCCAAGTGTAATTTGGAAAATGCAATAAAGTAAGAGATACTGTGGGCTAGAAAGTGTTTGCCATCTCACTGTGTGTGTGTGTGTGTGTGTGTGTGTGTGTGTGTGTGTGTGTGTGTGTGTGTGTGTGTGTGTGTGTGTGTGTGTGTGTGTGTGTGTGTGTGTGTGTGTGTGTGTGTGTGTGTGTGTGTGTGTGTGTGTGTGTGTGTGTGTGTGTGTGTATATATATATGTGTATGTGTGTGTGTGTGTATATATATATATATATATATATATATATATGTATATGTAAAATTAGAGCTGGGCAACGATTAAAATTTTTAATCGCATAATTTCCCCGATTAATCGCGAGTAATCACAAAATTAAATAATGAATTCAAAAGTAGTGTATATAGTGCAATTTTTTTTAAATGTTCTGCCATATGAACAAAAGTGCCTTAACATTTGTTCTGCAAAAACTTACCAGCATTTTGTTCATAAAGTAGCAGTTAAATAAAATATATAGTGTCCATCTCAACTTAAACAATGTATTTATCATCCAGAGTTTAATTCCATCTGGTTGGAACGTGTTGCTAAACGACTCCTTGTTATGTCCACGTTCATCTGTTGTCGCTGTAAAGCAGAGACACTGAGGGACACTGTCCAACGCGCTGTAAAGCAGAGACACTGTGACAGAACGCTGGAGTCCGTGCGCAAAGAAGGTGACATGATCAGAAGGCAGAAAGCTCGCAGCAGCGATCGGATTTTGTATCTATTCGTACTATCTGCGCTAACTGCGGTGACTTTTGTTTGACACATTCCACTGCTGTGCAACTTCAATAAAGTGTCCCGTGCATGTCTCAGCATAATGTCTCTCCTCTGTTTTCATTCCAGTCAACGCTGAGAGCAACAGCGCGTGCATGTTGTAGCGTGGTCGCTTTTGCAGTCCTCTCCTTTTCATACAACTCGTGTATTTTTCTTGTGATGGTGCGTCTTGAGGAAATCTCATACCTGCCTCATTGTTGAGATTCTCAGTACTGGAAGTACTCCGGTGATAAGAAAATTAAACTTTGCAGTAGTTACAAAGCCTGTGAGCAACAAACTTTTACAATAATAAAGAAATAATAAAAACTGTGTTAACGCGCGATAAAAAAATTGTCGGCGTTAAGTAATTAAATAGTTAACGCTAGCTAAAATATATATATATATATATATATATATATATATATATATATATATATATATATATATATATATATATACACTGTCAAATCACCTGCTTTGTCTTTACTCACAGCAACTCACACTGCCCTACCTGTCTTTCACTTTCCATTGATAGAATCAGCAGTGCATGTAATAACACAGAGATATTTCACACTAATTTACACCTGAATAGAATATATTTCAGGACTTATGGCAGCTCCAGTCATTATGTAGCGCCTTTTTAATGTAACTCTTCCTTCCCCGTGGCGTGATACATTTCAACAATAATTTGAATGTTGCCGGTGATGTTAATCTATTGTAGGAACCCTTTCCTTCAGTCGCAACACTTTGTGGGAAATGCTAATGTAAGTTATTGATTTGTCTTGTTTTTCCACGTTTAAGTCATGAATTTCACAGTGGTCTTCAGCTACTCTTGAAGCAAACCAGAGCACTTTAATGAGATTGGCTTTTCATACAAAGGAAAATGTCAAAAGTCTCCTCAAACGTCTGGACAAATTTTGGAATCATCATGGGTATTGGAAGCTGTCAAAGTCGACGCTGAAGGTGATAACGAGATGTGTTGGCAGTGTGCTCCTCCAACAAGTTATCAGCATCTGTGTTACGCTCACACAGGCGCATGCACCAACACACAGTTCCAAAGGTAAAATGGGCAGTGTTTTAGCAGTGGTGCAGACACAAACGCTATTATACAAACCAAGTGCGATATACCACACAAACTCCTTTAGCTCAACATGACACATTTTTTGTTGGTGAATGGCCCTCTATCACAATGTCTAGAACCACACCAGAAATATGGAGATATTTGCTCCTCCTCGTTGATTATTTTAATCGAATCCCCCTTCTCTGGGATTTCACAGAGGCTTATCAGGAGGCAGGCTGGCTGGGAATCCGTCGTGCTTGGTAAGGTGTAGCGTCTTGGGGACACAACACCTTTCCGAAGCGCCGCACAAAAGCCCCCAAGCACTGCTGAGAGTGGCAGATATCCGCGCACCCCGCAGTGCCACAATCACAAATACATACATTTAGTCAAAAATACAAGGGTCTTTGCTGTTGGGCAGATAATGAGACTGCCAATCCTGTGAAAACGCATGACTGAAGGAGAAGGAAAATAACCAAGGTTACGGAAATGGAAAATGTTGTCAACAGAAAATACACAAATATAGCCCCCGGAAAGCCAGTGATCTTCAAATATTCAACATAATTGAATGAACACAAAATGGATGGATGGAATTTGTAATATAGTATGGTATGACTGGCCAGGCAGGGCGTGCTATTTATCCGTTTTATTGACACGGTTCAGAAAGGACACTTACATCAGCCAACATAAATAAACATTTTACTTTGACAATAACCTGCAGATTGAGAAAATGGTCTAAAAGGCATAAGGTACAGGCAGCCAGCTACTGTAGGCTGTCTATGGACAGTGAAAGGGAGGAGGAGATTTTTCGCTGAGATGGTAAAGCACAGAATGGGACACAGTGAGTAATTGAAAACATCCCAGACAGGATGTGGTTACACGGGAGATATATTACTCTTTGCGGAAAATAATGTGAAGGAAACTAATGAGTCAGTATTTCAGTAATTGTCCTCAGCTAAGAATAAGCATTGACGGAGACAGTGAGACAGTGGGCCTCTCTTTCGTGTCACCAAAGCCTAATTGCAAGGTGACCATTATATTTGAGAAACAAGACACTGACGCTGGACTCAGCTGATGGGTAACTCTGTGCAGCTCTTAATGAGCTGCGCTGCTGTAAACATGATTTCATGCTTCTCAGTGGCAATTATCATAAAAGAAAGAGCCTTTAAGGCATATGTTAACCCAGTTTCGCTATTCTTTTACTAATATTGTCTGTTGCTGTTGTTACTTTGTGCCAGTTAAATCAAATAAACCATAAAAGTGTCCAAAGAAAAGTGTAATTACTCTAACTTCTGCTTAGCATTGAATTATTCTTTTGAACACAACATAATCGAATGAAAGTAAATGTTTCTCTAAAGTGCAACACACACCGACTCCCACAGTTGAGACATGACACTTTCTGACAGAACAATTAGACTAGTCAATGCACAGTAATGTGCCAGTTTAGGGAGTGAATGCGACAAAAACAGTTGCTTTTCTGGAGAGTTGATGTGCATCAACCCACAATGACACAACAGCTGTTCCCTGGGCTTACACCTGCCCTTAAATCTCCCTTTATCAGTATATCTGTATGGATATCAGCTCAAGTGACTTATGTGAAAGCAGCTATTCGCAGTGACAAACCTACAATGAATTTCACCCGACTCTCCAGTTGCCCTCAGTTCTATGAAGATTTTTTGCATCTTTGAGCTCATTGTTTTAGTTTTCTGGCTGAAAATTTGTTGTTTACAGTTAAACTTTATGTTCTGCCTGCAGCAGAAAACTGCTCCAAAAACCCACTGTACACTTCCAAATATTTTTTTCAAGAGTAGGGGAATACCAAAAACAGAGTTAAAAGTTAAATATTGGACTTGCATTCGCCAGGTTGCCATACACACAAGTCCAAATGAATGATGATGTTGCTCTGTGTCTGTTGCATGTGTAACATGTTCGCCATAATAAATTGATACGCTAATAATATATCAATGTTTTTGTTTCGCAGCTCCCCAGTTGCCAAAAGATAAGAAGAAAGTGTACGGAAATAATTACTGAGAGGAAGGGGGTCCGAGAACGAAGACAAAGAATTTAAATTTTTGCTCAAGGGAGGGTGGCCTGTATTTCTTGGGCAAGCAGAGGAAGGTGTTTCAACTTTTTCTCGTCTCAAAATTATATTTTCATTAATTCATTCAGAGGCAAAAATATTTCAGTTGATGATTCAAAGATGTTTTTACTATTTTGTTATGTTTGCCATTAATATATTATTTTAAGATATGTCAATAGTCAGTAGTTCTTTTGGCACTGTGTGTACAAGTCATTTCGTCACTATAAAAAAACAATTTTTCCTTTTTTTTTTTTTTTTAAAACAGTGGAATAAATGTTCCACAACATACACATACAGAATGAGGATTATTATTGAGCAAATTAACAATTTAGGACCTATGAAAATCATTCTGACAAATGAATTATAACCATTTTGACACATGCAGCAGGAAGTATTGGAACAGAGTATTGCAGAAAGTTTCCACTTTCTGCAGCTTGTTCAATGGAAATCACAAGAAACTGTGATAATAAAAAACCTAGCTGGCCAAATAAATTGATTTTTATGGTACCAGTGAGAGAGATGAAGGGATGTGTGCACAGAATGTGGATATTGACGAATTGCCAGGCCAAGTGGATTTTCACAATACCTGACAAGATCACGACTCGAGATTCACCACTTTCGATCCCCTGCAGGATGAAATTGGCGAGAACCCCGCCCCCCCCAACCAACGCTCAAAATGAAGAGATAAATCAGAGGGTGAAACTGTTCTAATAATGGAAGCTGGTTAAACATCACATGCTGAGTGAGGGCACTTGCCATTAAACGTCTTATATCCTTACATGACAGATGAAACGGTGTGAAATACAGCAGCGGCCACCTGTTGTCATAACCTTGTTACCACATTGCACAAACAACCGTTTTGCGAATCTGTTGGCCCCTGTAAAGTCTTCAAGATTTTTTTTTTTTTTCATCACTTTTCTCTCAAACTACAGATATTATGATGCTTGTTAAAGAAGAATGACATGGTGTTGAGCCAAAAGGTGAAGGACAACCTCAAGATCCAATCATCAGTGTCATGGAGACAAAATTACAGCAATGAAAGGGGGAAAGACGTAATGGCTAGCTTACCATATACTGCACACTGTAATCTACCATGTGTAGGTTGGGCAGTTTCTTCTGCTACAAGTACCTTCTGTATAAACTTCCCCAAAAACTCGTCAAAGTCACCCGGGGTAACTGAGGTGAAGCATGTAGGCAACTTTAAAGCTTTATTAGCAAATTAGCCATTCAAAATGTATGCAACGGTCCACAGTGGTCAGGAAGGGGGCGGTCAGTGTAAAGCATGATTCATGACCATCATTTGTGTTTGAAAAATTAATAAAGGGTGCCTGATAAATCATCACCCAGGCCAACCTTTGACAAAACCACTGAACTGTCATAATCTTCCGCCACCTTTGGATGGAAACACATGCTGACTGCAAGGTCAAGACGGATGAGAGAAACTAGAGCATATGTCAGTAAGGACGCAGACAAGGTGGTGTGTGTATCGCTCAATAATGGCATTTAATATTGACTATTTGTGGCCGATCTGAATAGGTCTCTCCTGAGCTGGACCTTGAAGAAAGGAGGAAATGTGTACACTTACACAAACCTGACCCTGAAGAAAGGAGGGGGAAAAAAAGCAAGTAAAGCCCAAACTACATGCAGAATATGAGCCTTTTATTAACTGGTGGAGACTTGCAGTGACAATTTCAGTGCATGCAGCTAGCTTAGTTTGATGTATTTCCTGTTGGAATAAGTTTATAGTTTGGTATTTCTAATAAAAGCATTAGTATTGGGAAGGTATGACCATGAAAGATACTTTGTGTCAAGTAATGGGATTTAAACACACCATTTTCAAAGTATGTTTTGTAACCTGAAACCAGGACATACTGACTCCCTCTAAAAGAAATTTAACAAACAAGGCTTTAAGGACTTAAAAGCTGCACACATCAATATTTTTATATTAACAATGGGAACATTTGACTAGTGCTGGGTACTGAAGTCAATACTTTTTAGGCACGGAATGTATTGTATTAAGTATCAAAAAATGCCTTGTAATTTGATACCCAATTTCAATACTTTACCCTTGTGTTGTCCTTTGTGTTACAGGGACTTGTTTAGTTTAACGCGTTTGAGTGCAGGACGGGTCTCGGGACCCGGGAGGATGAGGCCACGGTAGCAGAAAAATACGATTGAATACAGGATGGGTCTCTGGGACCTGAAGAACGAGATGATGGTAGTGGGAAACGTGTTGGACTGCAGGATGGATCTCAGGACTCGGGAGGACAAGATGATGGTAGTGGGAAATGCGTTGGACTGCAGGATGGGTCTCGGGACCACGGAGGACGGGGCCCCGCCAGTTCACGTGAAATGGCATCACATAGTACACGAGGATCACCTGGGACCCGAATCAACGCCAGGCCAATACAAAATGTAAAATAAACTGAATGGGTCCCAGTGACCCGAAGGACAACACAAGGGTTAAGGAGTGAATCTTGTTGGCGTCAGTGATCCAATAATAATGCTGGTGATTGGTTTCACGTCGTAGAGGCACGCAGGAAAAACTCTACATCACGCACAGAGACGGGCTCACGTAGTATGAGCTGACAAATTTCTTTTTGTTTTATAAAATTGGTGTGGGGAAAAAAGTAATTTAGGAACCAGTATCGAAGTCACTGTATTAGTAATAATAGTTCTGGTAGTTTCATCCCCTCAGTTCTGATAATCTTCCCTCTTTTTGATACCATGCGACCACACTTGTTCAGTCCGAACGACATTCCAATGTCGTTGCTGTAGATCCTGGTAGTGTGGATCAGTGAGTCGATGTCTCGCTCATTTCTGGCATACAGCTTGATGTCATCCATGAAGAGGAGGTGACTGATGATTGTTCCGCTTCGGAATCGCTATCCGTAGCCAGTTTTTGTGATGATCTGGCTGAGGGGGTTCAGGCCTATGCAGAACAGCAGCGGGGATCATGCATCGCCTTGGTATATGCCGCACTTGATGGTGACTTGTGCAATTGGCTTTGAGTTGGTTTCCAGACTTGTTTTCCACAGCCTCATTGAGTTCTTGATGAAGGCTATTAGTGTCCTGTTGACCTTGTACATCTACAAGCATTCCAGTATCCATGTATGGGGCATTGAGTCGTAGGCTTTCTTGTAGTCAATCCAGGCAGTGCACAGATTGGTCTGCCTGGTCTTGCAGTCTCGAGTGACTGCTCTATCCACCACTAGCTGGTGCTTGGCTCCTCTGATGTCACTGCCTATTCCCTTCTGGGCCCTGTGCATGTATTGAGCCATGTGCCTACTCATCTTAGCCGCTATGATCTCTGACAGGAGCTTCCATGTTGTGCAGAGGCAGGTTATTGGCCGGTAGTTGGATGGGATTGTTCCCTTCTGGGGATCCTTCATGATCAGGATTGTCCGTCTTTGGGTTAACCATTCTGGGTGGGTCCCATCCATCAGCAGTTGGTTCATTTGTACTGCCAGGCGTTCATGGAGCGCAGTTAGTTTCTTCAGCCAGTAGGTGTGGATCATGTCAGGGCCTGGTGCTGTCCAGCTCTTCACACCTGCCACTCTTTCTTCTTCTTTGGTCACTGGTTCTTGTCCTGGGAGATTGCTGTGATCTGTTCTTAGATCCACTAGCCATTGAGCATCTGTGTTGTGGGATGCATCT
>JABXJD010000028.1:4112500-4325000 GCA_013375575.1 Percina caprodes | reverse complement strand
TTGGATACAGATTTTTCTTCTAATTCTTGAACATACACTTACATAGATGTACAGTACATTCACATATCTCTCTGTCTTTCACCTCTCCATAGCCGTAGAGCTGCTTAAAGATGATTTCCTGTATATGTGAAATGGTAATTGTATTTCTCTAATCTAATCCCATTAGAACCCCGTACCTCCTCTACAAACTGCCCCGAGGAAATCACACAAAATGTCAATGAATTAAGTAATAGCTTGGTGCCGAGCCAGGGGTGCTCACCGTTGATCATGGCTGTCAGCAGAAAAACGCATCCGTCAACAGCAACTTGCACGCCCCGCGTGGACACACATACTCTCACACACACGTACCAGACACACACGCATAACCATACACGCATATAGTCAGTGGTGTTCCCACGAACCATTTAACCTCTCCATGAGAAACACACTTGTTGAACATTGTTGGCACTCTACAACCCATTCAACTCCTGTCCAGAACACCCACAGTCACACCACACACACACAAAAGTGAAGAAAATGCCAATGCGAAAGCCGAGTGCGTTGGCTGTGGTTTGGAATGTGTCCCTGTCCCGGAGTTGTGGCGGCTTCATCTGTGTTACAAATAAGACCAAAGAGGGCAAATATTGTCTAGGCTTGTTTAGCTGCAGGCTTGGAATACAAATGCAGATATGTTTGTAACCGCTGTATAAAATACGGATGACAGCTAATGACGCTACTTTACACTACTTTACACAAGCATTTGCACACGGATCATGCTTTAGTTAGCACTCTGCAAGATAGAGGAGGCTTTGTCTAAATGATAGAAGTGATTCTGGAGTACTGAATAGAGTCTGATTGAAAGTGTGTGTGCGCAGTGGTGAACAAAAGAGTGCTTACGTGTTGGATGGGCAAACTGACCAAAATTCAAAAATAATATGTGGGTATAAGGGCGTTTTCACACCTATAGTTTGTTTGCTTTTGGGTCCCAATCAGTTTAAAAACTTGGAGCGATTTCCCCTTGGTTCAGTTTTGTTTCACACCTGGAAGAAATCCAAGCATACCAAAATGCGCCATTACAAATCCCGCTAGAACGTTCAATCCACTCATTGGACCATTTTGTCTGGGGGCGGGAGCAAGAAAGTAAATGCAGGAAGAAGGTCCTGTGTTCAGGACGTGTGTCATCCATCTCCATGGTTAAACCAGCCCATTGTATGTAAAGCAGGCAGTGTGAACACAACAATAAGCTTGCTAAATGTTTGAACTTCATCACCGACTACTGTGTTCAGTTCAATAACTTCACTGGGCCTAGCAGGGCAAATGAAAAGCATACAGAGCACAGGCACTATTATGTTCCAGCCTTGCAGAGTTACAGAAAGGCCGACAAGGATTACATGTTTCAGAACCATGGAGAGACACAGAGTTAAGGACTTTGAATACTACTTGCGGTAGTCACATAAAGTAGCGATTGTAGAAAGTGCTGTTTTAACAAAAGTAGTCTTTCTCATTCATGCATGAATAAGATTTGATACCGCGGCAAATGTGAATTTTCTAATTAAGAATATCAACGTTTCAGAAACACAAAGTTTTAGGTTTGAATGATGCATTTCTGTCCTCCTCCCCTTCGAGAGAACACCGCTCATATTGCGATTCACAATTTTTTATAATCAAATGCTTTTAATGGTCAGAATGCAACAACTAGTGTTCCCAGATACATTCCAGACTTCCAGGCATCTTTTCAAAAGGTACTGTGCAAAAACATCAGTTTCTAACAGTTGCGTGACCAAAGACATTCCAAACCCTGGGTAAATATTGGAGATGTATTTGAAAGATGGAGACAGCTTAGAGCCCAAAAGGATGCAGAGTTGGCTGATTTCCTCCTGAACAGGTAGTGGAGCATTACCATCAGGCTAATTTATCATGGCTACAAGGGACGGCATTTTTATGTCATTTCAACATATGTGTACTCACATTGAATTATATAGCTAGAGTAACGTTTGCCGAGTTGGTTACTCGCAAAAACAATTGAGACACAACCAGTAAAGTTATCCTAACTGGTCCTGGCTAACTGTGGATAATGGTGCCATGTTAACCCTGCCAAGAGCCTGTTGTGGGTTGGGGTTTTTGTTGGGGTTTATTTTCCCCTTTTTCTTTGGTCTCCTCGTGTTTTTGTCTTAGTTTTCTCCCTGGTCCTGTCTTGTGTTCCCCTGTGTATCGGTTTGTTCTGCTTCCTGTTTTATTTTGGTAGTCTTGTTTCCTGTCATGTCTTGTCTTGTCTTGTCTTGTCTAGCTTGGCTTTGTTTACCTGATTGTCCTGCAGCGCCCTAATGTGATTCACCTGATGTCTCACCTGTTCCCCGTTACCTCATTACCTCTTGTATTTAACCCTTGTGTTCCTTTTGTCCTTTGTCAGATCCTTCTCCCAGTTTGCCAGTCCACGTGATGTCGTAATGTCTTGTTTACCCGCCTGTCTACTCGTCGTCTTTTGCCTGCTCCTGTAAGTCTCCTTGTTGTTTTTTGTCAGTGTTCCCTACGGTCTCCAGTTGTGTTCCTCCCCGCGATTTTCCCAACCCCTGCGCTACGGCTTTTGGTTCTCCCTGGCTCCCTGTGTTTTTGTGTTTTTTTTTTTTGGACTGCTACTCAGTTTTTGTTTAAACTTTTTAAACTCCTGCCTGCCACCACTCTGCGTTTGGGTCCTCCTTCCTCACCACAACAGAGCCAACATTACGAGAGGGGGCTGTAAATCATAAAGAGAGGACCGTGAGTTTGCAGTGAACATGCTGGTTTTATTTTGGGTACTGTTGACTCTCGTTCCCATTTTTCCGAAATATATGAACTGGAAGTAAAAGGGCGTGACTTTGGCCACTTTGTGACCTCCTCCTTCTGAATGTATCAACTGGAACGCTCTGAAGCTGGAACTGAACTGGAAGGTGTTTGTAGTATTGGTTCTGGTGACATCCCTATTAGCAGCATGGTTTTCTTTTAAGTTTGATATTTGTTTGAACATTTCATTGTGGTATAAGCGTATGTATTGCAGTTTGCATTATATGTATATCTCTAACTTGTTCAATTTTTACAAAATTGAATAATATGTTAACTGTATCCCTGTATTAATTAGTCTAAATCCCTCATTTGCCTGACGTTGGCTTTTGATTGATCCTTGAAATGCCAGGTGCTGAGCTGAGCTGCGAGTATCGGGTATACGGACGTCAAAACCACAACAGACTGCTCATAGATTCTGGTTACATCTGCGCAAGACCATTAAGATGCTGTTTAAAAACAGACATGCCTTCGTCATGAGTGAAGGCTGTTTGGGCAGAACTATAAACATCTCAGGCAAACCGGCAACCAAAGTTGGGAATGCCAAAACAGCTCTTTGCCTCCGGGCAAAAAGTTGCATGATATAGCAATAAATACCTAATGTGAGATGGGATGAATCAAATTCTAGCCCCTATAGCCTTGCAACACCGTCTTAATTGTTTTATGTAGACAAACAACAAAGTCAAGGTTACCCACCAGCTCCAGATTACATCATCATCACAACATAACTGCCTTTTTTATTTTCATTTTTTTTTTTTTTTTTTTACAATCTGTTGGCCCGAATATGTAATTCTGAATGCACTGCATACCTTACGAGTGAGCAAAAATGTTTTTCCAGGATGAGCATTTATTTTGCTTTCTGGCTCATTTGTTTCATTTTACTAGTCGTCTGCTATTTTTTTGGCATTAGCAGAGGAATTTTCTGTTTAACGCACACGGTTTATCACTTCTGCATATGCGTCTTTGCCTCGTGTTTTGAATCACAGCAAAAGCGCAACAGAGCACAGATGACACCATTTCCTTCCCAGTGGCACCATCTGGCTGTAGAGGATTCTCTTAATTCTCATTCTTATCCTCCCTTCTTACCTCCTGCTCTCCATCCTCTAAGAGCTTTCCTCCCTGGTCATTTCTCAGGCTCCTGTTAAACATCCTTGGACAGCACTCACAGCGTGGATCTTCGTCCATGTTCCGCTTTCCCTCCCTCCCACTTTCTTCCCCTCACTTTCACTGCATGCCTCTCCCTCAGTGTTCCTCTCCCTCCTTCGCTCCTCTGTTTTTCACCCCGTCTCTCTGTTCGTTGCTGACAGCTCTGCTTCTCAGGAGCACTGAGGGGAGCTGAAAAAACAAAGATTTGGTTCAGTGGCTCTGATCTTGATTTTCTGCAGATTGGATGGAAGATTAGGAGGAGCTTTTATTCATACACCACACAATCACTTCCCCTGCAACTGCAAACCATGACTGCAGACCACAGGGGTTGCAGCTATCAGCACAAATGTGCCATCTGTGACGAGGCGTCTCTGTTTTCTACCTAAAACCATTACCAGTCGGGGAACACAATGTACTGAACATAGGTCCCAGACGGGAAAGAGAGTTAAACAAAGGCACAATGCAATGCATGGAAGCCCAAAGTAAACTATCGTAACTATTACAAAGAAAGAAATCAATTTGGGTGTAACACCTTTTGTTATAGTTTTGGTGTAATAGAACAATTCACACGTTTATGAATCCAGCTGTCAATATGGAAAGTTGTAATTTAGAGAATAACAATTTTGAAGTCATCTAACATCTGACTTTAAACTGCAGCCAAAGCAAAAAAAGAAATGGTTTGCAGGGATCTACAAGCCCCGTTCTCCTACAGAGAGCTTCACACTGAGAAGATGAACTGGAGGAATAAAGGGAGTTCAGAGAGCTCTGCAGTAATCTGGAGGTATAAGGAAGAAAAGGAGAGCAGCAGCAGGAGAGGGCTCTGTCCTGACAATGACAACAGGTACGAAAAACTTATACCAGGTTGTGGATGTTTTCTTCAACGTATGTGATTTTAGTTTGATGGCTTATTTTGCCTAAAATTCAAACCAGCGCTGGTGCTCGGTGCTGCTCCCAGGTGACGGCCAAAGGCTTGAGAAGGCACAGCGAGCACAAATCGGCAAAGCCGGCAGGTTTCTGGTGAGCCTCATTTCAGTTTGCCGCTCCGTGACGCCTGCCTTCTCATCAGTCATTGATCATATCTTTGCATGAGCGCTGCTTTACTCGTAAAAGCACATCATAACAATTTTCTTCATTCTGATTTCAGGCAAAACTAGTGATAGTGAGAAGGAGAGAGGCCAGGCACACACTCATCAGGCAGGGCTCTGTCTTTCCTCTTTCATGTCTCTGGCTTTATTTCTACTTTGATTTTAGATTTTTATACAGCCTTTCACATTCTCAAGAGCTGGAGACTTTATAGCCTTGGTGGGCAAGATTACAGCAATAAGATAGTGTCTCTGGCAATATTGGGTAAAAAAGGAAGTGAGACTGTAATTCAATAGAGCTCTGACAAAAGTTGATATGCAACTTTATATTGCTGTAGGTGGTGGGGGAATGGAAAAACATACAGTAGGCCTACTACATAAGTAATCTTATCTATTTATCTGGCATTTCTAGCTATGCTAGTGGCATTGGTTTGAGTGATCATCAGATTTTTTTGTTTTTTCCTCTTGTTGGCAGTTAGACATTTTACATCTAATTTTTTAAACAATGGTTTATGCCCGCAGAACTAATCACATTGCCTAATTCTCTATTTTGCTTGCTAAAATGCTAAACTAAGACGGCAAGAACAATACCTGCCAAACAACAGCATGTAATATTGTCATTAATTATGAGCATATTAGCATGTTAACATTAGCATTAAACTCCACAGAGCTGCTTGCATGGATGTAACCTCATAGCCTTGTTTCTCTTCTTCTCCACAGCTTTGTTCACCATGTGCGCAGCATTTCCTGCAAAACACTTGTTCTCCTTCTCAACAGGTGCCTCAACCGTCGCCCACAAACCAGTTGTAACGGGGACATAGTTAGCTTAATATTGACATAAGTAATGAAATGGATAAGGGACTGAATGCTTCAGCCTGGTCAAGCCAGCAGCTACCTGCTGTGTTTTTGGGGAGCGCACCAAAATGTGTTTCTAAAGCATATTTAAAAGTTGAACCCCTCCGATTAACGGTAATCTCAGTGTATAATGGACAGACAGTTTCTAATCCTGACGGAAAAACCCTGGAGGCGTTTACAGAGGAATGGAAAAATAAATGGAACAAAGTGAAAGCAACAGTGTACTGTAGCGAAAGCGTGCCAACTGCTTTCCTTTATCACACCTATCTCTGCATCCCTCCATTGGCTTCCGGTAAAATTCAGACAACAGTATAAGACCCTGTTGATTGACTTCAAAGCATTACATGACCATCTCTGAGCTCCTTGTTCCTCGCTCCACTACACTCCCACTCAGATCCTCGAACCTTGGTCTTTTATCTGTTCCTTGTTCCAAATACAAAACCAAAGGTGAGCGTGCCTTTGCCATTTTAGCTCCAACCCTCTGGAATCTTCTCCCACTGTCTGTTAGGGCATCTGAATCTCTTGACTGTTTTAAACGTCTTTTTTAAAACCCACCTTTTTATACTTTAGCCTTTTAACCTTTTTGTAAAGTGCTGCTTCCCAATTATGCTGTATTACAAATTGAATTAGAATATTTTAACTCATGTTTCTTTTTATGTATTCATACGTATTGTCCGTGTGTGTGTGTGAAGCACTTTGTAACAGTGTGTTTTTAAAGGTATCTCTGTATCTCCAGCTTTCATCATTTCTAAATAACAACATAGGCATATTTAATTTATTGGGCTCAGGCTTGCTGACTTTACTGCAGCACATAAAAATACACCCACCTTGTAATCTCCCTTGGATTCTCAGTAATGACCTCAACGTGACCGTAACAATACAATATATTTTGATATAAGATCACATTACATCAGTGGCAGTATTTTTGGGGAAGAGAAATGGGTTGTTTACATTTTCTGTATTGATTTTCCCAAAAGTCGCCTGGCAGCAAATCAACTTCCACTTCTCTTTGTCTTCTCTGTGCCGCCACTTACAGAGAAAATGGAAGCAGACTGTATTTCATTTGGAATTCAGTATTTTCATCCAATTGGGGGAAAAAGACATTTTAAAAGTTCAGAAGTCATTCTGGGAAGTCAGTCATCTCCCGATCCTCCTGTCTCTCTATCTTTCCTGGCACTGGCAGTAATTGTGTCCAGGGCCCCGTTTCAGGAAGGAGGTTTAACAAACTTTATTTTTTATTTTTATTTTTTTTTTTTTTTTGGTTCTGGACAAACGGCTGATTCGAGTTGGTTTGATTAACTCAGAGTAGGTTGACTCCGTTAATTGTGTGAGAATTTGCGTTGGAGAAAATTGCTGCAAGAGTAAATGCTTAAGTTAGTGTAATTTCATATTAAATCATAAGTATGATTGAAGGCACCTGGCTTTTACAGGGAATGAGAGCTGACACTCTGGTTTATTGTATGTTACACCCTAAACTCTTTATTAATTAATGAAGACACTAAGTGCAATCCTTTTGAACCATGCCCCCGGCGCACGGACCCTTTTTTTCCGCCGTCAAACTATCAAAAGTGGAATTTGACACGCCCTAAATGCACCTGTGCCATGCACTTCATGCCATGTGCTTAGATTGTTAAAATAGGGACCATTATCTATTTCATTTAGGTGTAATCCTGCTGCCCAAAACGTCCTAGGCCCTTCTAATCCCATTCTGAGGCTGCAGCACCATCATTAACAGAATTATGATTCATAATCTTTTTCTTTTTTTTTCCCCAAAGGGTTGACATCATTTACCGGCAATACTGTGGAACTCCTTTTTAATGTCTCTGGTTTGTGTCCAGGGAACACTACAAAAACGTTTAAAAAAAAAAAAAAAAAAAAAAAGTTTCAGAGCGAGGCACATTCTTCTGACGACTCTGCACACAGTGACTTTTCTAATATGCTCCGTATCACCAATGGTAAAACTGCCGTTTGCAAATAAAAACATAATGTGACACAAATAATGTGCTGGGATGTAGAGCATGTCCACGATTATGTAGGCTACATAACTGATAGACTGGGAAGAAAAACGATACGGCTCAAATAGGTAATTATCTGGAAATGAAAATCCATCTATAGTGGGGGCCTCAATATCATCTTCCGACGTGTGTTTAACTCCCTGAGAAGTAATACAGCTTCTTCATCAACGGTATCGTCAACATAAGGGAATGCCGTGTTTTGGGAAAAAAAAAAAAACTTATTAAAGTCTGCCTAACACAGTTAATAAACCAACATGTTTTTTATTCATGCAGATAACAAACTGCATTAAAATGCACCTGATACAGACTGAATGAGGAAACGAAAGAGCGCTGTGTCAGAGGGAGGTGACTGAGAGAAGAAAACCTGCTCCCGACCAGGTTAGGTTCACAGGCTCAGTTGCTATAGTAACTGACTCTGAAGGTAAGTTAACGCTCTTTCTAAACGGAGTAACCCCTCTCTCAGGTTTGGTTAACCTCCCTTTCTGAAACCGAAAACCCAGAGTTTCCCTCATCTCAGGGTTAACAAACTCAGAGTTCTCACTAAACCTGCTTTCTGAAACGGGCCCCTGAGCTAATCAATGCTCCGCATTAGACATTAATAATGCAACTTTTTTTGGAATGCACTGTACACATGAACTCAACATAACATACGCCTCTTTATTGTACCTGTGTTTGACTGAAAAATGGCTAGGGTCAGGTACAGCTATAAAAAAAGTGTGCTAGCTGTCAAGATAGAAATAATCAACCAATGTGGCCATGTTGGCTCAGTGGGTAGAGCAGGCGCACATATACCAAGAGGTTTATGCCTCAACGCAGAGGTACGTGCTTCCAATCCGATCTGTAACGATTTCCTGCATGTCTTCCCCTTCTCTTTCCCCTTTTTCACCTGTCTTATCAAAATTAAAGGCAATAAAATATAAAAAAAACATGTATTAAAAAAAATAATAATTATCAACGAAATAATTAACCCATTTTGTAGAAAATAAATCCATAGTACACATGTAAGATCCTCAAAGAAGCACCCTGCCTGACCTACTTGACAGTCTGAGTGCCAGTCTTTTGTCTGTGAGCGTATTTACATTAGCACATACATCTGTACAAGGCCGTTGGTGCAGCATCCCTGTCCGGGCCTGTTCATTTGCTACAACACGTCTGACCTTGGTGTCCTGTCCGCTTGGCACTGAGATGAGAACCCTTTCTAATCACACTGAGCCATGCCTCGGCTCCTGCAGGATTTGGCTCTCCACCACCCTGACAATTTTTGACTCCACATGGCCCTTCTGTGGCCCGACAGCTAAATATCAACACATGCTGCTATCAATAGTGTTAAATGCCAATTACATGCTCTCCCCCAGACTTTACTGACAATTAATGGCATTGGAGCAAAGCTGTCCTGTTATACAGTAACTGTAATTGAAGTGTACTGTCCTGTTGTTGTTGTTGTTGTTGTTGTTTGTAACCTTGTGGCAGTCAAGTTTAAGTCGTATTCAATACAGACCAATACAGTAAGGAACTGTATTTATGTGGGGATCGGGGCTTTCGACAGTACCCTTGTCTTTTGAAATTAAACTTTAATTATTTGGTTGGTGGTTGGTTTTAGGCAGCTTTATGTGTGACATCAATGTGACAATTTGAAAAGGGATTGCTTGTAATTAGAATTGTCACCTGAATCTGTAGCTCCCCTCGGCTTTCCAGTGCTTTATAGTGAGTTACTGCTCATTGTTTCGCCGTGCTACCTGGAACTTCGCTGTTTTGCTTCACTCTCACTGAGAAAAAAGCTCTAAAAACCCACTGTGCACTACCTGCCTAGCCCCAAACAAATGGCAACATAGTGGAGCGTTTAGCAGCTAAAGAGTTAGATGTTTGCTTCAGAAGTTGATAGAGAAGAGAACAGAGAAAAGAGTAAATATTGGACCAACATTCCAGAAACACCTCAAAATGAATTCAAGAGTAGAGATGATGACATGCTCTCCTGCGTATATGGCCAACTTTTTATGATCTGTGGTACACCTGAAAGCTATCTTTTTGATGAAATGATTTGATCTTTTAAATGAATGAACTAGAATAAATTGGAAGAATTTAATAAAATCTGGCCTTTAGACAAAAGATGAAATACCCTTGACTGGTCTCCCAAAACATTTTTGAATACCTTTTCTTTCATTAAAAAAGACATAAGAAAATACATAACTATCTTTTATTACCTCCCATTCTACTCTAACAATTTTTTGCAAAGGCCCTAAATAATAGAATTGGATTATAATAATTCATTTTTAACACAAGTTTTAATTTGGATATTAATACTGAAAATAAGGCCCATTTCCAGTGCAAAACCCATTCAGGTATCCTTATTATTCCAAACTAATGGCGCTGTTTGTATTTAAATTAGATAAAATAAAGAATTCCCTTTTGCAGCATGCAGTCAGAACCAGCCCCTCTACTGCACCCAAGAGGGATAAAAACGGAACGAGATGCTTCGGTTTCACTCCAAAACAAAGCAATCATTCAGAGATTGATCTAGCTAGAATAACTGCTGGCACTGCAAACGTATGACAGCTTATTTCCCCACTTCATCAATCCATGGTCCGTAAAGATTGCATTGGACCAACAGCGTCCTCTTAAGGACATGTTGGTGTAATTGGCTGATTGGTTGCCTCAATTGAATCCTACTGAAGACGTTTCCATAGGTTAAGATCAGACTAATGTGAGCATGAAGGTAGGCAGTGGAGTACAGCTGACACAGCTAATACAGTAGTAGGTAAGGCAGGGAAGATGGCATAATGAAAAAAATACAGAAGGTGAATCCGTGCATTTTACCTATGCTTCCCTACACTTCAATAGAGTAGAGCATGATGGTCAATTTAACAGAGCTGAAACGCACTGACAAATTTGTCTGAAAATGTTTTCTAAGAACTCAGTTTCATGAAGTTATTACAAAATATCTTTCATCCATGCATGATTTAACAGCGCATTGATTCATCTGAACCTTCTTTTCAACTGTGCAATCTGGGAAACTAACCAACGCCATACAGTCTGTCATTCAGTTGGATCTGGCTTGATCCAGACATTCACATAACAATGCCTAACACGGTATGGTGATGGGTGGGGAGAGACAGAGACAGCTTGGACAGTGCTGATGAAAAATATGTGCAGTAATAAGGAACAATAACAAATGCTGGGAGGTGATGCAGACTACACCGTGAGCCAAGCTCCACTATTTGCTCTGGGGCCTGGCTGGTCTTCATGCCAGTTTCTTTGTCTGTCTGTGTTTGGGAGAGAATATCATGTCAAACTTTCTGCCAGAATTTGCTGACTTAACGTGTCCTCAGTTAACAGCAAATATGGTTAAAGCAATGAGTGCTGTTTGACTTTCTTTCCCATACAAAAGAAAAAGGGATAAAAGAATAGCATGTTTGTTGCTAAGAGATACCTCGCGTTATGTTATTTTATCTTCAACTGTCAAAGAAACAATAACGGGTCTCCAGTCATGCTAAGTGCTACATAAGCATGCTAATATGATCATTCAGCAGGTATAATGTTTAGCCTGCCATATTTACCTTCTCGGTTTAGCATGTCAGAATGCTAACGTTTGGTCATTAGCACAAAACACAATATTGCTACAGATAAGGCTGATAGAAATATTAGTTTTGCAGGTATTATTGGTCATAAAGTAAACTATAAGACAATTGGTGGGCGCACCGACTGACCGATATTGGCATTTATAGAGCCATGCCGCTAGGTTGGTTAATAATGTCATCACTGCCTCATTGTGGAAGGAAAGTAACAAGGTTGAACCAGCTGCCAAATCTAGTGAGTGGTACCTCCCCACCGTTGGACTGTAAAGTGGACTAATTGTAGAATTGGAAGTCACTTTTTATTTTTCTGACACCATGTTATTCTCCTCCTTTCTTCTTTGTAATAACTCCAGCAATGTGGAGCTCAGCATTTACAGAAAGTACTGAATTTTTCCTGCACGGCACTGTCTGCAGGAGGTTGTTTGTGAATGTGGGGAACTGCTGTGCCATTTTGCCATGTAAGATCCCCTGCCCCCAGAAAAATAGCGGTGTCATTTGTCTTATTAGCACATGGGTTTGGCTTCAGAGAAGAATCCACTCAGCAAAAAAAATAGGAATCGCAGGATGTCGTCTGAGACGTTAAACATGAGGTGAAAATGGAGAAATGCTGTACAGCTAGTCTGTCATTCTTAAATAGCCAAGACTACAAAAGAGAAAAAAACTGCATGCTATTAGAGCATCAACCGCATCCCTTATACATAGATTTGACCTACAATGCTAATTTGCCAGTTTGATAAACTAACCCATTTACAGTTTGAGGATCGCAGATATAACTTATTTTTCTTGGGACAACAATGACGTGAGTGGAACAAGATAAGGAGAGGAAGTTAAAAGGCAAATCCGGATTGTGCTTTTCCACTTGGTAGGGGTAAATTATGGAAAATCAGCTTACAGTAATCCAGGCACTCGTTGAAGGGGGGGATCATCCCAGGCGACTTGACACCATTGTGCACTTTTGGAAATGATGTGCTTGTTAGTGAGGAGGCATAAA
Organism: Percina caprodes; assembly: GCA_013375575.1. NCBI lineage: Eukaryota > Metazoa > Chordata > Actinopteri > Perciformes > Percidae > Percina > Percina caprodes. The sequence goes on along the minus strand of JABXJD010000028.1, from coordinate 4,312,543 downwards.
AATACACTCAGGCTCATATTTGCAGTTTCATAACCATTAGTGGAGCCCATTTGTTGCCCTTTCTGCATCACTCATGTTTATTGTAAACTTTGTATTCATGTGCTGTGGCTTTGTCATCTAAATGTGTTGATCAACCATAGTGGATAAAAACACATAACAGCAGTGACTGATTGTTTTAGTTGCCATCCTGTCCAAATCCAGCACACATCTGAATGTATTAGCTTTTGTTGCGATGATTGCACAACCTGTGTAAAGGTGGCTGCCTCTGGAGCCTCCCCACAGTGCCACCAATGATTCTTAGGCCCTCTGTCTTCTGCCAGATGCTGATGCTTGCTTTGCGATGGAAGGCAAGTCATGGTAGCAAAAAAGGGCCTCCATAACTCACTTGTGTAGAGCATTTTTAATTTAAAATCTGCAACTGGAACAATTGCTGTTTGGTTCATTTAGAAAGGTGACAACAATGATTTGTCAAACTGAGATTTGCAGAAAATAACTCTGCCTAGATGCTGGAAAGTGTGAGCCTCTTCCAACCAAAGCACAATACAGTTTATTTTACAAACTACAAAAGGGCTTCCAGACTAGCAAGCAAGGCTTAATTAGCAGAAAAGATTGCATATTGTTATGCCTTTCATACTGTATCAAAATGGGCCGACTGGAAACTGCAATCGGGACAGATACCAACATTTCTTTAGTTTTTATAGTCATAGTCCCTTAGATTTCAGTCTTGGTTGATTTTGAGAACCATGATAACTAGTGGAAATGGCAACAAAAGCCCCTTGAGCATTGGTTTACAGTGCAGACAAAAACTTATGTTGTTTTAAAGGTGCAGCAAGCTATGCTTTGCAAAGATCGTTGATCTCTGAACTCAACTGCCAAACAAATACAACCTTAGGAAGCTCCGCCCTCCAGATTCAGGGACAGATAACTGGCCTGTCGGCACATTCACTCGGTGCCTTCCCCACACCATCAACTGACGTTGCCTGCTGCCAATTGGCTATGCACCAGAATGTTTTCCCAGCACACACAGAAAATAGAGTGCTACGTGACCATGAGGAGCTGTTCGCTTAATTTGACAGAAAGTGTATTGGATTAACATTACTTTCTGAAACTGATTTGCTGTCAAAACAAAAATGCAGAAAATGACCATTGCTGTTGCCCTAAAATAATTTTCTTTTTAGTGCTTTGAAATGAAAGACATACCATTTCCTTAGTTGTGAAACAGGAGCAGCAGTAGGAAATGTTCGGTGTGCCTTAGTCACTGACTCTATATCAGAATCAGCTTTATTTGCCAGGTATGAGGACACATACGAGGAATTTTTCTTTGGAGCATCGTTACTCACACTGTGCTTACACATACAAAACAAAATATACACACTAATATATACATAATATATACATACTATAAACAGAAACAATAATCCACAATGTTCCACTTCCAGGATTGCTCTAGTGCAATTCCGCTAGATGCATGTATTTTTTTGCCAATGTCGGTTTCCTTCTGCGTTCTTTGTGTTGGAGATTTAAACTCTGGTGGATTTATGAGGACTATTGACTACTCCTCAAATCTCTGCAGGGTAAATTGGGACAGCTAGCTAAATTTTTATCATAGTCAATACTTTTGAGGCCAGTCGGTGCCTAAAAAGTACTGAAATCTGTACCCAGCCCTAACTAGAAGCAGTTATAGAATTTAAATACATTGACGAGGTATTGCAGCAAAATTGATGGTCATGAATAGAGTCAAAGTTGTTGCCATATATTACATTATCATTATTAAATTTGTCAAGTAACATATTATAGTGATTTGCTTTCATCATAATCAAAAAAACTAAAATGTTGAACAGCACAGTGGTAAGAGACACAAAATGTAAGTATTATAGCATAATAGCTTGATACAGTTCATGTCCCTGACTGTGTTCATTTTCAGTATTTTCAATGCTTTGATGGTTGATAAGGTAAAAGCATATTTATGTTACACTAATTCCTGTGCTGCAGTGTAGGGATCTAAAACTATAATCTGTGTGTAAATCAGCAGTTGTCCATCCCTTGATCATTTAAGTGCATGCTTGATTTCTTCTGCACCTGCATACTGCATATGTCTGCAAGCTCTGGTCTCATTTTCCTTATGTAATTACAGGCGTAAAACATCCGATTTAACACACCTTGGGCTGTTTAATCTACATGCAGAGTTTTTAGATAACAGGAGGCATTTCACAACCACTATATTCATGTCAAGCAATGCTTAGCAACTGATTTTCTTGTTAATTTTGACTTTGTAACTACATACTGTACATCTTTAATTTTCCACATCTGCTTTCTCTTAAAGACACTTTAAGAGAGACAGTCTTTTTTATCAGAAACACAGCCCACTTTAAAAAAAAAAAAGGGAACTGGGATTAACATTTATTTCTGAGGTTAAAAAAAAAGCTATTGAACATTCTTCCTGAGGTAAAATACACTAAGCTGTTGGGAAGGGTGGGAAGTGTCGCCTGTCCAATTACAAGAGAATAATGGCTCAGTGAAATCACTTGACACATCCATGCACTTAAAATAAGAACTAAAGAAACCAACAAAGTAAAGCAAACTACTCTGAGATGAACAGATCTTGATTTCTTTTACAATGGATGGTAATCTTGTCGTCTGCAAATTGACTGATGAAAAGACAATCTGCTACATCTGAAACCACTAACTGATACTTTTTTTTAATTACAAAAAAACAGTAGTACAAAAACAGCAATGCTTGATTATGCCTCATTGTTTCCTGTTAATCTCTTGTACATACAGTAGGCAGGTCATTTTCAATACAATACAGTAGCTGAAGAAATGCAGACCATAAATGGCATCAAAAAACGGGTTTTATGTAATGAAAATCTTACGGCTTGAACCTTTAAACTAATGTAGAATGTAGGCAAGGCAGCTTTATTTGTGTAGCACATTTCAGCAACAGGGCAATTCAAAGTGCTTTACAGAAAAATAAACAGTTAAAAAAAAAAAAAAAATCAGATGTACATCACTTCTGCTTTGTCCATGTTTGCTTTACACTTTTATATTTCAAAAGGAGTTTCTGTCTGTCCCCAACAAGCCTGTTTGCTGTCGCTTACTGAAAACTACAACGCTGGTTAAAAAATCCATTTTCTCTAACCCTAACACTAAGCTAATTAAAAAGAGAACCGATTCCTGGGATACCGCTTGGGGAAAAGGGAGCAGTGAGCCCAGGCTTTGGCTGGTTGGGAATAGGAACAGGGATTTCCAGCGGGTATGCAGTCTGTTCTCGTAATACCCCATGATGCACGGCTGACATTGAGATTCTGACTTTTCATCAGGATGTTGTGCAGGCAGTATGGGGGAGACAGGTCTCCATGGCTAATGTTAGGAGTTGTGGTGTGTCCATGGCTAATGTTAGGAGTTGTGATGTATCCATGGCTAATGTTAGGAGTTGTGATGTATCCATGGCTAATGTTAGGAGTTGTGATGTATCCATGGCTAATGTTTGGAGTTGTGGTGTGTCCATGGCTAATGTTAGGAGTTGTGATGTATCCATGGCTAATGTTTGGAGTTGTGGTGTGTCCATGGCTAATGTTAGGAGTTGGGATGTGTCCATGGCTAATGTTAGGAGTTGGGATATGTTTTGATGAGTATGATGACTGTTCCTGGGAGCAGCTGGTAATCATGGTGATGCAAGTGGTGATGACAATGACAGGCTTGTGATGATCTTGACTCGACTGACGAAGAGGCCCATACCTTATAGAGATTTTGATAAAGAGAAACTTAAAGATACAAAGTAGGAATTTTAGTTTGAAGTAATAGTTTGCCGTTTTGGGGAGTTCCACTTATTAGCTGTTCGGTTTGGGGTTAGATGAGAAGATTAAGACCACTTGTGTCTGTACGCTAAAATATAGCAACGTTTGACACACACAATTCATATTCATATTAAATATGTTGGCATTATAAAAAGACCCTTGGCTAAAGCCCAATAGCCAGGCCCCTGGTTGCATCAATTATCTGATTAAATTCTTGGTAATAAAGTGAATAAGTGTATTTCCCCAAGTGATGAAATGACTACTCTTTTCTACTAATCTTATAACTATTATCTTTCTATAATTTTACAATCCCTTTGTTGGAGTTGATAACGAGAACATAAGTGACCTCTGATCAGATTAAGAAAAGTAGACATATTCCAAAATTAGGTTTGGGAGGAAAGAAATAGGCTATTTTTAAACCACAGCATGTACCGTGTTAAACACCAAGTACAGTGACGAGCAAATTTAAACTTAGTCATAGAGGACTCGAGTCTGTAATTAATCATCAGTTCAGTCACCACATGGGGGTATAAGGTCTCAACTAGCATTTGCCTAATGGCCATCAAGGCAGCAGAGACGTTTGGCATTTACATGCTACTGTGTAATATATAGGGTACTGTAAGTGGTAAAGATCGAAAGCCATTTGCTTTCCATTGATGTCAGATTTTACAGTAGCCAGTCGGGACAAACGGCATGCAAAACCCAGAGTATTGGCTAACCGAGGCCATCAAAATGTTAATACCTTTAAAAAGTAACCAGTATTTTTGACAGGTGACTTTGATGTATCTTATCTACCAAAGACAAATGTATCCGCATTGGCACCTGCCAGGTGGTTGTGTCAGACTGGCTTGTGGGTGGCAGACGGGTGGGCTTCCATTTTGTCAGATGACCACATCCTCTTGCTCTGTATGGCTCAGTGTGGTGTTATCCCCTTCCCCCCTACTGTCCTTCCCACTGATAATACTTTCCTTCCTCCTCCTCTCTGCCCTGTCACCTCTCACTTCTTTCCTCTCTGATCCCATCTTTATCCTCCTCCTCCTCATGCACTTTAGTCCCTCTGGCTCCTATTTCAAAATCTGTATGTGCTTGGGTATAACGAGTGAGTATGAAAAGTGGGATCTAGCAAATGGCTTGTGTGCGGTTGGCGAGGAGGGATTAGCTTCTATATGCCTGTCAAGCAGCCCGTTTTTGGTTCACAAAGACAATTCTGCAATGTCCATCACTTCCACTAGGGGCTGCCATAGCAGGTTGTAGGATGGATGTATGAAGGGTGTGTGAATCCACTTACCCACTCAACATTTACTCAGCGATTCAAACAGAGTCAAGAGGCTTCACTTTTCTCCGTCCCCATCCCTTCTCCGTAATGCCTTCACTCTTTCCACAGATGTTGTTTTTCATTCAGCACAACAAATGTGCAATTTCTCAGCTCACTAACGCATAACCTGAAAGTGTCAAACGTTTGTGTGCGTACTATTGTCTGTAGCACCTGCCCAGCACAATATTATAGCACCTTTCCTTCTGTTTCTGAAATTAAGTTGCATGTGAGAGAGAAGATTCCATGAAATTCCCTTCTCACATATGTCACATTCAGAGCCATTTCCTTAAACATACGCCACTCAATGTTCCGTTTTCAAAGCGGTGATCTTGGTTCATTTCCACAAGAAAGTCACATAAAGGCATCTGATCCACATGCTTTGCTTCCTCAGATAGGCCTCTTGCACCTCATGAATTGCTGATGCATTGCAGGTTTAACAGACCAGCTCAAGTTCTTCCAGTTATAATGCCTTTCAAATGCTGATCCAGGATGCCCTTGCCACAACAGAACCAGCAAAGCTTAGAAAGCCTCAGGACAGAGTGGGCTGCATAAGACACTAACAGAGAGCAGAGAGGAGAGCAGAGCTCTATTGGATAGCTGCCTGGCTTTTTCCAGTACTTGACCCTGGCACATACACCTCCACCTCCACCACCACCACCTCCTTCTCCTTTTCCTCCTCCTCCTCCTCCTCAGCACTGGCAAATGAAGTGTCCCCGCTCTGGGCTCTGATCCTGAGAACCTATGACAGCCAAAGCCTTCCTGCTCTCTGAAGTAAGCCCTGGCAGCAATCGGCTAGTTTGCTATTCTCCACTCCAGCCCAAGCTGCAAGGCATAAACACGGACGAGACAAAGCCTGCGTGACTGCAGTGAATAGAAAGACAGAAGGAAATGAGAGGAAAGGAAAAGTGTGCTTGACCTTACCTGTCAGTGTAACTTCAAGTGTACTTTAGGTAATAAACGCTGCACTCATGCTGGGATTTATGATGGGAAGGACAAAAAAACAGACAGTGGCTGACAGTCACACAGTCAGCCATTGAATCAAGTGACTTTTGGTTCATTGTTTTCATCTTTCAAAAGGACAAGATATCACTTACTAATAAGTCATACTTTATGAATGCTTAATAACATGTAACTACAGTTAATATGCTTTATTGATCATAATATGTAAAATGCCAATAACAAATTTGCCGTATTGTGAACAATCACTGTGGCTGATGTATATCTTCTAACTTTTTAAATTAATCTCGATATCTCTAGAAAGTGAAAACCCTTTGTTACTGTTAATCTTAAAGTGTTAATTAATGTTTAAGTGTCTCAAAACCTAGAAACCATATTACCTCATCAATGAATGAATAGGGACCTACAACTACTTGTTTTATTCATGTTAATAAATCAGTTATTAATGCTTAATAGGTCATTAATGGTCATTTGCGTTGCCATGTTGGCAAAAATCCCTGTGGCTTCTCATCCAATGCTGTAACTGCAGGCTTAGCAGAAAAGAGCATGTGATTATGTATTAACATTATCATTAGTGTTTGTTAATTATTTGATTACGTTTAAGTCGATATTAATGTTAATCAATATTTATTCATTGTTAGAATTTGTTGACTTATCTGAACAACTCTGGCAACCAATAATTTATCACTTTTAAATGTCATTGACCTATAACGGAATAATGAATGATTTATCATCCATTAATAATACCACTCTCCCGTGGGTAACCTTTACCTAAGCCCCTTGTAAAGTGGTACTGAATTATAAAGTTTAAATTTAAATGTACTCCGTCGGTAATCCATCCACTGGTCTGATCTGGTCAGAGCCAGAGCTCAGAGTTTCCACCCATTACTGCCTTTGTGGCCTTTACAAGGCCCCTTACAAACAGATTATCATCAATCCACAGCAGTAAAGCAATCATGTCTCTTGAAGACAGATTGCTCTGTTAAGGTGCTCCATAATTTAATATCCTTCTCGTTCTTCATCTTCCCTCCCCCTTTCTCTCTCTCCCTCTTTGCCTCCCCCCATCAGCCTGGCAAAGTCATGCTGAGTTCCTAAAAATTTATTAAATTATGATGTGTCATGAAATTAATTCTCTCCCCGGAGTATGAATCACATGACAGATCCCTCTCCGGCCTTACCTTTGACACACTGTATGCACAAAGCAGGGTAATAGATTAAAATTAGCCTCAAGTTCCTTAAATTATTGACCCTGGGCCTGCTTTTTTCGCCTCCTGTCAGCAATCGGTTTACAGGGGTGTGTGAGTGCTAATGCTAAATGGAGGGAGGGAGGAGGGGTGGGGGCGCTTTACTTCACCTTGCTGTCAAACTGGCCCGTTAGTCTTTTCTAAAGACTTCTGTTGAGCATGTGGGAAATGAATGTCTGAGCAGTAGGTGGGACTTAAGTTTCAGTGTTACAGCACTACATCAATGAAATGGCTTGTTGGTGCACTCTTAATAATGTACCTTTAAAAATTCATGGATGGAATTTGAATTAATTAAATTTTTAATAACCCCCTATTTATTATTAAGTTTTTTCCAATGAATATTTCACTTTCTAATCTTATTAAAAGGATAGCATATTGAGTTTTTTTTTTTTTTGCCATACAACAGATTTCCCTTAACTTGTGTTTAGCCTCAATGAACCTATTTTTTGGCAGCCTCAAATGTAATTCATCCAGCTGTCCATCCATCCATCTTTGTCCGCTTATCTGGTATCGGATTGCGGAGGCAGCAGGGGACCCCAGGGCGACCCCGAGGCGTTCCCAGGCCAGGTTGGAGATATAACCCCACCACCTAGTCCTGGGTCTTCCCCAATGCCTCCTCCCAGCTGGACAAGCCTGGAACACCTCCCTAGGGAGGCACCCAGGAGGCATCCTTAATAGGTGCCCAAACCACCTCAATTGGCTCCTTTTGACGCAAATGAGTAGCGGCTCTACTCCAAACCCCTCACAGATGATTGTGCTTCACACCATATCTCTAAGGAAGATGCCAGCCATCCTCCTAAGGAAACCCATTTCGGCCACTTGTACCCAGGATCTCGTTCTTTCAGTCATTACCTAGCCTTCAGGACCATAGGTGAGGGTAGGAATGAAAACTGACCGGTAGATCGAGAGCTTTGCCTTCTGGCTCAGCTCTGTTTTCATCACAACGGTGCGATAGATTGAATGTAAACCGCCCCCGCTGCTCCGATTCTCCGACCAATCTCCCGCTCCATTGTCCCTTCACTCGTGAACAAGACCCCAAGGTGTATAAACTCCTTCACTTGGAGTAAGGACTCATTTCCTACCTGAAGAAGGCACTCTATCGGCTGAGAACTATGGCCTCAGATTTAGAGGTGCTGATCCTCATCCCACACTCATCTGCGAACCGATCCAGAGAGTGCTGAAGGTCACAGGCCGATGATGCCATCGGGACCACATCATCCTTAAAAAGCAGTTATGAGATCCCCAGCCCATCAAACTGCAACCCCTCCCCAACCCGACTACGCCTTAATATCCTGTCCATAAATACTACAAACAGAATTGGTGACAAAGTGCAGCCCTGGCGGAGGCCAACCCTCACCTGAAACGAGTCCGACTTATTGCTGACAACCTGGAAGCAGCTCTTGCTTTGGTTATACAGAGATTGGATGGCCCTGAGAAGGGACCCCCTCACCCCATACTCCTGCAGGACCCTTGCGAGAGTTGAGATCTGATCTGACTATCGGCCGAACCCTCCTTTCCGGCACCTTGGAGTAGACTTTTTTTTTTTTTTTTTTTAGGGAGACTGAGAAGTGTGATACCCCTGTAATTGTCACACACCTTCTGGTCCCCCTTTTTGAACAGGGGAACCACCACCCCCGTCTGCCACTTTTTAGATCCTTGACATTCAATGTAACATATATCTGTATACCAGATGATGTAGAGTAACTTCTACTATGCTGAATGGAGTCTGTTAGAATCTAAATGTCTCTTTAGCCGCACATACACAGCTAACTAGCCACCAGGCTCAATTTATCTGCTTGTGTTTGATTAATTCCTAACAACCTGCAGCAGAAACAAAAAAGGCAGTGTTTTCTTTTCAATTTTCCCCGACATGCATCTCTGTGTAGACCTTGCACATCCCTCAGGCTGTTTTTATGGATCTCTGAGTGTTTTTGCTCATTTCTTTTCTCCTCTCAAGTGGCACAATATCTTTGTTTACGTGGTGATATCCTCCTAGAGGGTCAGATCACCTGCGTTTGTATACACAGGTCAGATCCGTGGGGAGTTGTCACCGTCTCTCAGTGTCACTAATGAACTCCAGCTGTTTGACAGACAGACGGGTTATAGGCCGGGAGTAGACTGCGGCGCAACGCGCAGAGCTGCTGTGTGTGACTGATTGGATACATGCTTAATGAAGCCACACGCACAAGATGCACAGTGTCACTGATCCGTTTGGATGCATGTTGGGTGGCTGTGGAGAGTGTATGTCAGATGTAAATGTTTGTGGAGTGGCATATGCAAGCACAGGAGAGAGAGAGAGAGAGAGAGAGAGAAAGCAACTCTATTTACATCTCTGTTCAGTGTGAACTGTTGTCTGGGGTAGGGATTTCCAACTCGAACTAAAGAGGGTATTTCTACAGTTGCCAGGGATAATGTGGAAAGATTTCAATATTTGCTTAAAAATAGATCCACGGGGTGCCCAGATAGCTCAGTTGGTAGAGCAGGTGCTCACATACAGAGGTTTACTCCTCAACGCAGCAGTCCTGGGTTTGATTCTGACCTGAGGCCCTTGGCTGCATGTTATTCCCCCCTCTTTTCCCCCTTTCATTTCTTCAGCTGTCCTGTCAATTAAAGTCCTAAAATGCCCAAGAAATAATCGTGGGTAACCTTCAGAGTAAGTTACCTTCAGTATTGGGTGGCATTACACAAGGGCTCACTTGTATTGCACATCTCTATTCTCCTCCTTCAATTCCTCATCAAAGTTTCTGTGTAACGAAAGCAACACAGGGCCGGCGAAGTGCCGAGAATCACCAAGTGATCCTTCTCCACTCTTCGGAACAGCTCTTTCTCTCTCTTTGTGTGTGTGTGTGTGTGTGTGTGTGTGTTCCCCACACAGACTAACTTTAACGCTGAAACACACAGCGTATTTGTTCAGCTGCATTTCCTTTCCCTGCTCTCCCTCTGTCTCTCTGCCTCTATCCCCTCCCCTTGTGAAGTTCTGCGACGCGTGCATGACAACATCAACGCTGCGCTTCAGGCTCAGAGGCTATCATTACGTTAATAGTAGCATGCTGCTGGTGGTCCTGCAAAGGGATTAACTGTACTAATAAAACCATAGAAGGACCACAGCCACGCCGCTGTGAAAGCTCCCCAGACGTCATTTATCAGAGTCTGGTTGTTACCTCGTCCCTGGCAGTCTCCTTCACTCCATATCTTTATAACGGAGCTAACGGCTGCTAACTGAGCCTTCAGCTCTCCGTGCCTGTATCTATTAACTCAAGCCAGAATAAAACCCGTAATTATATTCAATTGTCTGTACAATTTTTAAACTACAACTCAGAGTTGTTTGAATGACATAAATCTGCTCAGATTTAATAAGACTTAGAAGGAAACAGTGTTGAGATAACATGTAACTTTCTGTATGGATCATAGTACAGGTATTACGGGTATTTTATCTGCTGAACTGTCACATTTGGCAAAACCAACTGATTTAATTGACAAATCACAAAACTTAACTTTCCTGTCATATGTTTTGATTTCAAAGAGCAATTTGTTGTATTGTAGTGGAATACAAAGCAGGAGAAATCAGTAGATTTTAATCTGTTTATCGCAAGTAATTTTTAGCATTATCGCGATATTCAACGTATTTTCCTCATATCATTCAGCCTTAATAAATACCCTGAAATTGTGTCAGAAGCAGAATAGTCCAACAATATTTTCATTCTTATCTGCATCATCTTTTATTCTGTGTTTAATATGTAAATAGTTATTTAATTTCTAAATTATCTGATAATGTTATCTGGTCATTTTTTACACTTTCTTTTGACTAGTTTATCACTGAACCCAGCCATCACTCGCCGCGCTGTCACATGGAAGGTGTGTGTGTGTGTGTGTGTGTGTGTGTGTGTGTGTGTGTGTGTGTGTGTGTGTGTGTGTGTGTGTGTGTGTGTGTGTGTGTGTGTGTGTGTGTGTGTGTGTGTGTGTGTGTGTGTGTGTGTGTGTGTGTGTGTGTGTGTGTGTGTGTGTGTGTGTGTGTGTGTGTGTGTGTGTGTGTGTGTGTGTGTGTGTGTGTGTGTGTGTGTGTGTGTGTGTGTGTGTGTGTGTGTGTGTGTGTGTGTGTGTGTGTGTGTGTGTGCGCGTACACACGTACAGGCCAAAGGTTTGTGTGAGTGTGTGTGCGCGTACACACGTACAGGCCAAAGGTTTGTGTGAGTGTGTGTGCGCGTACACACGTACAGGCCAAAGGTTTGTGTGAGTGTGTGTGCGCGTACACACGTACAGGCCAAAGGTTTGTGTGAGTGTGTGTGCGCGTACACACGTACAGGCCAAAGGTTTGTGTGAGTGTGTGTGCGCGTACACACGTACAGGCCAAAGGTTTGTGTGAGTGTGTGTGCGCACACACGTACAGGCAAAGGTTTGTGTGAGTGTGTGTGCGCGTACACACGTACAGGCCAAAGGTTTGTGTGAGTGTGTGTGCGCGTACACACGTACAGGCCAAAGGTTTGTGTGAGTGTGTGTGCGCGTACACACGTACAGGCCAAAGGTTTGTGTGAGTGTGTGTGCGCGTACACACGTACAGGCCAAAGGTTTGTGTGAGTGTGTGCGCGTACACACGTACAGGCCAAAGGTTTGTGTGAGTGTGTGTGCGCGTACACACGTACAGGCCAAAGGTTTGTGTGAGTGTGTGTGCGCGTACACACGTACAGGCCAAAAGTTTGTGTGAGTGTGTGTGTGTGTGTGCGCGTACACACGTACAGGCCAAAAGTTTGTGAGTGTGTGTGTGTGTGTGCGCGTACACACGTACAGGCCAAAAGTTTGTGTGAGTGTGTGTGTGTGCGCGCGTACACACGTACAGGCCAAAAGTTTGTGTGAGTGTGTGTGTGTGCGCGCGTACACACGTACAGGCCAAAAGTTTGTGTGAGTGTGTGTGTGTGCGCGTACACACGTACAGGCCAAAAGTTTGTGTGAGTGTGTGTGTGTGCGCGCACACACGTACAGGCCAAAAGTTTGTGTGTGTGTGTGTGCGCGCGTACACACGTACAGGCCAAAAGTTTGTGTGAGTGTGTGTGTGTGCGCGCGTACACACGTACAGGCCAAAAGTTTGTGTGAGTGTGTGTGTGTGCGCGCGTACACACGTACAGGCCAAAAGTTTGTGTGAGTGTGTGTGTGTGCGCACACGTACAGGCAAAAGTTTGTGTGAGTGTGTGTGTGCGCGCGTACACACGTACAGGCCAAAAGTTTGTGTGAGTGTGTGTGTGTGCGCGCGTACACACGTACAGGCCAAAAGTTTGTGTGTGTGTGTGTGTGTGTGTGCGCGCGTACACACGTACAGGCCAAAAGTTTGTGTGTGTGTGTGTGTGTGTGTGTGCGCGTACACACGTACAGGCCAAAGGTTTGTGTGTGTGTGTGTGTGTGTGTGTGCGCGCGTACACACGTACAGGCCAAAAGTTTGTGTGTGTGTGTTTGTGTGTGCGCGCGTACACACGTACAGGCCAAAAGTTTGTGTGTGTGTGTTTGTGTGTGCGCGCGTACACACGTACAGGCCAAAAGTTTGTTTGTGTGTGTGTGTGTGTGCGCGCGTACACACGTACAGGCCAAAAGTTTGTTTGTGTGTGTGTGTGTGTGTGTGTGTGTGTGTGCGCGCGCGTACACACGTACAGGCCAAAAGTTTGTTTGTGTGTGTGTGAGAGAGTGTGTGTGTGTGTGTGCGCGCGCGTACACACGTACAGGCCAAAAGTTTGTGTGTGTGTGAGAGAGTGTGTGATTGCCTGTCTTGCTGTAGACTCAGCTGAGAAGTCAAGACCGGCCAAAATCACCATAAACCTGGGTGTTTTATTTTGTAAAGGAGATGCTGAATCGTTTGCCGTAGCGTGCGGGCCGGCGCAGCCACTCCGCTCCTGATTGCAGCTGGTACAAAGTGACATATTGGATAACATGGCGGCGGAATAAAAATAGCTCCGCATTGCTGCGCTTCCGCATCCTATGTTGTTTTTTTTTTTTAAACCAGCTCCTTCTAGATTTCCTTCACATATATTATCTGTTACGGTTTATTTCATCTATCAATCTTAGAATTGGGGTTATTGGCTGAAACTACACTGTTGTATAATGACTATTGGACCCGAGACTGCAGTATAACATCCTTACAGTATATACAGTATGAACTTTGTCCTCTCAGTTTAAATGCAATCTAGATGAACACAAAGGACTGCCTTTGAAAAGACATCATATTCTTCATCAAAACAACTGTGTTGGCAGCCGACTCAGGGGAATCCGGGGCAATATAACAGAAGATAGTCAACATCTCATACTGCCACTGTCCTTCTGCAATGCTTTGTTTTGTTTGTTTTTCATTTTTCTTCTTTAATGACGAATACTGGAACCTCAGGTGTGTGGTACCTCGATCTATGTGGCTTTGTTGTCTTGTCAGTGTCATGACTTTGAAGTCATATTTTACACAACGCTCATTTCCTTCTCTTTTTTATTTATTTTTATGTATTTGCCCGTCGCAGTCCGATATCATTATTTTCCTCCTGAATGTAAACAAATGAAATGACAGTGATAAAAGAACAAGAAGAGAGCCATCTTTTCCACCAATTCTTGATTCAAAAACTCAGTTACTCTTTCAATTATTCTAAACTAGAAATATCTCTCCAAAAAGGTGACAACACTGACAAAGCTAGTGTAACATCTATCAACTTGGAAATAATTTGATGTCAGTCACTTTTCATTTGTTGCATATTGAGGTTGGTGGTGGCAGAATTGATTCACAGTGTCACATTTGGGGGTGTAACACAAAGAGAGGAAATGAGAAAAGGTTGTGATTTACCATGCAGCGATCCCTTGATTCTATCCCTCAACTTAATTAGAGTTGCCCAGCTAGCGCCTTACATAACCCATCAGATTGTTAGAAATGACAACAGTGACTTTCCATGTTGTTTCATTAGGAAATCTAAAGCATTTATGTGTTGCCCCTCAAATCAATATCACATTTTGATTTAATTCAACAAAATGTCAGCTGGTGTGCGCAGCAACATGTCATTTTGGTTCTGACGGGAATCCAGAGCATGCGACATTGCAGCAGATTTGTTAACAGCGGGCTCCCAATTTTATTGGCTGTAATCCTGTCCTACTTTATTGTGAGGATCTGAAGCTAGAGCAGAGCCGGAGTCAGAGAGCTTATCTTTGTGTCTGTGTGCTGCAAGCTCAGTTGGCACCAGAATCTGTAGTGCTATTCATCAACGGTCACCGAGTCACCCTGCGCTAGAGATCATTCCTGCCACTCTTCATAACAAACTCACATAAATGCACGTGCACGCTAACACTGCAGGCACCAGGTGTGGCCCCACATGTGCATATACATAAGCACACACTCTTTCTCTTAGTCATAAAGGCAGCATACAGCACATTCCTCGCTCTGATGACCTTCGTTCTCTGTTCATAACTGTCCCACTCCGACTGCTGCTAATGCTGCTACTGCTGTGTTAATAGCAGACAAATGGCACTGCTCATTGTCCAAATTACATTAGATTTCCAATCAAGTGGTAATGGGTGTTGTCAGGGCAACCACATCCAACAGGCAAGGGAGGACCGGGGAGGGCGGGGCAGGGAGCAAGGTTGATGACTCTAAGTATGCTTAAAACATGGTAAGCGCAAATTAATCTTAGTGTTCAGTGTAATTTTGTACTCCTTTGTCGGGCTTAATTTCAAAGCCATTTGATTAGATGCAAAGAGTTCAATTTTAAAGATAAGTCCTGTTTATGTCCACTTGGGTATTGCTAAAACTGCAGAAACATGACCAGAGTTGTATTAATAAAACCTGAATAATCTCCCGATGTGGAATATTCAATAATAAACTGTAAAAAGAAATCAGAGTTTGACATTTTACTCATTGGACATGTACAGGCTTACAAACAAGCCCACAAATTCTTGTATCTGGGGCAAGCTGTTAAGCATGAACTGTTGAGTCTCATTTCTTTTCATACATTTTAATTCTTTTGACAAACTTCCACCCCTCTGGATTTCCTTTGCTGACAAACAAAATATCTGAATACCTCCTTTCAGGAAGAGCTTCTTTCATTTCTGCACTCACACTAACCCTCACAGATTGACTCCAGGACAAAGATCCAGCACTCATCGAACTGACAGCATGAAAAGCTCGATAATTTTTTGCCCCAGAAGATACTGATACATTTTATCGGATTGTTTTGTCTCACGTGGCCTGATGAAATGTGACAAGAAAGTGTGGTATATGAAAGAAGAAATGTGCTTGTAATACAAATGGGATGTCTTTTTTTTTTTTGTCTCTTTGGGGATGTCTGGTGTGATTAAAAGAACTGATGAAACAAAAAAATCAACACAAAACATGGACTTAAGGATAAGTACATTACCTTCTATTCTTCTCTAAGTGAATCTAATATAGTGTATCTAAGGGATACACTATATTAGAGTGGCGGTCCTTGGTGGTTTCATCTGTCTCATTATCACAATACATTCACAACTGACCCCATGACTCCATTCACAATTATGTGAGGTATGAACATGGGCTTCTTCATACATTATTTGGGTAATGACATCTTATGAGCAGATAGACCAGATGACAAAAACAGAGACTGTTTATCATTACTGCCACGTCTAAAGCTAGTTAGCTTTTATTTAGCTAGCATCTTTTGTTTATCTATTGGGTTGGATATGGCTACTGCCTTGCTTAGCTACGCACAGTAGATTAACAAACTGAAGATGCTGATTCGTCAAAATAGGACATCATCACGTTAGGTGATGTCCGGTCCAGAACGGGCTGATGACTAGCGGTGGCGACAGTATTTCCCCATAATCCATGATCCTGCAAGATCTCAAATAAAAAGCATAACAGCTAGAGCATTCACTCTTCTTGCAGCAGAAAGCTAAGGCGCCGGTCTTTCCTGCCATCACGCTGTACGCTCGTGATGACGTCATCATGTTACGTGATGTCCAGTGCTGAACAGCAGGCGGGCCATTTCTTAATTAAATCTTAAAAACTAAAACAAAAAAATGATGTAGTTCAAATAACTTCTGGAGTGTTAAGGAATATTGTTTCTGCATTTAGAAATATTTTCGAATCAATATGGTTTGTGTTTATTTAATATAATGTTAAGACAAAACATGTTAATTTATGACACAATTTCAAGATTTTTATTGATTATTATGGTTTATGGACTTGCATAACTTTTTAGCTTAGTTTGTACTGGTTTTAGGGATATGAAGCATTTAAAGATATTCTAAGAAATTACATCACAACAAGCAAACATACCACTGTAGGCACTGGCGGAACTTTTCTATTGCAGATTTCAAAGGGTTAAAAGGTGTTTTCCCCTTGAATCAATCTACAAAAACAACTTCCTTTAAAATGCGTTGGCTTATGTGCACTATTTTCTTTGATTAACACACCCTGATCTTTAAAAACTTCAATCAACATTTACTGTTGATTTGCTCTTTAAAAATGGGAGTTTGGGAGCGCATGTCTTAACAGGGGCTGAGATTTGCAATACTGAAGTGACGAGTCAAACAAAACGTCATTGCAGCACTGAATTTTTAATTTATTTTTCACCGGCAAGCAACAACACAGCATTTTCTCAACCCCCTCCCACACAGTTGCAGTTCTCTCTTGTTGTCTTCCATCACAGTTTGGAGGAAAATATCACCTGAGGTCTCACCTTTCAAATGTTGAGGAATTGCTCACAACCTTGACAGAAGCATTTTGTACCCCTGTAAATATTAGGCTTTGTGTGAGTGAGGAATCTTGGAGGGAACCATCACAGAGCCGGAGGGGAAACATGCAAACCTTGATTAACTTGTGTAGTGCCTGTTTTTTTTTTTTCCCTTCTTCTTCATGGAAAGAACTATTCTGGTTCATACTGTAGATTTCTATACATCTTGTATGTTTTCTTTGTTTTTGTATTTGAAGAATTGCTGTTACATAGATTTGTGAAGGGAGAACAGGTGAAAGTCAGTATAAATATGGCAACAATATTGAGTATAACTGTAATCAAAATCTTATCTGGTCCAATGTCATACTAATCCAATGTCAGCTAATACTGTCAGATAATGGAATATGAGTTCAAAGACTTTCCAGATGCACTTCAGTGAACAACAGTCATTCAATCACTGTGATAGAAAGTTACTGGTGAGAAAGTACTGTATCCACTATCTTCACTCAGGCAACAGAGAGCATAAAATAAACCCAAAGAGTGAACACAATGTCCTCAGGGCTGCTAAGCTGTCCAGATAAAAAGGCATTATGTGTGTGCATCTGCCAATGTGAGCTCTCATGCATGCTTTTTTATTGTTTGTGTATGTGGTATTCTTATGAGATTTTCACTATAAGTTACACGGGTGTTTTCTCTGCAGCATCAGGGTTTCAGAAAACATACCAGCGTTGTTTCTGCCAGTATAAACAAGTAATTAGCAGTCAATTTCAACAATATAGTTGACGCTAGAACACATTCTTGTGTGCACTTTTTAAAAGGGATTCTGTAGTATTATAACATTTTCATTAAGTGACTTATGCAACAGATGTAAAAATAAATTATTAAAGGGAGATCTCGACTTTCAATCCCCATGGGTCCCACTTAGCCTGATTACTTGTGACTTTTCTGGAACCTCTGTTCATTTTATTCTTTGTTTTATGTAACTCACTTCAAATTGCCTTTTTTTTCTCCAAATGTATTGTATAAATAAAGCTACCTTGCATCCGATTTCCAAGCGTTAGCAACAGACGTGGTTCAGAATGCCTCTGGACATGATTGGATGACACTACAACCAATCAGAGCAACAGAAAATGTGCTAAACGACGGACAAATGTAAAGAGACGACAGTGTGAAGAGATGAGCAAGTGTTGCCGTATTTGCCTTCAAAATTTGAAAATAGTACTACGGCAGAACGTTCTGCATCAGCAGCAGCCATCTTGATTGGTTTTTGAAAATGATTCAACGGTGCTCCTCTTTACTAAGCTAGGTTTTGCGAGCCAAAAAGGATGTCATCACGTGTTTTGCATGAAGCGCGAATGCTCTGCAAGTTGTTGGTCATTGTCTTAACCACACCCTGTATTAAATAAAGTTGAAGTCTAAAGCTGAATCCAAGATCCAATTCATTTTCTCAGTTTAGAAAGCTCCACAGCAGAAGTAGAAAGCATGTTGTGACAAGTATAATGAGCTTTGTGTTAAATTGTTGGAGTGCCCCATTTTTTTACAAAATGATCTTTTTTTTTTTTTTTTTTTTACAGGACAGCCTAGACGTGAAAGGAGAGTGAGAGGGGGGGAAGGACATGCAGCAAAGGGCCACAGATCTGAATGCTGCTGAGCCTCTGCACCAGGTGAGCTACGCAGGCGGCCAGAAATAATCTTTTTTTAAGAGCGAGAGAAGAAACAAAACTGTAAATCGAGATTGAGTTCTACATTATGATTATCAACATATACAGAACATCCCAGCACATATATTAAAACCCATGCTGATTATTTACAGTCGGTCATTGGAGAGCAAACACAAATGTTTTCATTGACATGACCATCTTCTCTTGTTGGAATTAATATGTCGGCTTATCACACATGTTGCATATGCAGTGTTTATAATCTTCATTGTCAGATCACTTATCAGAACTGAATGCCACAGCAGCAAATGGTGGACACATTTTTACATACTGTAAATGTCATTTTAATTTGGAGGCTTTCTCGTTAAAGCCAAAGAACCATAATTTACAATTTAATGGGTATAATTAACAAGCTATTGACATTTACATATCTTTACCACCCACCTAAATACTCACACACTTTTACTTCACATTTTCACAATGTTTTTATTCCGCTCATAGACACAGACAATTTTTAATTGAAACCACAAATGAAAGGAGCTGGATGAAGACAATCTTATTTTTCCAGCGCCTTTCTCAGGTATAACCAACAGAAATAGAGGCGTCAAGTGATCGGCTCGACAGAGACGGCGGCTTAAGGTGTAGCTCCTGCCAATCTTGCCAAATAGTTGTTATATGGTTCCAACCCCAAAATTCTATCACTTTGTGCTTCATAGTCATTTAAAGCAGAATGGCAAACAAAACTCAACATGGTGATACGGATGCCATTGCAGAGGCATTCATAAACAAACGGAAAAGCTACCTTGAACCACGTTTTTCTCAGATTCAATAGGTGGGGTTCGACAATGACAAGAAGCTAACTGCTATCCATGCTCAGCTAGCATCTCTGACTGCAAGCCTTGGCTCTATCAGATCTGATGTGGACGATCATAAACTACCACGGAAAGCAGTATTCTTGATAGTCATGGCCACGCTTTTCAAGAGATGGAGGTGAAGCTAGCTGATATGGAAGACAGAACCGAAGATGCAATATCGTCGGGCTGAAGGAGGGGGGTAGAAGGCTCTAATGCTATTAAATATCTCTTGCGCTCCCCGCCTAAGTGGTTCCCGAAATTGGCAGATGTTTAGATCGAGATTATGAGAGCCCACCGACCTTACAGCGATAGCCCAAATAAGAGCATCGCTACTAATCGCACGTTGATTTTCAACGACCTTCACTTTACAAAGTAAAGTTCTGACTGGCTGACAATTCTACAGGCTGCGTGGAAATCTCCGCTAGTTGTCGGTGGCAGAAAGATTTGCCTTTCCCCGGACTACAGCAACTTCATGGTCAAGTGACACCAAGCCTTCTATCAAACCATGGATTCAGCCCGATTCAAAGGTCTGGATTTCTTCTTGCTTTACCCCGTTCATTGTCTAAAAGACATTTTTAGCGAGGTTGGCTTTTTAACTTTTTCTGACTTAAAAAACGTTCCTCTTTATTCTTTTACCTTCAATTAAGATCAGCACTCATGGCATACGGTGTCCCCTGGTAGAGGTCTTTGCCCATCCATCCTATCCAGAAGGTATCAATGCAGCCAAAAACATGTGGTATGGTATCAAGGCTTTATCAGTTCTTGGTGATTTCTGGCCGTTTTGGCCTTCCTATTGAGAGGATCTGGATACGCGGTTGCCCAGGCCCTGAGATCTTGACTGGCATGATGTATGGTTGAACATTCTTTAAGTTCCCACAATCCAGACCATCAGCAGATTCACTACAATTTTATTCATAGGACATATCTCACCCCTGTGAAAAAGCATCACGTGAAAACAGCCCTTTATGCACTTTATGCCCACTAAAAGCTCAAGTTACATACATACAGGATCTTCACATGATCTGGGTTTGCTCTCCTGTTGCTCAATTTTGGAACAATATTGCATCCAAAATATCTGCCCTGATTAATGATGCTGTACCTGTTACTGTCAGTAGTACTGTCATATATATATATATACATATACATATATATATATATATATATATATATATATATATATATATATATATATATATATATATATATATATGTATATATATATATATGTATGTATATATATGTATATATGTATGTATATATATGTATATATGTATGTATATATATGTATATATGTGTATATATATATATGTATGGAGCTCTCCATGGCTTGCATAAAGAGCTCCCTGTGTGGTGTACTTTTCTGTATATTGCCATCTAGACCAATTTTTTGCACTTTTGCATATTTGCTTTAATAAAAAAAATAATTGATTTTACTTAGAAAAGTATGTGAGAGAGAGAGAATGGAAAATAAAATGAAGGAAAAAAAAATTAAAGTAAACTATAAAGCCATTCTAATAAAATAATTTTAAATCAAATAAATGTATCTAGCAACTTCATATTGTATAATTTTTTTTGTCTTATACATTTTTTGATCTAAAATACATTGGTATTATCTTTGAAATCGTTATCCAATGAATTCCACTGTTTAACACCACAACACATACACATTTACTTTAAGGTTGTTTGTGCATACTGATGTTTAAAAGTAAATCTACTTCAGTGATCCTCATTTTCTGAACTAAAAAACACTGTTGTATATTTTCTGGTAGTAGACTACTCTGCTTTTTGCCTCAAACGTCACCAACCAAGTCTTTAATTCAACAATATCTTTAAGTTTCATTAATCTGGATTTGATAAACAGTCCTGTCGTGTGTCTAAAATCCACTTCATGTAAATTTGTACTGCTCTTTTCTGTAAAATGAACAATTTCCCCGTGTTAGTTGCATATGTGTTGCCCAACTCTTCCACACAGTAACTAAAGTAGAAGACGTGCACATAGCACTTTGGGTAAAATGCCTTTCTTCTTTGTCTTGGGTAATATCTTTCAAAACATTGTACTATTTTATTTATATTTAACTCTCTCTCACATGTTGCCCGTATACTTATCCTCTGACAAATGCAGTAATGCTCCAAGGATACCCAATTTCTTCAGCCAAAATAACAGCCCAGAAAACAGATTGTCGTTGATTGTGCCCAGTTTTAACCCCATTGCCGAAACTCTCTGCCCCAGCTGCAAGCTTTTTAGGGCTTTCATTTTCCACCAGTGTCCCTTAATGCATCTGCGCACACACACTTCAAACACAGAATTTCACAATATGACTGACCAGGTAAAGCTAATACAAACCGACAATCTCACATGTTCACTCACCCACCCAGCTCATCAAATGTGGCATGAACAGAGTTCATAATTGTCTGTTTTCAAGTGCCTGCCCTACTATTCCTTTGGAAATATAGTTTTTATAATGGAAGCCCAGCCTCTTGGTCCCCATGGAAGAGAATAATGCATATCTTCATTAATTATGACTTAATGAAAGACAAAATTGCCCCAGGTGCACTTTGACTGACAGGTAGTCCTAACACATAGGAAAGCCCCCTTAAATGTATATGGGCCTTGCAGGACAATGTTGCCATCTAATTGGCAATTTACCACCGCTCAATAGTAAGGATTGCTTATTCAGTGTCTGTTGCGGTATTTGTAATAGTGTTTTTCAACATCCAGATTAATTTCTTAAAAGTCTGCCTTTAAAATAAAGTGTCTGGCTTGCATATAAAAGGATGTGATTTAAGGGGTGGGGGGGAGTGCTTGTCTTGAGAGAGAGAAAGAGAGAGCATTAAACTCGAGTGAAATAAATTTGCTTAGCAGGTACTTCTGTTGGAGTTGCCTCCACTGAAAGAAGAGCTCAGTCTTGCTGGTTCTGCATTGCCATTTCATCTAAATCCCTTTCCATTTTTTTTTCATGAGCTTGGCAGTCAGTCATTCATAGACCATTCCTTTTTAACCAATTAATAAATACTATAAATAATCAAAAATATATGGTTTATACATCCAGCCAATTTTTTACTCCATCACTGCCAATACTTAATGATGAATTAACCTGAAATGAGTATTTGATTAGACAATAAACAGAAAATCAAATCTTTTAAGTCATAATTTAAACAAATGCCAAACAATTCCTTGCATTTTGAAAGTTAATAATATGATTTTGGACTGATTGGACAAAACAATGTAACCTTGGCTTCTGAGAGAGTGTAATGGGCAATTTTTATGATTTTAGAGAGCCCATATTTATTAAATCAATTTTTGTAATCAAGAAAATATTTAGCAGATAATTAGACAATAATTGTTCAGTTTAGCATAATCCGGGTATTTATGCATATTTGAGTTTTGCCTATCCAAACAGTATTAATATCATCATACTCACCTAGAACTGATTGCCTACTGCTTAGGTTAGCCAAACTTATTTGGGGAAAAAAACAAACCTAAAAATTCTTTCCAGACCAACTCATTGGTTCAACTTTGACCGAGTTTCTGTGTCAATTACCTCCAAATAAAGGGCTTTATAATCTGCAACCCGTCTGATCGTCTGACTACTTATGCTCCTTTTCTCATCATTGGACTTTGATCAGACCTCGTTTCCAAGGCAAAGACGCACAAAACCAGCCAAATTTCTTGGCAGAAATCAGATCAATCTGGAAACCCTGACTTGTCGCATCGTGTCTGCACCCTGCCGATTCAAACAGACGCTTTGCTGCATTCATCACTAGCCAAATTGGCTAGAATCTTTAAAATGTGTAAAATGTTGGGGGGGGATATCTATTTAAAGCCCCGCATATATAGAATGTTAGCCATGCAAATGATATCAGTTTGTTGCATAATATGGACATCTTAACTTAAGTCTGAAGTGGAGTGAATCAGAAAAAAACATATTCAGTGATTCATTAGAGATGCTGTTTAGGGTTGTTGATAGAAGAGTGCATCATGACTGTGGCGAGTAAAAACTTATATGTGGCAATGGATCAAATTATTTATTGCAATATTAAAAGTAATGCTATACCAATGAAGTGACTAATCCTGTCCTGATTGCCATTTGAAGGTGAATCCACAAATTAGCAGTGTCAACACATATGGTCATGGCCTGTGTACTAGTTATTGACAATATTTTGTTATAATCGGACGTGTTATCTGCTGTAGTACTTTGAAGAACAAAGATGATAGATGCCCTTCACCAAAAATCTCAACGTCCTGCTGTGAAAACAGCTTCAGACACTTCCCATCCCTTGCTGGTTGCTTGCTAGCAGTGAAAACACTTTTTTATAGTGTGCTGTAATTAAAAGGAGAGGGGATGTGGAAGTACACTGCAATATCCCCACTAAATTCTCCGTAATGGTGAGGTGAGTCAGTTGCCTTAATTGGTTTAGTCTGTGTTCCATCTCTCGTGGAGTCATTATGTCGACATGAACATTTTTCTCTCATTCGAATGGGTAAATAATGAAAGCGGAGTGACAGTTGCGGGTGAGCTAGTCACAACTTTTTAAAGCAGCAGGAAGGCAGCAATTAACTGGATCTGACAACCCAGAGAGGGACACACAAACACACATTGAGGCATACGCAACACACACACTCAAATAAGTCTTGTACATACTAACGTAAAATTCTATTGTTTGCTTATTCCTTATATACTTTAATTAATGAATATGCAGTAGAACGCTTCTGATTCACCTTTGTTGGACGTGTGTATTACAAAATAGAAATCCCACTTATTTTGATGGTCCTCGTGTCATTGAGACCTTAGTCTGGACTTTCTGTCAAGGTGACAAACCTCGCATCAAAAGTGAGTCCATCCCATCAAGAGAGATGGATGAAGCATTGTTGAATTAGCGAATGAAAGCTTTAATTGTTTGGATGCTGCTCTCCTCCGTAAATTTAGCAGTGATAATTAATTGTAGCGAGGAAAAACACTCATCAGGGAGATGAACCATTAGAGTTAGGTAAACAAACACTTATCTATTATGGCTGATAAGGATTGATGGTAAAAGTTTGATTTTCACCACATAAAAGAAAAGGAAAAATGTCATTGGTAAAACTTTCCTTACACTCTGTACAAATGAGAAGCATCTGCCCAAGGGTCAAAATCCAAACAATTTATCATAATCAAGATTAAAATACATTAATAATGAAATAAAATTGGTGTTTTTCCTTTTTCTTTGGTTGCTGGCTGAATGATTGTGTACGCAATGTTCAGTTGAAGGTTAACCAGTTGCTATCGGTATTTTTATTACCTCTATGTTAATTTTTCCACTGGGTTTATCATACATACATAATAATACGCTAGTACTTTAGAGAAAAAAAATAAGTGCACTTTTCTGACTCAATGTTAAAGCTGTGGTTAGGGCTGCACAATTAATCTACTTTTAATCACGATCATGATTTTGGCTTCCCACGATCACATTTACGTGATCAAGCGATATTTCATAGAACCCTTTTTCCGTTTTTTTTTTAACATGCGTTACATAAAGCCGTGCCCCCCCTCTCTCCCTCTCTCTTTTAATAAGTCTGTTATGGTTGTTAAAAACAAGTGAAAGAGCTTTCTCAGAGAATTATTTTTAAATATATCCTAGGCTATTTATTTCAGATATTTTTCATTTACATGTGTTGCAGCTATATATTATTAAACAGGGAAGGAAGCCCTGTCTTTGCGTTTTATTTTAATCCCAATCTATTTTAATAAAAGGGCTTGTGAAAAATGGCTGCTGACTTAAAACTGACCATTGAGTTTGGAGGATTTGATGCTAGGGGTGTGACAAGCTGGTTTAGCCAAGGCCAAAAAGGAAGAAGGCCAAATTACAGGTGTTGGCCATGTGAGGGGCATGCGACAGCAAGGGGCGTCCAGCTTGAAGACTTTGATCCATTAAATGTCAGATCTTAGTTCAGGGACGCACTTTTAAACAGTAGCACTTTCTATTTTGCTTAAATGTTGGTTTTGCAGCTCAGTGAAGCACTTTAAACCTTTTTTTTACTGTTAATATTGTTATAAGTGTTTACTAGTGTGACATGCAACAAAGTTTCTGTTGCCTCTAACGTCTGTTTTGGAGCATCAGAGAGCAGCGCAGACATTTGAGTGGCACCGTAATGAGGTACCGAAATCCCCGTTGATATTTCGTTCCGTAGATAACGGGCATACAACATACAACTTCAACATGAGAGGAATGTAGCACAATATGGATGTGAAAGCAGTTATAAATAGCCTATGTGACAACATTTGTTTTGGTTAAAATCAACGATTCGTGATAATTAATCGTGATCTCAACATTGATCAAAAATAATTGTGATTATCATTTTGGCCATAATCGTGCAGCCCTAGCTGTGGTCCTTTTTAAAATTTGAATGGCAGATACTATTAATCATCTGCTTCTTTTTTGTTTAGCAATAGCCATTTACAATAATTACAGTCTATAATGACTTCTCTTTATTATAGTTTTCATTGTTAGTGTGACATATGTGTGCTAGATCCAAAGTGCCTTCACACGTGCTAGGGACTCAAAGGGAACTGTGTGTGTGTGTGTGTGTGTGTGTGTGTGTGTGTGTGTGTGTGTGTGTGTGTGTGTGTGTGTGTGTGTGTGTGTGTGTGTGTGTGTGTGTGTGTGTGTGTGTGTGTGTGTGTGTGTGTGTGTACACGTACACAGTACAGGCCAAAAGTTTGGACACCTCATTCAATGCGTTTCCTTTATTTTCATGACTATATACATTGTAGATTCTCACTGAAGGCATCACAACTATGGATGAACACGTGGTATTATGTTAAATAACTGAAAACATGTCTTATATTCTAGTTTCTTCAAAGTAGCCACCCTTTGCTCTGATTACTGCTTTGCACACTCTTGGCATTCTCTTGATGAGCTTCAAGAGGTAGTCTCCTGAAATGGTTTCCCAACAGTCTTGAAGGAGTTCCCAGAGATGCTCAGCACTTGTTGGCCCTTTTGCCTTCACTCTGCGGTCCAGCTCACCCCAAACCTTCTCGATTGTGTTCAGGTCCGGTGACTGTGGAGGCGCAGCACTCCATCACTCTCCTTCTTGGTCAAATAGTTGTTCTAGAGATGTGTCTTCTGCTAGAACTCTGTGTGGTATTCATCTGGTCTCTAATCTGAGCTGCTGTTAACTTGAGATTTCTGAGGCTGGTGTTCCACATGTGTTCATTCATAGTTTTGATGCCTTCAGTGATAATCTACAATAATAAATATTCATGAAAATAAAGGAGACGCATTGAATGTGAAGGTGTGTCCAAGCCTTTGGCCTGTACTGTGTGTAATACAGCAATCATTTTTTAAATTGTATCTCACTGTTTACTGTTCACTTTCCCACAGCCGTATCAGAGCTGTATCAAGTTACTGCTATATTTGCTATTGTTCATCAAAATGAGTCTACAAAACAATCTTTGTCAGTATTTCTTTTTTCAAGCACATCCGTCATACATATTGCACGTTTGTTTGGCTGCACTGTAAACAGATACACCTTTTGCTCCTGCTATATTTTCTGCTGCTTTGTTTACTGTAGTATTAAACTGCACATGCTGTTAGCCAGTAAGCACGTGTGACACCAAATCAACTTGGACTGAAATAAGGATTATAGATTTTAAGTATTTGTAATATGTTATACATATAGATTATACTTTATTTTTTATCCCACAACAGGGAAATTTTCTTATTACAGCAGCAGCAAACAACACACAAACATGTAAACACACAAGAAATACAGGCAAACAATAGACAATTATATGGTAGACTGAAAGTAAGCAAAATGGCGTCAAATGAAGGTATTTTAAAGTGCGGCCATGATACAAGAAACAATATTGCGGTGTAAGCTACGTTAAAATTAAATTGAATGTGTAATTAGAGTAATAAAGCAAGAGTCGGTAGCACAATATAAATTATATTAACCTGTGACAATAAATATTGAAAAGTAAGTACTTGTGATAAAATAATATAAATACCGATAAAGATGAACAGAAAGTGTGTGGTGTAGATGGGAGAGGGAAAAAAAGGAACAGAAACTACAACATTATCAGGTGTTGTAGAGTCTGACAGCGGCCGGGATGAAGGACCTGCGGTACCTCTCCTTACACCGTGGGTGTGTCAGTCTGAATGTTGACGAAGATACAAGTAATTCCTAAAATCTACTTACCATTTCTGTCACTGGTGCTACCTTTCCAATCCGTGGTGTATCTCGCTGCTTAAGGTCACTGCTTACTTGTCTCAGTTGTCCCACTTTCAATTTTTAATTAGGAATTCACCATACTGTAGCTAAGAACTGTGGGTGAGACAATTGCTTAAAAGAGCCCCTATTATGCTCCTTTTCACTGACAAATTTGTACTACTACTAGTACTACTACTAGAATAGGTTTACATACTTTGATGTTCAAAAAACATATATTTCTCATACTTCCATTGCAGCTCCTCTGTCTTTAGTCTATATGCATAAAGTTCCACGGAATTTATGAGAACTATTGTTAACTGCTCCTGAGATCTCTGCCGGATAAAACCAAACAGCTAGCTAGACTATCAGTCCAATCTGAGTTTTCTGTTGCACGACTAAAACCACTTTTGAACGATCACGTTCCACCAAAACAAGTTCCTTCCCGAGGCTATTTTGCAACGGCACCGTAGCTCTGTCCGCTTCACGCGGCACAAGGCGATTGTGATTGCTTTAAAGGATTGCCAAATAACAGAAAACGTGTTATTTGGCAATCCTTTCTCCCATCCAGGAATGCTGTGGACAACCCTCCTCCGCAACGTTGTGGAGGAAGGTCTTGCAATGTGAGACAACTCTTTCTGAAACACTCTGTCTTAGCTCGTGGCCCCCCTTCCTTAAAAGGCCACTGTGTTCTGATTGGTCAGCTGGCCCGCTTTGTTGTGATTGGTCAACCAAATTCAAACAAGCCACTGGGCGGGTTGGACTTGCTCAGGCAGCACATATGAAATATTGGGCCGGCATAGTCAGTGAATGACATCATTAAATGAGGAATTTCAAACTAGAATGTGGGTGAGCCGTTTGTGCTGTCTGTGGGGGAGAAAGCTTAAAATTTGTTTTTTTTGTACTTTATACATTTATTACATGCTCAAAAAACTATAACACGCTATTAGACGGGGAAAATCCTAAAAGGCATAGTAGAGGATCTTTACATATGCAAATGTGAAACCACTGTTGTACAATTATACCGCTCTGCTCCGCAGCCCAGCCATGATGAGCAATTATTACATGCAGTCTAATTTCTATCACCCTTTTTCTTTCTTTTGTCTTGCATGAATTCAAATACAAGTAATAAAGTGAGGTATAACTTAACTTGTGCTATGTTCAGGAAATTCATTTTAACAACAAAGCAATCACTTTTTTTAACAAAAGTCATCTCTTGCTATTCTCCTCCCACTCCCTCAAGCCAATTATATGTCAAGGTGTTAAATTAATTAATGCTCATTAGTCTCAACATAATAAATGTTAGTGAAATATTCAAGCATCTCAAACTGACGCACCAAAGTATGTCACCGGGAAAGAAAGAGGGCAAAGAGAAAGTGAGTGAGCAATGGCTGGCAGAGCCAGAGGGAGGACAAAACAGAGCAGCGAGGGAGGAGAAATGGAGGAGGAGATGGAGACTGTCTGATTGGAAAATGGATCGGTGACAAAACGCCACAGCTTGGAGCTAAGATTAGGATTCCATTCTGTCTTGAATGAAATATTCAAATAAACGCTGGCTAGAGTCATATTACTAAAAGGATGGATGTGTAGAATATGTGAAACAATGACAGGCTCTTTACATCCAGAAGGGTCAGCGCTCACTCAGTTATTTAGCTTGGAGTAGGAGATGCTCCTGAGGCATACGTACTGTTGCATTTGTGAAGAGACTGATAGGAACAAATGAATATTCTGAATGCAGTGTTTCTACAAAGAGAATGACACAGTGAACAGTTGATTACAGATCACTCAGTCGTGTGCTTTGTATCTGGCAATTACAGGGTGTTTAGACCAAAAGCAACCATGTGTTCTTAAAAAACACGCTGGCGTGTAGTTTCAGGTATTGGTGAGACTAAAATCCACTTGTGGTTTTGGCAAATAAATTATGGTTATGGTATAGTTAGGGTTAAGCAGTAAAACACATGGTGAAGCTTAGTGAAAGATGGTGATTGTGTTTAAAAGTAAATGTGGAAACCAGTGTGGTTAAGGTTAGGGGAGGTTGTGGTTGTTAAGGTATGTCTAGGCATAAAAGATACTTGTTTATTAGATTAAGGGGCCAGTATGCTTTGTCTAAACTGCTTGTCGATTGGTCAAATACTTTCAGAAACCCCCTCTACCCCTAGTTTTCCAACAGGAGACTTGGGGGTGCTGTGATTGGCCGACTGCGTGGAAGCGAAACAAGTCGCAGCATTTTAATTTCTCCCTTACAACCTCTTTCTTCAATTCTTCACACAACCCGTTGGATTCTGAATTAGGAACAGGAACTTAAGAATCCTGTATGAAGGTTCAACTCGTTAGGTGCCCATCCACTGTTCCAACCTCCCCACCCTTAATTTGCCTCTGGCACGCTACTTTTGGTTGCACATCATGAATTGCAGAATTTTCCAATGTGAACATTACCCCAAGGATACTGGGCTGCCCTCTGAACATGGCCACAACTCCTGGGCAATACCCCTTAAAAGTAAAAGTTTAATCCTACAATTACTTCATGATTTAGACTTGTAACTCCCTTGTCTGTGTTTCTTGCAGCACATTCACAGTCCTCTCAGTATTTCACTTGACTTGACTGATGAAATGATTTAAGCTTTCTTTAAATGCTGAGTAGCTAGATGAGCCTTCTGAATTTGCAGCCTGAAAATCACTGAAAGCTCTCATCAATAATTTCCACTGCAGCCTTCATACTACTTGATGAAGCAGATGGAGGAGGAAGAAAGTGAGGTAAAAGCCAACTGGACTTGTTGCAAAATTACTGAAGTGCTGATTCACACAAGTGTGATATTATCATATGAGCTCTGTTTGGCAAAATATGGCAAGTAATTTGCGGTAGAAATTTGATTGCCAGATTAAGAACACAGACACGATTTGCAGTCATTATGTAAATCACAGGAGGAGCCGCAGTAATAAAAGGCCTTTATGAATAGGACTTTTGACTGGCAAATTGGAGCGCCTCTTTTAAGAGATTTCTCTGTTAAGAGATGTTTCAGTCTCAGCATTAGTGTCGTTGTACAAGATGTCACTGCCAGCACCTGGGAAACTGTTCGGCAGTTGACCTCCGACATCCCTGTGTAGTATGAGTAGATATTTTCCTATGAGGGGAGGAATAAGGTGGGGTTAGTTGGGTGAGGATGTGTGCCTGTTAATTCCCGCTCTGTACAAAAATGTATGAAAAGACTCAAGATCACGTTATTATAGTCATTCCAGTTGTATTTGTGCATGATTCCTCTGCTCTGTCCTACTCATCAAGCGTTAAGGTGGACTGTGGATATAGTGATTTGCATGCTTTAAAGTAATTTAAGAGTGACCTTCAAAGAGAAGACAAAGACTGCAAAATAAATAAGACCATCAAAATGTCAGGACTGTTGCGGGAGATGGGATGTCTTTAGGAAATGCACCATAGCAGATCCGCCTTAATTGCAAAGAATGGGAATCTGTTAAAGGAATGGTGAGCTTCATTACAAAGCAATCAAATGAGATGCATTTCCATCCAAAAATATCATTGTGTGAGGAAATGCTTTGGTGATATTTTAAATGTCATAACGGTATTATTTCTTAGATAAGGCTTTTGCTTGGGGTTGCCGATCAAGGGCTATGAAAATCATTTGATCTGCAAGATGTAAAATGGAATTCTTATAAAAACTTTTAGTCATTTATCTAAACTAACACACAGGCAGACAGATAATAAAAAAATCTTTAAAGTTTTGATTCACAATTTACCAAGTATTGATTAAGATTAACCTTTTTTTCTGTAACTACAGCAGCAGGATAGACTCCCTTGAAAAAAATATTTTGATTATGCATTTGATATATTGTGCTTGTTCATATTCCACCAACACTGGCGGTGAGCTCCGGGGGGGTTGTGCAGCTGCTACCGGGTCTGGAGCTCTCCGTGTCCCGCTGACGATCAGATCAGGTTGTGGTCGGCAGCGGAGCTTTCTAGCGATGTTCCCACGCTGGCCGAGCCCCACTGACGGCGGTCCGTCCGCGGCTGCAGGACCTGGAGCTCACCGCCAGTGTTCCAGTTGGACTGTTAAAAAGTGTTGAGATAATTAAAAGGTATTTACATTATTTAGTTACGGGCTGGCTGCTAGTTAGCTAACGCTAGCTTTCATGCTACATAAATAAGCCGGACAGAGTTGTCCCTCATCTGGTGATAGACACCCTGCTGTCCCCGGCCGTCCTGTTGGCTCAGAGCTCCACAGACTAAGTCCACAGGTACAAATTAGTTTTGCACCAAATGTATCGCAAGAAGTGTTGCAAAAGTCGAGAGCGCAGACTCGCCGCTGTGTGATGCGAGAGAGCACGCTGCAACGACAGATTCCAGAGGTTGTAAAAGTTGTGGTTGTAGGAAAAGTGACTGAAGTGGGAAAAAAAAATAAAATACGAGTACAGATTTTTTTTCTACAAGCTCTCAAATCATATTGTACAAGTGCTCACATCGCATCTACGAGTACAGATTTTTTTTAAAAGCTCTCAAATCATATTCTACAAGTGCTCACATCGCATCTACGCTTTCTCACATTTGCACCATATTTACCTTCATACATATTGACACTTCAGGCAGGGCAGTTGCACTGGGCCTGTGGGGGGTGGGCAGAGAACTGGCCCATGCAAATATATCAGATTGCCCCTCGGAAATACGGCTGTGTTCAAAGAACTCATGTTACATTAAAAACAGTGCCATTTGGAAACCCGTCTTGGTTTTCTTTCATTTTTGGTAAAATAGTCAAAAGAAATCTATATTTTGTTATTACTGTAACTCTTTTCTGTCTCCCTGTGTGCTCTGAGCTTCATTTTACCATTGTCTCCTGCCTTTATATTGAATAGGAGTGCACTCTGGAGGTTATTGCATCAAGAAAGGCTTTTTGTTAAATGTAGCGGTCATTTCAGCACCACAGTGAAATGGACAGCTCCTCTGCTCTCAGGCACTTATACTTGTTTGCACGTTTCAGCACGTGAAACAAAGAGTGCTATCCATGGTTCTGATAGCATTCTCTTTGACCTCTCTACTTTCCCAGTACAAAAGTACAGTGGCTGACAGGGGCAAACATCCTGCAACTTAAGGAAACACGCTGCAAATACACACAACACAACCAAATACATAAACGCGCTGCAAATATAGAAACGATACAATAAGAAAAACACACAAACCCGAAAACAAATGCAACAAAAACGCTGCATCCAGATTACACAACGGACGTTCTCCAGGCCTCTAGAGGGAGCGCTAAGTGGAACAGCTTGATGTTCGACCTCACGGGAGGGAGGGAGGGAGGGAGGGAGGGAGGGAGGGAGGGAGGGAGGTAGAAGGAGAGGGAGAGAGATCAATCTCAGAACGGTGTGAAACGGTGTGCAACTGCTTTGAGATCATAGACAGTAAATATTAAGTCTATGTTTGAGATATGTTTACTCTCGTTTGGTGGGTGTGTCTTGGCTCAGGTCACAGGTGATAATCAGCAGAGACGTGTCTGTAAACTCGTGGCAATAAACAATTAAAGCTGCATCAGCGTTTAACGTTGATGTTTGTTTAAGCCATATTACATGAGAGGGTAATATGGCTTTAACGTTGACTGAAGTGTAGGCCTCCTCAAGTGTAATTTTGTGATTATACAGCAATGCTTACCAATCAAATAAGTGATATGTATTCATATTGTGGAGCAATTCGCTCTTGGAATACAACAAAAAACAGACAGGATTTCTAGTCCCTCACTTGTAAGCCAGCCAATTTGAGCTATAGTAGAGACCATGGGATTTATAAAACTGTATAAATTCTGCCCGCACATGTGAACACAAAACTGCTAACTCCATTGTGTTGTAAGACATTTGCTGAAAACGTTATTGTATTCATTAGCATGATTGCTGTACTGTTTAGTTGAAAAACATCCGAAACACCAAAGTACGAAGACATAGCGGACGCAAGCTTTTATTTTGAAAAGTCAAAGCTCGGGGACAGCAGCAGCCAGGAGGGCATGAGACGGGAGCATGGACTGTATATTATTTATATATACACACACACAGTATATGATATACTGTCTATGGGCAGAGGCATGAGACAGGAGGTCTCCAGGCTACAGCCATACCTGACTCTAATAAAAAGGCAGAGCGTGCTCTCCCTGTGAGGTCAAAAATCAAGCTTTTCCACTTAGCGCTCCCTGGAGAACTTTCTTTGTGTAATCTGGATGCAGCAGTTTTTGTTGCAGCAGTTTTCTGTGGTCTGCTTTTGTTTTTGCATTGCTTCTTTTTTCGGGGGTTTGTGTGGTTTTTTTTGTGCACTGTTTCTCTATTTGCAGCGCGTTCATGTATTTGGTTGTATTGTGTGTATTTGCAGCACGTGTGTGTGTGTGTGTGTGTTATAACTACATAGCGTGCACTAGGACCCATCGTAATAGCGTGCATGGGGCCTGCCGTAAATACCTTACGTGGCTCTGGCCATGTCTTTGTTTTCCTTTAACAAACTAATCCAACTAAGAAATACTTTCTCTGTTTTCTGGCTGTGTAACATTGTGCCACATTAAGCACAATTTGTGTGTGTGTGTGTGTGTGTGTGTGTGTACATTCAGAAATGGGTCAGTAGAAGGAATTAATTAGCACTTTTGAAGGGCTTCATTTAAATTGGTGCATTTTGGTCAAGGGGTTTGAACACTTTCAGCCCTTTGTTGTTGCACTTGTTTTGTTGGTTTGGAAATGAGCTTTTTCTCCCGTCTCACTTGAAAAATGCAATTAGACCAATCTGCAGCAATGCATCACACATAGTTCAATTATGTCAAGGTGAACAATTATCACTTTGAGATGAATAAATAAGAAGAATGTAATTAACAGCCCAAATTGAGTAGATGCCAGCCCAAAACTCTGGTATTTCAGAGGTGGAGATTTAATCATGGCTCAGGGTGCTTTGAGAGACCATCGCTTTCATTGGTTGTGACAACTCTGAACATGTGTGTAGGAGGGTGGAGCTTGTGGCGAAGCAGTGCGATGATGGAAGCTGTGGAAGGGAGTCTCAGTGTTAAGCTCCCGGCTCCTGAAATAGGCCAGACAGCAATCACTCACATTTGTCCTGACCAAGGTGAGATAAAACTGTGGCCGAGCCAGCTCTGGGCAGGGTGTGCGACAGGAAAGAGAACTTCCATTACAACTTGTATCACCTGTGAGATAGAGGATTCAGATAACCGATGTTCTTTCTCAATTGTTTTGCTTTCCTCGTACTTTCATGTTGGCGTTTGAAAACAGCTTTTGCTTACATTTGGTCTTTCCTTCACATCTTTCTACCACGCAGCTCACTCTAGATGTGTACTCTGTCTGCAATGCTTCCTACTGGCGCTGTCCGATAAAACGATCTTGATATGAAATTCAGGTCATTAACGATGATTGACTTTAGACATATTTTTACTTGATTTGGATAGATCTAACAGCTTATCACACAGCAACTGCCAAAAATGTCAATAGAAGAAGTTTTTGGCTTGCACGTCAAGGTACACGCCCATTTCCTATGCAGAGCATTGTTTGAGCTACCGGAGGTGAAGAACATGGAAGAAATATGTTGAACTGAGGGCATGGGTATGAAAGCGACGGTCAAAGTGAACTGTTATTCTACTTTTTATGTTAATAAACTATATTCTAAAGTTTAACTAATGAACCCTCTGGTTTCTTCAGGCTTCAGTCATTATCAGGATGCTCTTCAAACTGGCAGCATTATAAAATTATATATTGTGATAAATATCTATATATAAATATGGAAAAAGTATCAGGATCATATGTTTTGCTATATCGCCCCGCCCTACTTCCTACACAAAACGAGCAAAGTCTTCTGAAACATCCAAAAAAAGAAAAAACACAACAAGTTAACTATTTTCATGAACGTTTCTTTAAAGTGGGTCTTTTCTGATGGGATCCCTTTGTTCAGGCTCCCAATGCTCTTTAGAACATGACTCTTTAATGTGAAAAGAAGCTGATATCAGTGTCATGAAACAAACAAGCTGATGCATAATTTGATCAAACCCTTTTTTTCTTTTTTCTAGCCGTAATCTAACTATCAAATGAAGGTAGCGTTTCGGTTCATTAGAAAGAATGTGTCATCATTCAGCAGCTTTCGAGTTCTAGTGTTTTTTTTATCCCGAAATGTAATACTTAACATGATATTGTTCCCTCAAATGTTACTTGATTGCTTTTATGACTTTACACTATATTTTGCTGGAACAAACTGAGCCACTGAACTTTAAGTGCTTGGTGTTAACAATTGCTTTAAATGAAGCAAGTGAGATTCTTTTCACTAAGTTTGAATGAGAATTTCAATATTCACAAATGCACACAAACTTCCGACAAGATGCTCTAATATCACTTGAATGTAAAAAAAAATAAAATAATAATAAATAAAACCTTAAATCGGTAAATCCAGACAGATATTTGACCGGTCGTGAATATTTATTTTGTATTCATTTGCCGCACTTGAATAAGGATAGAGGAGAAATAAGAGGAGAGTTATGTTTGGAGGGTATTTTGTCCTTGGAGGAAATGCATTGTACAATACAAAGAATGTGGAAACAAGACAGGAAATGAGAAAAAGGGCCCAAAAGTATCTCAACAGTCCCCCCAGGCCCAATGGAGCACTCTGCACTGCCCATGATCATAAATCCAGATCTGGGCTCTGTGGTATATGGTAGCTCTGTGCCTTCAGCTTCCAGATGATTCTTCTCTCTACTCCTCCCTTTCCATTATTTTTTATTTTTATACCTACACTGTACCTGTTTGAGGAAGCAAAATATGTCCTACATATCAACGAGGAGAAGGGACGAGAGCGGCTAGGAGGCCCAGTCACAGCCAACTCAAAGGATGTTGATCACTTGTGTCTTATCGCAGGCAGAGCCAGGCCACCTCTTGTGAATTAAAGGAGAAATAGTATCTCGCTCCCTCATTTTCACCCCTAGAGATGTTTGGTTGCTCCCTTTCTTCCAGCTCCTGTGCCAGAGAGATAATCCGGGCCCATTCCAGGCAGCCGAATCCATCTTTCTCGTGGTGTTGGACCGCTAGTCCTTGGCTCCTTTGAGGTCATTGGTGCCCAAACTAAACTGAAGTACTCCATAACAGAACCCCTCATTTTTTCCAGTTGATACTGTTTTTATTTCGACTTGGTTTTATGCCAAAAGTTGAGAACTGCTCCAAGACGGACCAGAACACTGAATCTTTTTAATTAAAGGCCCTAATAATAGGGTGTCTTGTCTTGCAAAATAACATGTTCTTCTTTCACATTTCATAAATTTCACACCTACACACAAATGCACTTTGGTAATTACTGTACTCAAAACTTATTTCTGGATCACATTGTTTTATTTAATTTAAGGAACTAAATATCCTGTGACTTGCTTAAATGATTGATTTTATTGTGGCGTGATGCACAATATTGCATTATCACTTCAGTTTTTCTATTTACACAAAAAGTGAGTACAATTCAAATTTAAGTTCAACTATAAATGCAGCTACAACATTTTTTTTTACTACCTGATATGGAGTATGTCGTGGCCATGTGGATAAAATGTGATTTCCCTTTTAAAGGATCAATAAAGTACCATCTGGTCCAATCTGTAATTGAATCAGTGATTCCAATCAGCTGTTAGAGGCCCTGACTCTCACTGCAGGTTGAAATAGGGTAGATATATAAACACACACACACACACACACATTACTTACTCTAATTTCTGGTCATTTGAAGTTGAAGAAGAACGGTGCCTTCACCTACTCTGAAATTACCATACCACTTTGGAAATGCCGAGACTAAGGGCGCCTCAGCAGAGATGTAAGCTGACCCGTACTCATTACGAATATGGCAGATTCTTTCTTTCATACCCTGAGAATATAGCAAGTTGTATCCCTCAGCATGGATCTCTGGCTCGTTCAACCCATGCTGGCTCATTCATTCCATCGTTTCACAGATGGATAATTAAGAGACTACATGTTTCCCTTCACACATCTTGTGTGCCTTTAATCATACATAGCCTTTCTGCGCACGGACTTGCAAAGTTAACCTGTTGCTAGCAGAACACCAAATGGTCTGGATTTCCATCCATCCACCGCAGGGGATCTTAAACTTTCCTTTTCCCGATCCACATTTGCCTGGGGCATCCCGAGGCGTTCCCAGGCCAGGGTGGAGATTTAATCTCTCAACCTAGTCCTGGGTCTTCCCTGAAGCCCCCTCCCAGCTGGACGTGCCTGAGACACTTTCCTAGGGAGGCGCCCAAACCACCTCATCGGCTCCTTTCAACGTAAAGGAGCAGCGGCTCTACTCCGAGTTCCTCACAGTTGACTGAGCTTTTCACCTTACCTCTAAGGAAGATGCCAGCCACTCTCCTGAGATAACCCATCTCGGCCGCTTGTACCCACAGTCTAGTTGTGTCGGCCATAACCAAGCCTTCATGACCATAGGTGAGGGTAGGAACGGAAATTGACTGGTAGATCGAGAGCTTTGCTTCTGGTCAGGATTTGTATGTTTCTATTGTTGCTGTAGTGCACAAAGGTTTGTTTGTGAATGATAGATGGCGGTCCGCTGGTGGAGCTGGATATTGCTGTGTGACTAGTTAAGCCCCATCCTTGCCTTCTGCTATGACAGCAAATAAAAAAACTCAGACATCCCAGAATCCTGGATATCAGCACCTAAGAAGCAGATGAAAACTGCTAGGATTGTGTGGGCGAGAGGGTAAAGAGAAGTAAATAAATAGCTTGAAAAAGATATTTTCTTCTAAGCTTTTCTATGTCTCAGAGAGGCAACACAGTTTCTTTGTGAGGGGAATATTGATGTGACTTGACAGGAGTTTAAAGATTTATGAAACACACACCTAGCTGGTTCTGTGTTCCTGTATGTGTACACTCCTGTAGTGAGACGGTGGGTGATAAAATCTCTCTTTTTCCTCACTCTGTATTCACAGAGACATAAAGCTGGTAACTTAATGCCTGTAGCTGCTTAAACATGCATGTACGCCATGTGAGACAGATTACTCTGAACTTGTGTCTGCATTTGTTTTGCCACTTTCAATGCTTGGCTTCAGCCGAGCGCTTCTAGGCCACTAATTGGACAGCAGACCATGCATGCTGAATGGCATATGTTTCTGCCTCTAATGACCCTCCTGTAGTAGCTCAGCGACAGGACAGGTGAAGAGGTACCACCATCTGACATGTAAACATGCCAGAATCCCTCCTCTTCGCAACTCTTTGATCCAGCATTTTGTAGTCCAAATGATACCACAGCGCCTCTGCATGTAGATGATTGACGGAACTGAGTCCAGTGTGGACATTTCATAAGTTTTGGAGTAGTTTTGACACAGATGCAGATGATTTCACGGGGCATAATCAATGGTACTCTACTACACGTCTCCACTCAAGAATTTGGCCATAAATTAAGAAGATATTCATTGTGAGTTCCAGCGAAGGCTCCCCCTGCTGTGATTTAAATGTTAAGTGTGGATACATTACTGAAGGTCAAGAGAGCACCCACAGCAAACAATCCGAAATAAAAAGACAAAGTGTGAGAGAATAAAGATCTGATGGGTTTCCGTCTTGCAGCTTTCAGGAAAGCTCGAGGACGAGCACGTCCGTTTCTTTAATTGATGCTCCAGATGTTTGAAGATTTCTCCATTAGAGCAGTAAAAGACATTTCATAAAATTAGCCTTGTCTAAAAAAGAAAGTGAATGACTGGAGGAATGATCATAGTGTGTTGATAAAAGGAGAACTTTCTAAAGTTACCATCAGTAAGTGCACATTTTTTTTCATGTTGTAATCTTTCAAGCAATACATTTCAACTTGGATTCAACAAGCTGACTGCTCAACTCGGTCTCACACCAGTTTGTGAAATGGTCACGTTATTTTGATTTGTTTTATGTTCAGGTCGCGATTTTCTCGTTTATTACGTGATAACAACAACGGAGAAATGAAACGCCACACAACGGGGATGACAACAACAGGACGGACCGTCACACCCGGGACGCTATGCCTGGGCACAAGGGCACGACCCGCGGTCTCTGTGGCACGCAACAAAGGGGAAATGAAAAGCCACACGCCATCCACAACAACGGGACGGTTGTGGTTAGGAAGAGAATAACGCGGAAAGGAACTGCGACACGCGGGATGCGATCCCCAGTCTCCGGGGTGAAAGTCCTGTGTTGTTTGACCCGACCAACCTCCCTGCATGGATTTTTGCCCATTCAATACTACTCGATACTGTAATCGTTCTGTGATCACAAGGCTTCCCATTGAAATACATTACTTCAAAAATCATAATCACTTCACAAAAATAACATTAACTTGACCTGTACACAAATCGCTAGATTAAATACCGTGACCATTTCACAAACTGCCATGAGACTGGGTTGCAACTCTAGATAATGAACGTGAGCTGAATCTCACGGCACAACATTCGTAAAGTCCTCTTAAAACACGAACAGACCCATCAATCCATGATCCAGCATCGGTTCACCTGCAGTGGTGGGATGTAACGTTACCTTTTTAGTACTGCTTACAAACTACTTAACTAGTTAAGTAGTTGTTTTAAAAACATTGCTTTTGAAAGAAAAAAATAAATTACAAAACTACAATTTAAAAGAAATTAATTAAACAATGAATAGCTTTTTTAACAGTCCAGCAGATATAATACCAACAGAGCACAATATTACTTTAAATAAATAAATTATTAAAATATTAACATTTTTATTTGGCCCTCTTTGAGCACCTCGTCTTGAATAGCCTATGCCTATAACTGACGATGATGGAAAGTACTCTGTACGCCTACAACAACAAAAAGTACATTTAAGAGGGTGCAAAAAAGTGATAATGTGAGCTGGTAGTGAGCTAATAACAGACATTCATTAATATAAAAAAGTTTATATTAATACATGAATACTTAAATACTTTTACTTAGGCTTTGGATTCATGAATTTCATTTTTATAGTTCTCACAGTGTGGTGTTGCTAGTAAATGATCTGATTACGTCCTTCACCTCCGCTTATTGATATCACAAAGCATGCTCCTGCAAACCGCTCATGCATCACATGTAATCTTGCAGAAGGATGTATCTTGCTGTCAGTCGGCTGCTGCGACGGTGGTGTTGTGGTCGCTCTGTTGTTGTTTTTTTTTGCCTTCGACCGAACCGTGTTGTTTCTGGAAATCAGAAGTCCCAGACGGAGATAACACAAGCAGATGTGACGAGGGAGACGAGAACCTGATGGAAAGAGAAGCAGACAGCAGCCAGACAGATTTGGTGAAGAATGCTTGATGTCTTTGTGTCTGTTTATGAACCAACATGCATACAAATAGTATTCACGTACATCAAGCACACCATAGAAGAAGGAAAATCACACCTGTAATTGTTTCTAAAAACCCCAATGCTTTGTTTTTACTTATTTCCATCTACGGTAAAATCATAAGAAACAATATATAGATAAGACAAAACGTAATTTATTTCAGTGAACTGGAACAGACTATTGCCCCGTACAGATTATGGGATATGTTTGGATAGTCTCACAATTTGTGTCAAAAAACGGACCAGCACAACAACCATAAGTGGAAAATAGAATGAAGAATAAAGAATTACACATTGATTTATTGAGCTTTTGTGTGCTGATTATAATCCTATCTATAATATAAATCTTTGCTCAAATGATAATGTCTTGTTTTTTCTGAATGAGTTTACTGTCATAGATAAATCGAAAATATTGGAATCAGAGAATCTTTTCTTTTTCATAAAAAAAAGTTGCAGTTCTATACCACAGTGTCAAAGAACTCTTGCTGTTGGAAGCATTTAGGATGTAATTTCACAAAAAGTGAGGGGCCGTTTAAAGGTCTCAGATTTTTTCAAGTCTGTCTTTCAGCAACACTCACCCATACGTTAAGAGTTGTAAGTCGACACCAAACAATACCTGCAAAGAGCCACTGCTGTCAAATATGTGTCTTTGTCCTGGCAGTCCCGTGGTGTTTTATTGCCAGAGTTTTGTATCAGTAACAATTACTTGAGGAAGTTTTTCTCAGCTGCAGCTAAGAAGACCTCAACTTGTAAATAACCCACACAATTTGGCTAATTTATTCTCACATTCAGCTGAACTTGGGCATGGGAAGGTTTAATTTAAACAAAACTGAAAACAAGCATATTCTCAGAGTTGTCAGACTGTTTCTTTCAAACAAAAGCCACAAGAAAAAAAATCACAAGAACACATTTAGTATGATCAATACCCAACTTAGCTTAATAAATCTGATTCTTCTCACAAAATACGATACAATCCCGCGGCCCGAGCTTCAAAAATGCACATACAGATTGCACACTCTGCCAGATAGGCATATACACTTGACGGTCAAAGGACATTGCTGTCATTTTCCCAGAGAGTGTCCTGTGATTGACGGCCAGATAGAAAGTGGCAAGCAGTCGGTTTGTCACTGCACCATGTTATCAAGTCTTTACCTGTTGTCTGTGTACTGCTGCTGTGGTTATTGGCAGCATGCTGTTATAAAAACCCTTTGACACTTTTCTTCTGTACCTTTTCATTCTCCCATCATCAACCACACACCCCCACCACCACTGCTACCTTTTTTTTTTCTTCTATTTTCTTTTATTTATTTATTTGCATTTTTATTTATTTATTTTCACCACTTTTTAATTTCAGAGCTGCCTCACATTGCAAGCATAAAAAAAAGGACCTGCACATTCATCATCTTTCAATTTAGAGCCTCGAGATTCCCCCTCCAAGATGCCCTAATGCCCAAACAGGGAGACAGATATTTGCATTTTGATTAGTGGGGGCCAACGTCTCCCGTCTCTCTACTCTCCCAATTCCACCCGGCAACGCTGACGTCTAACCACAACTGCACAGATTGAAACTACACAATTAAATAATGAATCTAATGGGAGGGATGCTGGTGGTGGGGCTCTGTAGACCTCAGTGAATGCCATGTCTGATTATTACTTTGGAGTAGTGTTTCCTTGTTGCTTGGTGTCAAGAGAGAGCCTCAAGATCTCTTCACCCTGATCTTTTTTTTTTTTTCTTTTTTTGCAAGGTTCAGAATCCTTGACACCTTTTTATTGTTCAATTGTTAAAATAGGGGAAGGGAGAGCAAGTGTTTGAGCTGTCTTGTGTCACTCATAAAGAGGTCTCTTTAGGGAAAAAAACAGCTCCATTCAAACCAAACCATGTGGGAGTAGTTTATTGCTTGTATTAGTAAGAGCTTGCCTTTGATGTTCCATCTCCTACAAGAGCTTGGATGGGGAGAAAGGAAAACAGCGAATGAAATACAACAAAAGTTTTCAACTCCCTCATGCCTTGCCATAATTCAGCATGCCAGAAGATCTGTGCGTCTCCAAATGTTTTGTTTGTGTTGCATTAATTTCACAGGGAGTCTTGTGTAAAGCGAGAGAGAGAAAAAAAAAAACGCCTCCTTCCAATCAAATCTGCCTGACAAATCGGTTTGTTTGTGAGTGCACACACAGGCTTTTTGCTTGTGTTTATTTCCTAGTCAACGTTGTGAGCACCAAGCTATCCAATT
Organism: Percina caprodes; assembly: GCA_013375575.1. Lineage (NCBI taxonomy): Eukaryota > Metazoa > Chordata > Actinopteri > Perciformes > Percidae > Percina > Percina caprodes. The sequence goes on along the minus strand of JABXJD010000028.1, from coordinate 4,269,327 downwards.
AGGTGAATAAAAGGCTGACCGTCCTCTGCAAGGTCACCTGGAAACATGTAGAAAATCCGACTGTCAATCAAATCAATCATCACCCCACGCAGACATCCTCTGACGTATGCTTATGTATCAATAGACGGAGATGGAAGTAATACATTACCATATCTTTGCATAACCTAGGGGCTCAGTAACCTTGAAAAAGACAACTGTTTCTCAGCTAAGATGCTCAGTCATCACGAGATAAGAATTCAATTGAAGTAACAGGAGGTCTGTGGAATGGGGTTCCTTCAGTTTGGTGCTAATAATATTTATTTCTAATAAAAAAATAATAAAAAGAGTTATGGATTAACTAGGTACTACTCTTGCTCTCTCTCTCTTTCTTTCCTTCCCGCCCTCCCTGAGGCGTTTCCGGTTCCAGTTGTTGTTTGTCTTGGGGCATTGTTTTATTACCTTCAAAATTCTGGGAAAATCTTAAGACGGTGGTTGCCAAGCAACAAGGACCTGACGGTTCCGCCAAAGGAGCGGAATAAGGAGCTGCCCAGAGCGAAAGAGAGGCATGAAGGAGAGTAGGGAGGAGAGGAGGGAGGGGGAAAGGTAACACTCCGACTGGAACAGCAACAACATAGACACAGCTGGAGCGGCAGGTAAAGGCCGAGTGAAGCGGCAGCAGCATGCTCACCTGTCTCTTCTCAATGGCCAGTGGAGGCAGTGTGAGGTGGGAAGATGAATGTGAATCACTTTATCTGGGTTATTGTGTGTTTGTCAAAGGGCAAGTTCTTTAAAACCACTGTGTCCCAGCTGTGAGTACAGAAGAGTAATGCTAGCAGGTATTCAGTTGTTGATTGATGTTCTTTTTTTTTTTGTTTTTTTATTCACTTTCTTGCAGAGTTAGATGAGACGATTAATTAAACCAACAAGATAAAATGTGTTAATTTGTGAGCTTTGGACAGAGGTGGAAAGTAACAAAATACAATTACTCACTTTCTGTATTAAATAGTTTTGTTGTGTATTTTGTATTTTCAAGTAGTTTTTAAAATCTGTATTTTAAAATGTACTTGAATACGTTTTGAGTATTGTATTTTTATTATTATTATTTTTTATTATAAAACCCATTCGTTACTGAGTAAAAAAAAAAACAACAATAGAGAAATGGATTAAACAAATAGCTCCCGGAAACACTACACCAGACCTGGGCATTATTTTTTCTTGTGCAAATGTATGCAGCTTCTTAAAAAAAAGTAGAAGAAGAACGGCAATGTGACAAACTGAGCAGGAGATGTGAATGAGCTGTTATCTCTCAAAAATGTCAGTCCAATCAGCTCATGGGAAAGAAAGAAAGAGAGGTCGATCCAGAAGGCCGAGTTTTTGACCAAACATGGACTTCTAAGTCTTTATTTACTGAAGTCAAAGGTAAAGCCCTGTGCTTAGTTTGCGGAGAACAGATCACTGCGTTAAAGTATTATAATTTGAATTGCCAGAGTTCAGCTGTATTTATCAAACCAAATGTCTTTGACAACAGGGGTTTTGAAAAGAAGTTGTTCTCAACGTGCCCTTCTCCTGTCTTCATCCACTCTGGCTGTCACCCTTTTGGTCCAGGAAAGGTTGATTAGCACTGGCCTACGAGCAAATAAAAATCGGAGCCCTAGTTACAAAAATAGAGAATGCATGTATGTCGGTGAGGCCCAAGGTGTTGTTTGTGGGTGCACCTATTTAAGCTTTATCTGTGTTGCATGCATTCGCTTCAATGCATTTCTTTAAACCAACATCGTGCCTCCTCTTGACACTTGCACTAATAGAAGTAAGAATGCACAAGATGATTAGAGGGTGCTTTGCTGGCACCACACCAGATATTAAATCATAATTAGCCTAACAATTACCGGCTAATTGTTATTGGTGAGATATTGGAGGACAGAGAGGAGAAATGTCAGATTTACTGGCAGGGGATCTTCATCCATTGGCTTGTCTTTTTTTCTCAATTCACTTTGGAGCGTCAACCTCATACCGCACCTCTTCCAATTTCTCAAACTCTGAGATATCAGCTCAAAAGACAAACGCACACCTGTATATCGTCACAGCTCGGTCGAGCTTATTTGTGACTCTTCACCAAAGGGAAGAAAAGTAGTGAAAGGCCACTTAAAGGCCAACGTGAATGGCAAGGCCTTTTGAGTATCAGCATTGTGTTGTACAAAAAGAGGTTGGGCTCAAAACTGCGAGACTGACACTGAGAAGTGTGGATATTTCAGAAGGGTCACAGCACGCTTGGTGAAGTGAGGCCATTGCTTTGGCCATTAATAGCTCCACTCGTGCAGAGTGGAAATTGAGGGTTATCTGGTGAATGTGAACCTTCTCAACCACGGACTCGCTAGCAGTGTATGAAGTAATTAGAACTTTTACTTTTTATTTATTACAGCTTCTACATTTATATCAAATAACTTTCTTCTATGTAATTCCTTGGGTGCATTTTTGGGTGTTCCTACAACGCAACAAATCTAACAATCCATAGTTTACCCAGTAAATCAATTGGGTATTGACTTGACTTGAAACAGAAATCTAGAATCTACTGTTCCCTTCCCTTGATAAATTCTGCTGAGCCCTTACAGTTTACAGTCACTTTGATTCTGCCTCCATCTGCTATTCCCATGAATCTCATTGCTCAACTGTTTATTTTGTCAACAGTCATCTTTAAAAATGGTCTTTGTGAAACAAAAAGCCGAGAGAGTCATAAGAGATTTCAAATGTATAATGTATTCATTTCTTATGTTGAATGGAAGATGACAAGGGGGTCGGATGACAGTTTATTACGTAGATTGTCTTCCTTTCAAATTACTATCTCATTGTCATTGGCCTTTCAAAGAGTCTGTTATTGGTCTAAAAGCTAATAATACTCAGTTTCAGTATTTATGTGTGCTCCTCCACTATGGTTTCAATTTATACCAAAAACAGACTATTTGCAATTGAGATTAGAGTGATGTGAATGGCTAAAGCAAGCTGATGAAGTCTAACTACCGATCTAAGTCAGAAATGTCTGATTTAATCTTGATTATGAGTTAATACACCATATGCTTCTTGCAATTAGCTGTCCATGGATGACCCTCCTCTAATTTGTTAAGAGTTCAATGTAGCATAAAATCTAGGGCAGGTCATTCCCAAGTGTTTAATCTGTTCTTGGGTAAGGTGGGAGGGGGTGGGGTACTGATGCTTGCCGCATGGGTAATTATCTGGAAGATCGTGAATGAGAGGCCATGCTTCAGTGTGCTAACGTGTTCATCTCTCCTACACTGTTCCCTTCTTCCCTTATAGTGAGCCAAGTAAGAACAGAGCAGACGTGCCCAGTGTTAAAAAAGCTAGACAAAAAGTAAAAGAAGCAAGAATGCACAAGGTGAGAGAGAACATGAGAGGGGCAGTAGAAGATGAGACATTCTCAAAAGACCAAAGGAGCACTGCAGCCTTTCAGGAGCAACTGTGTGAAGTCCATTCCTGTATATATCACAGCCCAAATGTTACAGTTTTGATCCTGGGTATCAGATGAATAGTATCAGCTTGCATCTTTGCATCAGAGCCCATAATCGCCATAAAGATTTCTAAGCAGCCAACACCGCAACATTCTCAAGACTCAAATGTTTAATTTGGTCTTTTAATGTTTTCCGAATGTATGTGGTGTGAATTATCCTCTTTGAAATTTTCAATAGTCAAGTTCTTATCTTCTTCTTATTAGAAATCGTATACACTTTATTACCAGTATATGCTGTATATATTTTTGGTTAGTCAATTTCAGCAACTGCATTTTCTGACATGATTGCATTATTTGGATCCAAATTGAGGTTATTTGAGCAACCATATATATATATATATATATATATATATATATATATATATATATATATATATATATATATATATACTGCACTCTTCTGGACAGAGACCTCTGATGTTTTACCTGGAATCTGCTGGATTCCCCTGTGTGTGTGTGTGTGTGTGTGTGTGTGTGTGTGTGTGTATGTATATGTATGTATATGTATGTATATATATATATATATATATATATATATATATATATATATATATATATATATATATATATATATATATATATATATAAAATATGGTGCCATTTAATTAGTACTGATTAGATTTACATGATTACAATTCAAATCAGCATGGCCCTTATTTGCTTTCGAGCATCTGCACTACCTTTCCTCTGAAGACACCTGAAATGAATATTAAGCCCAATTTATGCTTCTGCGTTAACTTAACGGCGTAGCCTGACGTGCAGAATTTAACCACACGTCACAGCGACGCAGACCACACCAACGGTTATTGGTCTGCTTGGCCGTGGCTGTTTCCCCGTACCCATTTTTTGGTTCTCCTTCTCCATAAACAACATGAAATTAAGAGGAGGGTTAAGTTTTCTTGCTAAAGATTTCCCACCGTGGTCAGAGAGCACAGGGGAGACACTTTGTTTCTCCCACTACACCTCCAGAGTCGGTACTCGCTCCAAAGCTAATTGTTGTCATTCTCTCACTCGCTCTACCACACACTCCCCATGACACACACATGGCGGCCCTGCTATTCTCTATGCTAGAGATACGCTAGAACGACGCACACACCAGCGCACAAGTACAAACATCAGGCCACTTAATAGGCCACGGCAAAAGCTCTGCAGCATAACTCCGCCATTAGATGGTCAACGTAGTCAATACACAACACTTATAACACATATACAACACTTAACTCGCCTCACAACGCCTCAGATGACTAAAATGACCTCAAAACATGCCGGAATCTATAGCTATCACACTCTCAAACCTGTCCTAAGAGTGTGACACAGACAGCTGAGCCCCCACTCTCGTCTACACACACTTAATCAAGGTTGAAAGATGCATTTGGTGAATTCAGAATTTCAAGCACCTCTCTACTCTGGCGGTGTCTCGACTTTGCCTGATTAAAATGATAGAGGGGCTGGAGAATGTTTGATCTCCAAATCAATTTACATTTAAGATTCAATTTTGCACCTGCAAGACTTTGATTTTGGAACTTTACGCTTTCCCCAGTCTTCCAAGGATGGAGATTAATCTACACCAGCTGTTGAAGGAAATATTGTTGAATTTTTTTTTTTTTCTTTCTCTCTGCGCTCTTTTACTCACAAATTAACTCAAATATATTCTCACAGATGTATCATGCTGTGTGATATATGAAACTACTTTTTTTTTTAACGATTAAAGACATGGCTTGACAAATTTGTTTGGCTGAGGTGTGCTGTCTGAGACTATCTCTGCTAATATGCACAGGGACACACAGTGAAACGAACATAACAACTCTTACACATACATTCACGAAATGCACAAAAGAAACCCAGGTCCTTATGAAGCATTGAGGAGGTTGGTTATTTGGAAAAAAAATGGGTGGGATGGTAATCGATGCTGAAAGGTGAAGAGAGAGGAACTCTGGGTGCAACAAACAACAGGACCCCGACACTAAATCACAGCTTACAGTGTTAATGTACACCTCCGGGGGGAAATATCTGTTTTAGAACATTCTCAATGACTTATTGATCTGGGAATTAAATTACCCAATCCCTTTACCCTTTATACAGGCCCACAATATTAAGACATGTTTGATGTTAGCATGCTTTTTAATTAAAACGGCTCTCGGGGGGAGGTGGAAGCGTCAAGAACTCTGTTTGCTACAATGTCCATTTTTTTATTGTTTCATGTTTGCAAAATCCAGAATAAAATATCTGATAACAGTGATATTGTTACCAATAGTCTTCCAATAACTGCAAGCCTATTTTGAATTGCTAATGGAGAAAATGTGCCGTGATCTTGTACCCTATTCATGGAAATTAGGAACAGGAGAAGTTGTGACATAAAATACCGTACATCGTGTTTAACTAAAAATCATTTATGTCCCAAGTGTAATTAAATCTAGTAATTTACAAAGCTTTATTTTCAATGACTCAAATACTGTGGACAAATCCAATTGTTTGACATTTATATTTAAGATTAATTATGACATGGGCATGTATATTTTTTTTTCATTCATGTCAAAGATGTTTATTATTGATTTTTACATTTCCTGCCTTCAGATTAGAAAGATTATACTGAAAGGTTGAAGCCACTCTGGAGTAAGGTTGGCTTAATAGTGATGTTATTTACAGTTTCACTGGGAAATGGTGGTGAATGTAAGGTATGTTACAAAATATCATAACAAGATTTGATGTTTATAGGAACGCTTACAGCTCTGTGTGCTGTGAGCTAAATGCTAACATGTATTTTTTTAGGCATAAACCAACCATGGCACATGGGTAAAACAGCCAAATAAAAGCAAACCAAAGGTCAATACAAAGCATATTTTAGGCTTATCATTAACATTATACAATTACATAAATAAGTATGCTACCCAAAAAGTAGGTTTGTCAGACTATAGATCAATATTTGATCTATGTTTTCCTCCCTTTCTGCTGACATTGGCAAAAAAAAATGCATTTCTGATGGGAGGGGAAAAGAAACTGTCAAGGATGTGAGGGAGTGTCAGTCTGCCAAGATCAATAGTTGAATCAAAACCACTGCTGATGTTTCACTCTTCACTATCCTTCTTTTATGTATTCACCTTGTTCTTTCTCTATCAAGTCTTTATTCATCTGACGCTGCCAGATAGCCAAAAAAATGCTGACAAACAGTCGTCTGGGCAATTCCAGCATCTTTATTTGCACTCGATCCAACAAAAAAGAAACTGCAACCTCTAGCAGCCCTACACCCCCTCTTAAACACTTTGTCTCTCCCACACGCTCGCACAGCTTGGCTCCATGGGTGATCGAACTTTTAGTGTTGCTGACCCTGAGCTGAGGGACCTTGCTGCCACTTCATCCCTTACTTTAGTCTCATCTTAAAACTTTCTAAATTTATATCCAACTAACCTTCCCCTTGTCCTCCTACACTGAGCTTACTGCTTGCTGTAGTTTTCTTTGTTTGCTTTTTAACAGATACCTTTCATGCATTTGCTTAGGGCCGGGCAACATATCAATATTATATTGAAATCAATATGAGATACCGTCTCACATTTTGGATATCGTAATATCAGATTATGACAAAGGCTATTAAAGGCTGCATTACGATAAAGTGATGTAATTTTCTGAACGTTTTTATTTGCCTTTACCCACTTATTTCATTTTATCCACATTGTTGATTATTTATCAAAACTCTCATTGTGTTATTTTTTTGGAAGCCTCAGCAGTCAACCCTACAACATTGCTGCAATATTGACATTGATGTACAGTATTTGGTCAAAAATATTGTGATATTTGATTATTTTTTTCCCATATCACCCATGTGTTATGTTTTGTTATTCTTATTATGAAAAGGTTCCTGCTTTTGTCCTGTGAAAAACACAAATGAAAATTTACAGCTGACAGTGACTGTACAAAAGACTACAAAGGCATACATGTAGATGCCATTGTTGCTAGGCCTTCCTTGTCACCACAGTTTGAAAGAATTAAAACAGCCGAATCCAAGGTGCGTGTGTGTGGGAGACATTAACAATACATCTGATTTTCTTCAGGGAAGCAATCATCATAAGCTACATGCCAGCGCCTTCCTCACTGGACTATTCAAGCTAATGTTGATGTTTTGACAAATGTGCAATAACAGGGAGTCTGCTTTTCAGTTTGAAATTTAATTTGTATAGAGATGAGTAGAACAGGGGTGTTGGCCCAGCCCAAATAACTTAACTCTGTCAGTTGCTCTTGGCGAGGTAGAATTCATTTGAATCTATTAGGGAAGAGAGGAGAAGAAGAGAGGCACAAGGACTGCACTCCTAATGTCTATTCAATGAAGGGCAGTTATTTTATACTCGTGAAAGTTTTTCAAGATAAGACAGGTAAGACTTTTATTTTTACTTAATAAAACAAACAATACCACAGTGTAGAAATACTTTTACCAGTAAAAGTACTAACATATCAGCATCCAAATACTATTGGTGGGGGGGGATCGATACAGCATATATTCTTTCTTTCTTTCTCTCTTTCTTTCTCTCTTTCTTTCTCTCTCTCCTAGCTCCGAGCTGCAGCGGATCTTCTAAGAACGGTGACGCTGTTATCAACAGAGTAATGACTGGTCAGTAGGCGGTGCTTTCACAAGGGTTGATCTTTAATTTCCAAGATAATCTGTTTCCGACCACGGCGATTTAACCCGGTAACAAATGATCCAACGTTGTGATACAGAAAACTCTGGGTGGAGCCCTAAGTTACCTCGTTAACGCCAAATCTTGCTTTGTAGTACAGGCCTCTGGTACTGTTTGACTATAAGCTGTTTAAAGTTGGGGCTGTTAATGAAGGCTAGAATGAAGATATGTGTGCAGGAAGAGGTCAGAGGAAGGATAACAAAATAAATGCAACAATCTGTTTGTTTGTCTTAGTTTGTGGCCTCCTGGGTCAGCCACAGTTGGTTGATCCAAGCTAAAGTCTAGATAATGAGACCTGATTGACAACAGACATGAATTTTTGGCTGGTGTGTGTGAGGTTTGTATCAGAGATTCTAACTGGGGAAATGTCCATTAATTCATAGGTGGTCCCTCATGTAAGATGTTCAACAATCATTTTTCATGACACACACTGTCCTTTCTTAGGGGCCCAGGATTTGGATGTAGAGCTGTTTTACATCTGGTTTCTCTCAGAACTGGCATTGGAAGGTGTTGATAATCACCTCTGGCTCCGGTTCAGACTTTTATGGAGTTGAAGAAAAGAGGCGCATTTAAGAGAAAAGGACCAAAAGATGTTTATCACATATCCTATGAAGAACCCATACGTTGTACAGTTTTGTTACGAGAGACTTTAGTCCAACAAGGTGGTCAAGTAGAGTTTGACAGTTCAGAGGTGGAGGCGGTAGAGGGAGAGGGGCATTCCTGTGCAGCACCAAAAGGGCCTCATCAGGCCGTTCAACCTCACAGTTTGAGGTTTTTGATGGAAAAGGGACAGCAGCCACCTTCATTAGGCTACACGGCATAGCATTACTTAAAAGTAACGGTAGCTAGGTTATGACACTATGGAATCCTTAATTTTATTTTGTTTTAAGATTTTAGTTTTTTGGGCCATTTTAGGCTTTTATTTGTATAGGACAGCTTAGACTTGAAAGTGGAGAGAGAGGGGGGGAATGACATGCAGCAGAGGGCCGGTCGGCAGTTGAACCCGTGGTCGCTGCGTCGAGGAGTGAACCTCTATATATGGGCACCCGCTCTACCAGTTGAGCTAACCAGCTGCCCGATACTGCAAGTCCAGTCGGCTTTCAAACGTTAAAAATCCACCAAAGCACCTGTACATGTGTTTAAGTAGCTAGCCAATGTAGTTAGACCATCTGTGGTGTTTAATCTACTATGGTGCTTTGTTTAATTATACTACTAATTAAAATACTAATGTAGTTCCACAGGGATTTGTGCTTTTTTTTATAATCAATACAAAACATTTGTTTGGCTAAAGCTAAAGTTTTTCCAAATCCTGTTGACACATAAGTCCTTTAACTCAATTCAATTCAATTCAATTTTATTTATAGTATCAATTCATAACAAGAGTTATCTCAAGACACTTTACAGATAGAGTAGGTCTAGACCAGATAGAGTAGGTCTAGACTACACTCCAGAATTTACAAGGACCCAACAGTTCTAGTAGTTCCCTCCAGAGCAAGCAACAGTGCGACAGTGGCGAGGAAAAACTCCCTTTTAGGAAGAAACCTCGGACAGACCCAGGCTCTTGGTGGGCGGTGTCTGACAACCGGTTGGGGTTAGAATGAATAACAATAACAGCCACAGAAAAGATAACAGTTTGTAATAGTTCTTTGTAGTAGTTCATGGCTTAGCAGGGAATTGTGCGGCATTACAAGGCACAGCAGGACGTAGCAGGGCACAGCAGGACGTAGCAGGATGAACACGGCATCACAGGACGTGTAGCGGGACCATGGCTACAGCTGCTACCATGATGTTGGAGCCTCCCTGATCCTTAACCTTTGTTATATTATTAAGGTGATAATAGGCTGACTTTGTAATTGTCTTAATGTGGTTGTTAAAATTCAGGTCAGAGTCCATGACTACACCGAGATTTCTGGCTTTGTCTGTTGCTTTTAACATTGTTGTTTGAAGCTGAGCGCAGACTTTTAGTCGTTCCTCTTTTGCTCCAAAACAACCACCTCAGTTTTCCCTCATTTAATTTCAGAAAGTTCTGGCACATCCAGCCGTTAATTTGTTCAATGCACTTAGTCAGTTTTTGTATTGGACTATAGTCCCCTGGCGATAAGGTTATGTAAATTTGTGTGTCGTCCGCATAACTATGGTAACTTATTTTGTTGTTTTCCATAATCTGAGCCAGTAGAAGCATGTAGATGTTAAACAGAAGAGGCCCCAGAATGGAGCCTTGAGGAACTCTGCACGTCATATTTGTATGCTCAGATGTATAATTACCTATTGACACAAAGTAAACCCTATTCTGTAAGTAGGATTCAAACCAGTTTAGTACTGAGCCAGAAAGGCCAACCCAGTTTTCCAATCAGTCTAGTAATATGTCATGGTTGACCGTGTCAAATGCAGAACTGAGATCAAGTAATACTAAGACTGAAATTTTGCCATTATCTGTGTTAAGGTGGATGTCATTAAAGACCTTAACGAGAGCCGTCTCAGTGCTGTGGTGTGGTCGGAAACCCGACTGAAAGGTATCAAAACTGTTGTTTAGTGACAAGAAATGGTTGAGTTGTTGAAAAACCGCTTTTTCAATTATTTTACTTAAAAACGGAAGGTTTGATATTGGCCTATAGTTGCTCATTAACCCTCCTAACCCGAGAGACTCGCCCACGACCATAAAAAGCACCTCTGATTCATAGTTCAATCATTAACCATCCATAACACATAGAAACTCGCCGAAAATTGTGGCTAAAAACTAACGAGTTAGTGGTTACGGAGGTCTTTTCCGGGTCCTTCTAGCCTCTACAGGTGATTTTCTATCCAGCCTGGAACTTCTGCCTTTTTGGGGTTCGTTGAGCATTAAATCCATACCTTTACATCCAAGATTTATCCACTTTTGTCCATAATTCATCGCGTTTGCTCAATTCTGCCGCTAGCGCCGTCCGTCCTTTGTGTACGGAAGTCAAGGACTCCATATATGGGGTGCATGCCCATATATGGGAGACAACGTCACCCAAAATGTATGGAAGGCCAAAAGGCTGTATGGAAGGCCAAACGGTGTATGGAAGGCCAATAGGAGAACTGTTTTAGACACACAATTGCTTGTGTAGCATTGCTGTGGGTGTAATATCAATAAATATGACATTATTATGTTGATTATTGGCATAAGTAAATGTCATGAGGGCAAAAGCGCCTTGACTTTATTTGAAAAAATGCATGTATTTTGTCAACTGTATAAGTTATAATGATTATTTCTTCACAATGTGACTCCCAAGACATATGAGAAGTGTTTTAGAGAGTAAAATGGCTTAGGTTTTATTGATCTGTGTGTGATATCAATACATATCTGGAAGATTCATTTTCCGTTTTGTTTATTTATTTGTCTTTAAGGTCCTACAACCATTTTTAACATGCAGGTGAGCTCACTGCAGCCCAAATATTCTAATAACCCAGTTTGTCCTGAAAAAAATGATGTTCATATCTTGACTGTAGACACCAGGGTTGGTGTTTTACAAGCTTTTTTATAAAATAAATCCAGACGGACAATGAACTGTAAAAATGGCCTTAGGGCTCAGAGGGTTAATGATGTGTCTAGATTGTTCTTTTTTAAGAGTGGCTTGATTACTGCAGTTTTCAGGGCCTGTGGAAAGATACCTGAAAGAAGAGACGTGTTCACAATCTGTAGAAGATCAGAAGCCAAACAATTCGAAACATTTTTGAAAACACCCGTTGGTAGAATATCAAGGCAACAGGAGGAGGTTTTCAGATGTTGTATAATGTCCTCCAGGTTTTTATGGTTGATCGTATGAAATTCTGTCATATTGGAGCTTGAACACTGTGACAAACATATCCTGTACTTGATATGGAGGCACTGACTGTTTGTCTAATCTTCTGAATTTTGTCTTTGAAGAAGGAGGCAAAGTCATTGCAAGCCTTTGTAGATGAAAGTTCAGATGCTACTGGTACTGGAGGGTTTGTTAACCTATCGACAGTAGCCAACAAAGCACGTGAATTATTGTTTCTAGAGATAATATCAGAGAAGAAGGACCGCCTTGCATTCCTCATTTCCAAATTATAAATGTGAAGTCTCTCTTTATAGGCGTTATAATTGACCAGGTCAATTATAAAGTTTTTTTTGCCACCTTCGTTCAGCTTTTTGACACTCTTTCTCTCCTCTCGTTCTCACCAGTGGGACATTTCTCCATGGAGACCTTTTCTTACCAGAGACAATTTTGCAATGGCATCAATAACATTTGTAATTTTACAGTTGAAATGATCTACAAGCTCAGTGACTGAGAGCCCAGGGGGGGCGGGTGTGGAGGAGAAAAGCTGAATAAATGTTTCACTGGTGTTTTCAGTGATATACCGTTTTCTGATTATCTTTGTTTGGACACTTTTGGGCACAGAGATAGAGCCGTTAAAGAAAACACAGGAATGATCAGACAGAGCAACGTCAGTCACCACAACCTTGGAAATGTTCAGACCCTTGGAGACAATCAAGTCCAGCGTGTGCCCCTTATTGTTTGTGGGCTCTGTCACATGCTGAGTCAGTCCATAGTTCTCAAAAACACAACACAGTTCTTTGGTCCCCCTGTCCTGGGGGTTGTCAACATCAATGTTAAAATCACCCGCAATGATTACACAATCAAAGTTAATGCAGATTATAGACAGCAGTTCAGTGAAGTCATCAATAAAGGTTACACAATATTTAGGTGACCTGTAGATGATTTAGAAATATAGCTTGAGGATAAATGAAGAGCCACATATTCGAAAGAAGCAAAATTTCCATAACATATTTGCGTACAGTGGAATGAGTCATTAAACAAAATGGCGACTCCACCTCCTTTCTTATTCACTCTATTCTCGCTCATAAAACTGAAGTTAGGGGGAGCTGACTCAATGAGAACAGCAGCACTGTTATTATGGTCTACCCAGGTTTTAGTTAAAAACATAAAATCTAGATTGTGATTAATAATAAAATCATTGATTAAAAATGATTTTCCTGTAATATACTGCACCATAAAGCATTTTGACTGTGTTATAGCCTCAGGCAGATGTATTGTCCCTAACTTTTCAATCAGACTGGTCAACCATTGCCCAACTGCACATTATTGTTTTAAGGTGAAAATATCCAAAATTTCAGGTTTTTTAAACTCCTTTTGGAGTTTAAAAAATATTTCATATCCGCTATATTTTGGATCACTTTCTAAAGAAATAAAGTCTTCAACTGAGATAAAAATATGAAATTCACCTAATTTGAGCTACAAGGTTTTCACCACTAGCCTTTATCAAGTCCTTTTATAAAAAAATAATCTTTGATAAGGCATAGACATTCCACATACGGGCTCATGCATTTTTATAAAAAATTCAACATCTGAATGAATTATTCTGTATCTTATTATCCGAAAAACCTAAGGTAAAACCGACATGGTATACTGCTGCCCTCAGGTGCTCCATGAATGCTCTTCTTACCGAGACTGTTGTAAATGTGACTTATTGTATATGCAAGTGCATTTGATGCTGAAAAAGAATGTTTGGGGGAGTCTTTGATGTGACTGTGCTAAAGTAAGTGTTTGCACGACACATAATATATTAAAAAAATGTTGAACTATGTCACCTGTCACTGATGCATGTTGTGGTTAAGTATAGTTCCACATACAAAAATGAAGGTCCAAAGCCCATACTACCTCAGATATTTTCCCAGATAAGATAGCATAAATTGCATATCCACACTTGAATGATCCTTGAATAAAATCAGTAACAAAAAGAAATAGGATTTGATTTAGCGTTGCATTGCAGGTGGCCTACTAGATTAATGCCTTGCAACCTGCTGAACCAGCTATGTTCAAGTGTAGCATTAGTTTCAGTGTAGTGTGGAAATGGTGCTACAATTTAGCAAAAAAGGTTGAATAGCTCGACATTTTGTCCAGCATGCTTATTCATTTTCTTGGGGAGAGTTGGAGAAAAGATTGATACCACATTTATGTTTGTTTGGTAAATATGAAGCTACCAGCAAAGCACCCCCATAAATGACAGCTGAATTAAAGGTAACAGTTACTTTGAATTGAAAAGGTTAGGTTTTAATCATGAGTTCTATATGACCATGGAAACAGGCAACACTAGATTGTGTGGTGATGTCCAATTTGTTATGTTTACTACCTAATTAACTATTGTATCAAAATAATGAGGAAACCTCAAATCTATTATCCCAACTTCACTGGGCTCACCCCTGAACCAGCAGGACACTTAACTTCCTCATATATGGATTTTACGGTCAAATCTTTGCATGGCTTCAACCAGCACATATTTAAAATACATAGCCTCTATAACACTATGTCATCATTTATGCCTACCTATTCAAACATACTGTGTGTACATTTACCAACCTCTTTTGCTCAACCTGCTTACATTCTCCCCACATCATTAAGTTATTCTTATGGTTATACTGTATATATACTGTATATATTCCTTTTTTCTGTGAACACTGCTTTTTTTCTCATTTCCGTTTCTCCATTAAATTTGCATTTCAGAGACAGCCTACCATCTTATCCCTTAGATCTGTTCCAATATTGCACCTTTTCTCTATCACCCAAAAAGAGGAAATGAAATGCTTTGTTTGCCTTTAGGGTTAGTGTGTTTGCACCAACAATATGTATAGATGTACTGTTTTTTAATATAATTGGAAGTGGGACCGGAATCTATTAGATGTCCAGCCAAAGCCAAGCATATGGTTAAAAGGGAAATTGATAACTGATGATCATGAATGAATGTAGTCACTAAATCTGTTGAAAATAAGTGAAGATTTACAAGCAATGATGGGTGAACTTCAAATCTATTGCAGAGGCACCTTCTCACTACAGATGGTTTATCACGAAGCAGTGGCGTCATAATCCAATGAATGGATTATAGTGATTAAGTTCCAATTGTGGAGCTAAAAACAGACTGCACAGGATTCATCTTGACAAAAGTATGTTCTCCTGTGAGGCAGAGTAAAATCCGTGCCCCAGTTAAGGATTCTTATCAAATTTAGACAACCATCACCACATCAAGCTTCACTTGTCGAGTTCGAAGAGCCCCGCTTCTCGGTTTTCCAGACAGATTTCATCTTTGACCTTGTCACCAGTTCACACATGACCTGCACTGCTCTGAACCTCTGTACAACATAAGCTTTGTCTCTCCCAATCAACATTGTTGTCTCTGACAGACAGACAGGCCTCCAAGAACCATGGTTGCTATAGGCTGAGATGAATCTGACAGTATTTGACCATGGATCATAGATGCTGTTGTTAGTCCAGAATAAAGCACTACAATCTTGCTCCTGTCATGAAAAGTGACAGATTCCTTTGATCAAGGGCAATAGGACTACCAAAACTGCTTGCTGGCCAACAACTTTGCCTCTATCCTCATAACCCCTGTGTCCATATGTGCTGTGAGCTGTCGCTTTGATGGAGCCCTGAGTACTGTGCGGGACTAAGGATCCACACGCTTTGCACAGAGTTGTCACTCTGTCAGAAAAATGTACCGCAAAGTCCTCATGGATTGTGATTTATGCGAAATTACCATGTTTTTCATCAGATGCGGTTCATCTCACGCGGATTTTGGAATATGTTTAGTGGAATGCATGGGTTGAGGTTAGGGTCAAAGGTGATACTGAAAGTCTCTGTAGCTTATCTTTATCCCTGAGCACTCAATGAACATTGTCACCTCCTGAACTCAATTTCTTGATCATTGCTTACTGAATGTAACATCCTTAATACATTTGCTTCTCAACGTAAGGTGAATGTATCTGTGAAACAGACTATAAACCAGGGGTGGCGAACCTGCGGCTCGTGAGTTGCATGCGGCTCTTTCCCTGTGAGGCACTTACTGAGCGGCTGGGTTAAAAAAAACAAAAGGATAAAAATAAATATATATAAAAAATAAATATACTGTGTATATTAGACCCTTTCACGTTTCGTATCACGCCGGTCGGTAACATCATAGGACAATAACTGTGGTTTGTTCAAGTGGTGTTGCCGTAGCTAGCTGTATTGTGTATTGACAATGCAAGGTAGGTGCTGCTAGTGAGTGACTTAATAATGGCAGTCAGGAGGGAAAAGTAAATCTAAGTGCAAATATGAAGAGGAGCACAAGACATTTTTATCTGAGTGGGAGGAACTGTATTTTTTTGTGGAACAAATAAATTGATTTGCGAGACCGATTTTAAAGCATCAAACCTGGAGCACCACTTCACCTCACTCCATCCTGACATCGCCCAGGATTTCCCCAAAGGCAGTGAACTTCGCAAGCACAAGGTAAACACGTTGAAACGGCAGTCAGAGAAGCAGACTCAGCTTTTTGGACATTTTAACGAAGCACTCAGACTGTCACGTTAGCATCATACCAGTTAGCATAGAACATTGCTGGTGCTAAAAAGCCATACAGTGAAGGGTACTTTGTGAAGAAATGTCTCAAAGATGTCAAAGCTATCCTCGCACCTGAAAATGACAATTTAAAGCAGTCTGTGTCATAGCGCTCACAGCACACAGTTGAATATCGGATATTAACAACTCCATTGAAACACTGTTACATACGTACCTTGAGAAATGCCTGTATTTCAGCATTGCTTTGGATGAGAGTTGTGATATTCAAGATAAGCCTCAGTTAACAATATTTGTATGGTCTGTGTCAGAAGACTGCACAATTAAGGAAGAGCTGCTTGAAATTGTGCCGTTAAAAGACCGGACCCGTGGCACCGACCTGGAAGAGACACTCATGACTGTTGCTGTCGAGGCAAATAGCCACAGACGGTGCACCAGCTATGTTAGGAGCTGCAAATGGCCTTGTTGGGTTGTGTAAAGCTGATGACCGTTTCCCAGATTTTTGGACATTCCACCGCATCATCCATCAAGAGAATCTGGTGTCTAAGAAGCTAAACTTGGACCACGTCATGGAACCAGTGCTAGAAATTGTGAATTTTATTTGCACTCAACCACAGACAGTTGAAATACCTCATTGCTGAACTTGATGAAGATCTTCCTAGTGATTTGTTTTTCCACTGCAATGTGCGAAAGCTTTCAAGAGGTAACATGCTTACCCACTTTTTTTGAAATGTTGAACCCAGTGAAGCTGTTTCTGGGAGAGAAACATAAGGAATGTCCTCAGCAATATGACCCTAAGGGGATTTCAGATTTGGGGTTTCTGGTCAACATCTGAACAAACTGAATCTAAATTCTGCCTGACATGGTGCAAAGTGTTTTCACATTTGTCAACAAGCTCAAGCTATTCCAGACTCATCTTCAAAAGAGAGCTCACACATTTCCCCTCCTTGTTGAAGGCAAGTGGAGGAGCAGCTGAGGGGTTACAAAGGAGCACTGCATGCTATGCAACACTGGTTGAAAATCTGCAGCAGAGTTTTGTGGACAGATTCTGCAACCGGAGGGGAAAACGGCCACAGATCACCTTCCTCATTAACCCTTTCACTGCTGAATCAGACTGTTTGAAAGCCCCTTTAGTGACAAATGAAGCAGCGTCCCAGTTGGAGATGATTGCAGTTTGTGAACGATGACAGGCTGAAATCTGTGTTGAGAGAAGGAAATCAGGGCCCACAGACAGATATCCCAATGTTAAACAGGCTGCACTCAAGTTAATGTCAATGTTTGCAGCAACTTATGTCTGTGAATCAGTGTTTTCTACACTGAAAAAAGTAAAGTCAAAACACTGATCTGTTCTTACCGACACACACGTGAAAGAGTTGCTTTGAGTTGGCCACAACTCAAGCCAGACCTGAAAAGGCTTGTGGATAACAAAGACAGCCAAGTTTCCCACTGAGTTGGTCTAGGTAAGAAAGAAACCTATAAAACTGTTGTGTTTTGTATTATGACGGTCATTAGATCTGTAAGCCACTGTTGTAGTGCGGGCGTGCATGTGTTGTGTGGCTCTTTGCTAAGATACGTTGTTTTTTTTTTTTGGGGTCTTTTTATGCTGGACTGGTTAGCCACCCCTGCTATAAACCATAAATAGGGGGGATTGAGGAAAGAGAGAGAAAAATATTAAGGGAAGAAATGGAGAGGGGGGGAAAGCGCAAAAACCAATATTGGAAAATGTTCCCACCTCTTGGTGCTGCAGTGCACCGTCACATTCTTCACCCGGGGACTGTGGAGCACTTAACTCCGTGCTGTCTTGATTTCTCCAATTACGGGTGACAGCTTCCAATCCACGTGGGAGGTGGATCACCTCTGGAAGTGCCAGGCAGAATACGAAGCACACCACAACATTAATAATTCACCGGAGGTACATTCATATTCAGGCTAAGCGCTGCAGTTTGGGCCCCATTAGTGATAAAGGCGAGCAGACGCTCTCTTATACCTTTCAGCTCAATGTTCAATCGCAGGTATAAAGCTTGCATGTTTGATTTTTAGGAGTTGAGATGCTTTTATTTCATTGCTTTGCACCATGTGAACAAACTTCATGAATGTTCTTAAGATTACAGACTGGTGATGTACTTTGAGCTAATGCCAGGAAGTTTGTTATAGTGTTACATTTGCTCCTAAGGAACACCCTGCAATTCAGTACACGTTGTTTTATTTTGCTTAATTATTCGCAAGTATGTGAGAGTGCAAAGACATATCGATCAAGTCAGAAAGTGAAGAAGAGTCACTGAAGCAAATCAGCCACTGGTAGTGATAACTACTAGCATCCACGCCAGACAGCAGCAGTGCTCAGCAAGCACACAGTGTACCCAACCAACTACCTGGGCTCAGCACACTCTACTGTCCCTGGAAAAAAAAAACAGCACACCTCTTCTCCGGAGAAGCAAAATAAAATGGGCTGAAACAATACAGAGACGGAATGAAAAATGGATTGCATGTGGGAGCTTGGAAAGGGAAAAAGCTGTAATGGAGGTCACAGCAAAGCAATGAGCCTCGGTCTAAGACAAGTTTTTAAACAGCTTTTGGTTGTGAGTCTGAATTGTGGTAACAACACTTGTGAAGTTGAATTTAAGGAGGGTGTACTGTACACCTGGGATTTAAGGGAGCCTTGATTCACTAGGATCTGCAGGTTTGTGAATGTGCGTGGGTGGCAGCAGTTATAGGGCTGAGGATTATGTTTATGTATTATGTAAAGATGTTAATGATCGACTTTGGAAGAGAAGGTATACGCTCGTATTCTACCACTTAGCATGCAAAAATAATAGGTCAATGTATCATTCATATTCCAGTGTTTTCAAATAAGGTGGCAGCATTCTGGCTGTTTAGTCTTTAGTAGAGGTTCAGTTGTAATAGGGGGTATGTGTGGGTTTTAATAGCATCTAAGTGAAAAAGAAGAAACTGAAAGTGTTAAGTACAGTATATACAGTAAATTTGCACAGTAGCTACATTTTCATTCATTTTTTTGGGCTTTGAAGACCCTGAGCATTGTACATATGTCTATTGTAATAAGCATTTGGACAAGGTTAGCAAAACCATAATGTTGTGTCACTTAGAAATGAGTACTCATTAGTGAATGGCTGGGCAAATATGTAAAAAAAAATGTATCATACACAGCTGGTTGGCATTCTCAATGTGCCAACCAGCTGTGTATGATAAACTTTTTAACGTTTTAAATACATTTAAGCAACTAGGTTTCAGTGCTGAAAGCAAAAGTGACTTCCCAGGAGCTTGTTTGTATAGTTTAAGACCTGTATCCGGTGCAAAAGACTTAGTGATGAGTGTGCCTTGCATATGCTTACTTTTAATTACAGAGAACATGATATTCTCATCCACTTGCATTTAAACAACTTAGCACCTCAAAAGTGTGTTTCAGAGCAGCATGTGAATCCCAAGACCAGTACAACCACAAAGCTCCATCACAACTGCCTTTCATGACATGAGCTCATATCTACTTTTTCCTTAGACACTGCAGAAGAGCAAACAACCGCTGTGATATCTTCATTCATCAGACCAGAGAAAGACAATACTTGAGCACCCCTGAGTCACAGATAAGTGAATTTTGAAACCTCATTTTGCTGTGAACAAACAGAATAAGTCATCCAATCTGCTCTAGTTTCTTCTCAATGGAATTGTTGTAGTTTTTATGACAAATTCAACTCCACGGTGGGAATATGAACACAGTTGGAGTGGGGGGGAAAGAAAGAGCTTTGATACTGCTTACTAAATTATAGTTTTTACAGTTTGCAACTGCCTCTGCATGATGCAGGTTACTTTTCTTGAAAAAGTCTTCTTTTTTTGAAGATGTAATATGTAGAGGGGGGGGGGCTTTCCAGCCACACTAGCAGGGTGGCTCCAGGGATGGCAATGTTGGTCCCTTGGTTCCCCACTTTGGTCTAGACTGAAATATATTAACTATTGAATTGATTGCCATGAAATTTGGAACAGACATTTATTTTTCCCTCTAAATTGTTTTTTGTGAAGATTTACTTTTCATCTTGTGCCATTATCAGTTTCACAAATCACAATAATATGTCCAGTAACCTTCTTTGGTTTACAACCAAATACCTGCAAAAGCCATAAGCCAGCAGCCTCAGCTAGGCTTTGTGTTTAGCAATTAGCAATTGTTAGCATACTTGCTAAACATCAGCATGTTAGCATCGTCATTGTTAGCATGACATTAGCATTTAGCTCAAAGAACAGGTAGACTCTCAGTATTGTAAATATAATAATATAACCACATTTTAATGGAAACATGAGAAATGAATAAGTGATATTGTTTTGGTGTGGTATGCTTTGCAATTTTTTCTTGCAAGTCTTACTGGTACGTAATTGCACTTTAATTAATTCCTTGTGTCCTAATTTGACCTAATTTAAATTGCTCATGACATTATTAATTAGGAAAACCAACAAGATAAGAGAGTGATTAATGTACTCTCAGTCTGGAATCAGTGTTGTGATCTAACTTTAATAAATGGCCTCAGTGTGCAGTGTTTGATCTCAAACACCGACTCCCTTGACACACACACACACACACACACACACACACACACACACACCCTCAAGGCTGGAAAGTATCGACTCCTTTATTATTCTTTTTTCTTGTATTCTTGTCAATAGTGTGTTATAGCCATGATCACATCTGTTTCTGGATTTAAAAAAAAAAAAAAAAATCGACATTGCTGGTACTTGATGTTATTTAGTGATGTCGTCTCATGAGCACCAAAATAACTAAAAAAATTTCTCCACCAAGATTAAAGTTCTCAAAGTTGGTTAACTAGTATTTACTTGGATGTAGCATTCAGTTTACATATTGTGTCACCCTAAATACTTTTAAAAAGCATCACACTGGGTTGCATGTAGGCTTGTAAAAGAAGAAAAAAAAGAGTTTAAAGGAAAGTGATGACATTTGCCTGTCAGCAGGTGAGTGTGAGCTTCATGAAAGGCATGTGACCTTTTCACACAAAGGCTGCTCTCCACTTAGGAATAAGTGAAAAGGGTGAAGAAATTGCAAGAGTAAGAAATAGATTTCATTTAAAAATTATGAACTCCATATCAATGGTGGCTGCATAGCGACACCTGATTCTTAATAACATGATTTCTTCAAAGGTATTCAGCAAATCGCTGTGCATTTACATTTCAAAAGGAGAGAAATTGCTTTCATTTCCCTCACTCAGTATCCCTACCCCCTCTAAAGGTGACTTTTATTTCTGAAAGTGTGTTTTTAAGAGTTTATCTTTGAGTGGGTTTGTCGCCAAGTGATGTCACATCAGCATACGTTTTGGAATGTCTCTGAAAATGTCCTTGGGAATCATTGCAAAGTAGTGACACAAATTGGTGGCTTTTACATACTGTAAAAAAGTAAGTATTGGTTCAAACATCTTTTTTTGGCAGAGATTTAAAGTAACTCACCGCTAAATACTTTCCATCAGGGCAGCACGGTTTCCAATGTTGCTTTTTAAGAATTTGCAGCTTCTACTGTTTTTTTTTTTAATGAGGATTCTTCTTAAACCCCAGAGTTTCCCTTATCCGGCAGAACCAATTTAATATTCATGTGTCAATCTATAGAATACAGGTCCTGTATACATCTATGCCTTGCCTCAGTGCATGGTGTTGACTTTGCTACATCTGTCCTGATTACACGTGGGCTCCCCATGCACACTGCCATACTTGAATTCACAACACACTTTCAAACAAGTGGCATCACTGGTTCTGCACACACCTCCTGTGATTGCTTGAGGTTGAAGGAGGTATTAAAAAAAGGAATACATTTAAAAGAGTAATTAATCATCATAATCACATGGATGCAATCCTCCACTTTGATATTTACCTCAAATGCCATGAGCTGTTCATCAGAGCCAGCCATGTAGGTAATAACTTCCTCAGTGCTTTCACACCCTTATTTGCAATTAGATCGCAAGATGATCCCAAGCAGGCTCTTTATAATGTCCATCCATCCCTTTCTAAAGCTTCCGCTTTATATACTTACTGTTGTAAGGGAACCATGCAGTATGGCATACTGCATGGTTGCGTAGAGTGATACAACAGTAAGTATATAAATGTTGATTGATTTGCACTCTCGTCTGTTGCTTGTGCAGAATAATAAGAGGGCCAGTTGTGCCTGAATGATGTGCAACTGATGCAGTAAGGCCACGTGTAAATGTCCCCTAGGCGATTCCTACTGCTTTTATTGTTCTTGATGAATAAATTCAATCAGATTTTACCTAAGTGTTTGCAGAGAGAAGGAACAAACCAGAGCAGAGTAAATCTGGAAGAATGCAAGCTTGAGTGAGCAGGAAAAGTTGGCAAGTGGCTTTGTGCAGATGGGTGAAAGAGCATGATAAAAAACGCTTTTATGAATTAAATAATGACATGTTCACCATAAAGAAGAGAAGCAAGCAGCTGCTTAGAGGGATCAGTCGATAGGGAAATCACCGCTTTTAATTTCATCTCCACCAGTTAAACACATGCGCCTCACTTCCTCTTTCTCTCTCACACAGATGCACACTGGGGATCCTGCACTGTTTTAGTTTGTTACAGAAGGTCATGGGCCTGTGCCACTATAAGGATTGAGCTGAGATGTGTGAAAATAGTCTGATATACTGCTGTTTGGGAACATGCATGTTATTACTGGTTTGTGATCAGCTTACAATCATTTTATAAATATGTACTGTGTATGTATGTATGTATGCCTGCTATCTCTCTCTCTCTCTCTCTCTCTCTCTCTCTCTCTCTCTCTCTCTCTCTCTGGATCATTAGCCTTGATAAAGCCTTCTATAAAGGTGCTCAGTATTACCTCAATTATATATAGAATACCAGCTCTTTATGAGAAAGACCTTTAGTTATAGTTCTTTAGGTTTTTAAACCTGCATTCATTTTTTTGGCCGTGTACGCCAGCAGCGCAGCAAGCTCAAAACAGCACAGAGATATCAGATTAGATTGGATTAGATTAGACTTTATTCATCCCACAGCGGGGAAATTTCCTTATCACCTAACAAAGTTCATGTGTGAATGCGTTAGCTAGCAGTTGCTGATTTAATTGGGAGCACAGCTATGTTCCCAGGGTCCTATGTTACCTAGTCTTGCTTTGCCAGACCCTCTTCCAAAGCGCTCTAAAGGAGGATTTAATGGCATTTTTTTTAAACCAATCAGAATTGTCATTGGCGGTGCTGAACACTGCACAGAGCCGCTGCAAAATAGTCGTGCAAGAGAAAACTCAGATTGGACAGATAGTCTAGCTAGCTGTCTCAATTTGCCCTGCAGAGATCTGAGGAGCAGTCCACTGTAGTCCTCATAAATCCACCGAATTTAAAATTCCAACACAAAGGAAGCAGAAGAAAACGGAAATACATGCATCTGATGGAATTTCCTGCAGCCTTGGAGCAATCGTGGAAGTGGATCGCAAAGGATATAGACCATAAATATATAACAGTTTTATATCTATGATTTAGACTATACGTTATGTGTCCTTTTAATATAACACATTATGGAGACCAATGGAACTGTTTTATGTTCTCACTTCTCAGCAATGTTTTTCCCTCGGTTTAAATGTTCAATGTATGTTTTCCTGGGTGAATATGTTGAAATCACCCACATCTCATATCCTACTAATGTTACACTCAATATGCCCTTAAATTTGCAGGCAATACAATTTTCTTCACTTTAGACATTGATGTCCTCACAGCGGCTTAAGAGATTTTTACCATTCAAACTGTATTCAACACGTCTATCTCCCTTTGTTCATTTTCAATTTGAATTGCAAAGCTGGCCCTTACCAATGTAGCCCTTACTTACAATGTTAGTTTATATTAAGAGACACACCCTTGGAACAAAGGGATTATCCCTATTTAAACATCCTACAGAAAAGGAGCAACATTAGCATTCCTTTGGAGTTGCTACTTTTTGTAAATCTGTGTTAAGCTACTGTCAACAAAGTGTCAAACTGTCTAGCACTTAATGCAAGGATGTATCACATGGAACCCCTTCCTGTGGCTCGAGGTATAAAATCCCCTTTCCTGGTAATCTTAAAATGTGAAAACTAGCAAGAAGTTTCATTGATGGCACCTTAACACCGGTTATATAAGAAAAAACTTAGTAGCAATGAATTGAATTAAATGTAATTTGTGAATGAATGAACTCTATTTCTGAGAAATTACTTTGTTGTTGTACTGTTGGAATTATCCCAGTGGAAATGCACATTATGAAATAATTTACCTTTTGAGCCACTACAGTATGAGTCATTTCACCAGCCAACAATATCTTTTACCTGTTCTTCATCAACAATCAGCCATATCCAGAGCTATTGTGAGGGAAAAAAAAAAATAACATACCAACTTGTAATTTGACCTGATTTACATGGTATGGAATGAAAAAAATGTTCCTCAATAAATGCATGAACACGTTTACTACAGTTCAGCATTTACATTTGATAGGATTGTGATAAGATGTGAAAACCAATCGTGTCCCTGTAGAGTCTGAGTCACTGTGGTCCTCCATGTGATGTAGCCACTTTATTTGCATAGGTTAATTTCAAACAGCACCTCAAATTAGGTTTGAAAGGATAATTACTTAATCTTCCCGTTCCTTTTCCTTTCACCCCCCCTTCTAGCTCACTGCTGTATCTTTTTTTTTCCACCCAGGTTATAAAAATGTATCTTCCAACATCTACTTTCTCTGGCACCTATTCATGCATAGGCCACTCCATTCTCCATCTCTCTTCTCTCTCCCTCAGAATATTGGTTGGACATTTATTTATTTTACTCCCACTCATGTAATTGAGAGCAAATTGCCTACACAAATTAATTTTTTATACCTGGAGCCATCAAATGCAGTTTGACGGCATAAGGGCAGCTTAATTTCCATTCTGCCTGTGTGTGATGAATACATGCACATGCCAGGCCAGCAGGCATGTTAACTGTAACTTTGGTGCAGTGACAGTAATTATCTTTCTCTGAGCAACGTTAATGGAGAGAATACAGTAATGTATATATATTTACATAATGAATGAGTCCATTGTACTTACATAACACCAGTGTGCTTTTGATCTTTGTCTTGGCGCTAAAAGCTTGTATGTACCACGGATACACCACTGTCTTAGGGCTGACACAAGTTCACTGTGTTGGCAAGAAATAGTTTTGAACTTTGAGGATTCTCCAGCAACCTCTGCCAGTGCTGAGCTGACTTTTGACTTCTTCCACACATCCAAAACCCCAGCTGGACTTATATTATGTAACAGTTGTGATGTTTGGATGCAAGGGCTAAAGTAAAGGGTGAAGCGAAAAATCATGACCCTCTAAGACTTCATATAAAGTACTTTACCTCCCACTTATTTTTCTTTTTAAAGTAAAGAACTATGTGACAGGCATAGTTATTTAAACATGGCGCATTTGTTGGATTTTTTTTTTTCCTTTATCACTTGAATTCACTAAAGCTTTGATCCTGTATCATATTGGTCCTGTATTGGCCTTGCCACATTTTGAGTTCCGTGTTGAGATTCATAAGGGATGCTCTTCATCGTTCAGTTTTAAACCCCCAACCTATTTACAGTAACAGCAGGTAGCCACATGGAGGCCTTCGGTCTGGTTCTCTTCATCACCATTCTATCTATAAAGCTCTTAAGTCCTGTTCTGTGAATGAGTCGGGGGTTCAAGATGCAAATATTTCTTAGAATTATTCACTGTTTTAAGAACAAATATATTGGTATTGCAAAAAGGTGAAAAAAAATTGCAACAAATCCATTTGTTGCTAACAATTATTGGAACCTATGTAAGTAGCTTTGCCGGTTGTAATGCTATTATTGATTATTGACTAATTCATGCCCAGTTTTCCAATGTTTTAAATGGTAAATACTGTAAAAAAAAGACGGTGTGTCTGACAGAAATCCTGAATGTAATCAAATACAGTTCACAGATCAAAATGTGCATAGCGTCTTTTCACATGTGATTGTCACCTTAGCACGTGGCACGGTCTCTCTGCCTCAGCAGTGGACATTTTAACGTCAGGGTTTCACACTACCAGGGTCCAGATCCGGCCCACGAGACAAGTTCACTCGGTCACTCGCATGTTAAGAATGTATTTTTACACACCGTCCAGTGACTATAGTTTTTTCCCATTCTTTGGCTTAAGAGTAATAATTTATATTCTAGCAATGCTATAACAGTGCATAATAGAGAGCCAAAGCCATGATGACATCACGTCTGGGCTACCTTCTGTAACTCAATGCAATCTGTCATTCAGCATTTCTTTCATCGGTCGTTCTGAAGAAATTAAATGTGTTCCTAAGGTTTGTTTTCCATATTCAAATCAGCAAATCAGCATTCTTTTGCTGCTGCTGATCCCTCCACCATTCCAACTTTCTCTTTTGTTGTGTATGTCAAGGGGGGGATTAGTTCGCCAGCAGAATCATCGTTCCTGCTAAGAATCTTTGAGGTCTCACACAAAGAGCAGAGCCAAATGATCAATTCCTTCATGTCAGTGTGTCTGAGTGAACAAGGAGAACAAGGCTGCCTTTTTCCAAGAAAACTATTCCGAGAAGCATTACTGTACTAATCATGCAGTGCAGTATGACCCACATCATGTGCTGAGTTTAAATTCATTTCCATTCATTGAAAAACACTGTATTTATTTATTTATTTATTCTGCCCTGTGTGTGCAGCCCCCATTGTAGCAAGCAACCTGTCCTGTGACATTCAGGTAATGTGAGCATGAGAATCCTGCTTCAGATACTGTAATTCTTTAACTTTAACTTGGACATTTCTACACCTTGTTTACAAGGTAGCCTCAAACATGATAATATTTTTTAAACTAGAGAATGGATTAATGCATGCCTCCTATTGAGCTGCTTTTTCATTTTATTAGTCGGCTATTTTAACATTTCTGTCACTTACCCTCAAGTCAGTCGAAAGTCCACTTCATACATCAGATCAATAGAAGGTGTAGCTGCATGTCTCAAAAACAAATGATAGGATCAATGTTTTTTTTGTTGTTTTTTTGGCTCTTTAGAGTTTACTCTTAAATATGGTGTTTTTCCATTACATGGTACCTGCTTGACTCGCCTCAACTCTACTCTCCTCAACCATTTTTTGGTTTTCCAATGTGAAAAAAAGTCCCTGGAACCTACAAACAGGTACTTTTTTTAGTATCACCTCAGTCGAGGTTTCAAGCAAGCTGAGGTGATACCAAAAGGAAAACCTGCAGACTACTGATTGGTCAGAGAGAATCGTCAATATATAGAAAGAGAGGAGTGAGAGAAAGGGAGAGAGGATACAAAGTACCTCCCACTCACCAGTAGATACAAATTGTCTCTTTTAACCCAGGAACATACAGTAAGTCAGCAGTTTAGCAAGCAAACATCATGATGAGCCACCTGCAGCTCTCCCAGCTAATACTACCTTTACTGAGTTGATACACACTTTATCATTCACCACCCCCACAGACACCATCTGTCCCATCATACATAAACACACGTACAATCATCCAAAGACAAGCAGTCCCTGCATAGCTTTGGTCTGATATGAAAGGTTAATCACAATGTTTCAAAGAGAAACACTTAAAAAGAGAGGAAAGAAAATCTGTCTTTATTTCTTTCATCATTAGACACATTTAATGTCTTTCCTGTTCCCCACCATGTGCTTTAGTCTTCGGTTTGTTTGCTTCTCCTTGTCCTTCAACAAGCTTATCCCTTGGATCATGGCTGTGCCCACTGACAGCCAGCCAGACCCCCAGGATGAGTCGCGTGTTAAAGTGCCACTTAGCCCCGGCATGGTGCCACTTCCCTGGCTGCATATGTGCTCCAT
The DNA here is from genome assembly GCA_013375575.1 of Percina caprodes. Taxonomy (NCBI): domain Eukaryota; kingdom Metazoa; phylum Chordata; class Actinopteri; order Perciformes; family Percidae; genus Percina; species Percina caprodes. Next base: position 4,240,976 of record JABXJD010000028.1, on the reverse strand, counting down.
CCACCTTGCAATCAGAGTTTTACTTGCCCAGAACCCGAGCGCAGGTGGTCCATACAAAGCTCTTCATCAGGAGACAAGATGGAACCCAACTCTTGAAAATGGCCATGCCATGGCCAGGATGGGTTTGTGTGCCCAGAGAATAGCAACAGTCATTTCAATTTAGAGCATAATAATGCAGTTGTCTGTGGTGGAGAGGAGCTCCAATGTTTTGTGGCCATTCCAAGTTGCTATGGCTGTATTTTGTTAAATACAGTATTGCACAGAAAGGCCATCTTTCTTCCCTGAAAATGAATAATACCCACAATCTTCTGTGTGTGGACATCACTCAGAATGGGCCTCTCATACAAACAAATACATCCTTAAGTGTTTTAGGAGAGTTGGGACGGGGAGAATGGTATTTTATTATAATAATATAATAATGCCTTACTCTTTGATATGTTACCAAAATAATCCAATAAGTAAAAACAAATAGCTAAAGTAAACATAATGCAAAATTAAAGCTGTTCTTTAAATGAAACCTGGCCTTAAATAGCAAAAAACAAACAAGAAAATTAGATTATGCTAACTCTCAATGTTCAGGTTCAAACACGCAATTTAAGATGAGTTTTTTTGGCAAATGAACATTTGTACAAACATGCGTCACAGGAAAAAATACAATAATGACCCAATATGAGAACCAACTTTTCAAGCATTCATGTGTTCTTCATATGAAAGTGAGGATTTTATAGATAATTTGTAATGAAACATCAGATCATCATCACTTATGAATTGTTAAAATATATGTAAAGGCTATATATATATGCCCAGTCTTACAACTCTTGGAGTGATCGCACTATTCCAGTATAAATTTAGTATTTTGTTCTCTCCCTCTACTATAGACCAATGCAATAGCCATCAATAACTCCCTGGTGATTGATGCATTTACGACTTATACGATCAACTTTGCAGATTATGGATTTCATGTCAAAGAATGGTTTGTGCATTACTCACTTTTGATAAAGGTAAACGCCCAGCCCAAACGCTGGAATCCAAGAAAATGGAGAAAGGGAGATCAGGGAATGACTCCTTGGAATGAGTAAAAATACAATTTAACAAATGGTGAAACCAGGAAGAAAAGAAAGGTAATTGCAGGAAATCAATATGTAGTGATTTGGAGCGCTAATTCAAATGCAAATATCAGCGCCAGATGTCATGGCTCAGCGCGTGTGCCCAGGAGCCGATGAGAAAAATAACCTGAGTGAGAGAGAGAAGACGTAAACATGTGGCATTGGAAAAACAAGTGGTCTGACCACCAGGGTAATTAGTCAAACAGACCTTTCTCCTCATCAAAAAGGGCCAGCGGCCATGACTCTGCTGCCACATTATCAGCCTCCCCTTTGTCCTCAGAGGTAAACAAGCAAAGTAAGACCAGACAACATCCAAACTAAACTCCAGAAATCCCCGCCTCTAACGAATGGAGCGCCAGAGGGCGGCTTTTCTTTATCAGGTGTGCAAATAGGGAAATATAGAAGCAAACAACAAACTAAAGTGCATAAAATGGCTGCTATGGTGACAGTGATTTGTGTTTGCAGTCACTGTGTGACTGGTATCCTCTTCAGAGATTTTAACATTTTCCACACATGATCTAAAGAGAGGAGATATGCTAAGTCCATGTTACTGTAAATTGTGTTCGATTCACAGTCAAAGAACAGGTTCAGTTTCAATGGCCCCGAGGAATAATTAAGGCACAGAAGGAGTGTTTATGATAAGACACTTCAACGCTTCGCATCCTGTAAAGGCTTACTTGATGCTGACCCCCTTCCACCCCATTTAACCTCGACGAATGTCATCCTCCACACTTCAAACACAAACCCACTGAATGAACACTTCAGAGAGGGCGCCTTGTGTACACTCTTGAAAGTTAAGAAGGTTGTGGCAGAAAAAGCAAACCTGGGGTGAGATCTTTTTCATTTACAGATGACAGTTGAGGTGAAAATCACACAAGGGGTCACGGATATTCTTCCTTCTTTTTTTTTTTCTTTGATTAAGGACCTAGACCAACTTAAGACTATCTCTCCTTTGAGAAATTGTCCTTTTTGTACCACGTTCACAAATACAGTATGTTTTACATCCCAAGTTATCTAATATTTGAATCAAAAGCATGAACCTTCAAGGATTTTTTTTTTTTTTTTTGCATTAAGCTTTAAAGAAATTCTGAATTCTTTTCAGAATTCTTCTTTCTGACATTGACCAACTTAAAGGAATATTTTGACTTTTTGGAAATTCAGTTTTTTGCTTTCTTGCAAAGAGTTAGGTGAGAAGATAGATACCACTCTCATAGCTGTACGCTAACTATGTAGCAAGCGCCAGCCCATTAGCTTACAAATAGTCTGGCAAAAAAACAATCATAAAGCAGGACTGTCTTTGTATAGATTAAACAACCAAGATATACCATGTTAATTAGACAACTTTGGAGGACAGAGCCAGGCTAGCTGTCTTTGTGTTAGGCTAAGCTAACAGGCTGCTATGTTTTGTCTGGCTTGATTGATAGGTATAATTGGATGTCATCCGTGTAACAATGAAAGTTAATCTAGTGTTGACCTACTAATGTTGCCTAGAGGAGGCATATATAAGGTGAATGGAATTGGTCCAAGCACTGAGCCTTGTGGAACGCCATGGCTAACTTTAGCATACCTGAAGGATTTATCGTTAACATTAACAAATTTAATGAACAAAACAGATTTATCAGATAAATAGGACTTAAACCAGCTTAGTGTGATTCCTTTAATGTCAACTAAATGTTCCAGTCTCTGTACCAGGATGGTATGGTCAGTGTCGAATGCATCACTAAGATCTAGCAAAACAAGTACGGAGACGAGTCCTTTGTCTGAAGCAGTTAGAAGGTTGTTAGAAATTTTCACCAGTGCCGTCCCTGTGCTAAGATGCTTTCTAAATCCTGACTGAAAGTCCTACAAATAGACTATTGCTTTGTAGAAAATCACAAAACTGATTAGAGACTTTAACAATAATTGTTGAAGGTCTGTAGGATAAAAGCAGTCTAAGTATATCTCAGGTCTTGGCTTTTTTTTTTAGTGGCCCTGTGTTTAAAGGTGAACCGTTAGAAGTTGAGGGCAAAAGGTAATGAATTTTATTTCTCTAATTATTATTTCTCTAGTTATATTTTTATCATTAAAGAAGCTCATGAAGTCGTCACTACTCAGAGCTATAGGAATAGATGGCTCAATAGGGTTGTGACTTCCTGTCAGCCTGGCTACAGTGCTGAAAAGAAACCTTGGGTTGTAATTTTCTTCTAGCAGCAATGAGTAATGGTCTGATCTGGCATTTCTGAGGGCCTTCCTATATGCTTACAGACTGTCTTGCCAATCTAAATGAGATTTTTCCAGTTTGTTGGAAAGCCATTTTCTTTCAAGTTTTCATAAGGTTTGTTTTAATTTGTGAGTTTTCAAGTTATAACAAGGGTCTAGTTTCCTTTTCTTCATCATATTCTTTTTGAGAGGAGCAACAGAGTCTAAAGTTCTAAAATACATTCAAATGTATTGTTGATATTTTGCCATCCATTTTTATGTATTTTTTGAACTGCTCCACTGTGCCATTTAATATGCCTCAGCATTTGCCCACTCCCTTATCATCATAATTAGTACTGCTGGGGCTGCTGGCTGCCAGCTTGTTTGCACATTGGTCATTTTAACGCATTTTGCTGCATGCTCATGCTCTGAACAGAGCACTTCACCCAGGCACCGTGTGTTTGCCATTGCTGGTGTAGTCTACAGCGGCATCCATAAGCCTGTCAGGGTGTACGCACAGGATTAGCCCCAATAAGGCACAATATGGTGCTGAGACTGGATGTGTGAACATGTGTATATTTACTTTCGCTCTGTGCTTCTCAAGCAATGCATGCACCTCAAGCACCTAGACAATACCAGTGCTTTTCTTTATTTAATCTCAGATTTCAGCTCCCCTTTTCTATTGTTATTGTCAAATTCCTTGTATATGTGAGTATACTTGGTCACCATGGGGGACTGAGCCTGAGACCCCATCTCCATAAATTACCCAGATGACGAAGTATGTAAACTTGCTTGTTAAAACTGCAAATGAATGAAATTGGTGAAGGGTAGATTGGTGATGCATATGAAGACGGGATGGCGTACAAATTGAAGATGAGGAACACAATAAAAAGGAGCTTGTGGTTGGATGGGAATGCAAATGGTTGGTTAGTTACACCGATACACCCACGTGGATGTGTCCAGGGGATTGGGATCAGATACTTAATTTGAGCAAAGCCACGCTACAGCAAAAACATTTAAATAAAGTAGTCTTCGGGCAGGGGGGGGTGGTTCTGTTTGTGCTTGAGATGTGTGAGAAAGGATATAGGAGAAAAATCAAGGGATGAAGAGGTTGAAAGAAAGGTATGTAGGCCTAAGCTCTTTAGCCATATCTAAAAGAGGCATCTATAAGAAGTGTGCACACTCCGTGTCTGTCTGTGCACAAGTAATGGTAATCTATATGATATTGATTAACAGTAAACAATGCCTGCCTGTGTGTGGAAATATAGCTCTTTTATGGTTAATTCTCTGGAAAAAATACACGTTTTATAGAGAACATGCTTTGAGAAGGTGTTTTTCACCATCAACACTTTTATTACTTGACCATGCATTTCTAGAATGTCAACACAGTAACACACACCAGGATGCATATACACGGCTTTAAGGCATCCTCACTGACGTAATTGGATCTTCTCGTGTGTATTTAACATTGAGGAGGTGGGATTGGAAAAGGCTTTATGTGGGCAAAGTAATTCCTACGTTCCTGCCACTATCTCTCCCGCCGCCTCCATAACAGATCAATAAGCTTTTAATTGATCAGCTCTGACTCATGCAAGAAGCCTGTCCTGAGGTTTTTACACAAAGAGCATGAGCAAAGCTATATATTTCAGTATAGCAAGTGTAAGCTATTCATAAACTTTTATGTGCAACAGGGAGCATATCTTAACCTAAAAGAATAAAAGAAGGGATTTTTTTTTTTTTTACCCAGAACTGTGCTGGTCGGTTGTGTAGGCTGTTTTTTATTAGGATATTATAACTGTCTCATCCTGGCAAATAGGCTATTTCATTATTAATAACATTGTTCAATGCCCCCCCCCCCCCCAGGGGTATATTAACATATCCAAGGAGGGCCTTAAGCATGGGGTAATCTGCTAAGGTGCTATAACATTTTTGCTGAGTGTGTGTGATACAAAATATACCTCTACTTTTTTCCAGTTCAAAGCCAAATGTCCACTAAATGGGCCAATAATCAGTGTTTATGGGTTGTAGCTACTTGACAAAGAGAGAAGCTTAAATTTGTTTTGCTATAAATGTTTATTTCCTGCCAAAGATTAGGAATAAATAAGTAAATACAACTGGGTGTGTTTTGACAGGCACCCACCTTGGCTAATGCGCTCTAATCCCATGAAAAAAAAACAGCATCTTCTCGTCATATGTGACAAACGTCCGTCTGGCCAAAACTTCCCCCGTCGCAATATCTTGTGCAGGTAATACCAACCTGTCACAGCTTTGCACCTTCAAAGCACCACCACTATCTTGTTTCGCCAGAGACAATTACAGGATTTCAAAGAAGCTCCTGAGACATCTACAGTACACGCACGCATGCGCGCGCATACACACACGCGCTATAAATCCTTTTACTTCCTGTCTGGCAGTTAGAAAGGAATTTTAGGTGCTTGAGGAATGCACCTCTGTGGTTTGGACCTGTAGATAAACCAGCAAAGGAACTAATCTTTTAGTAATTTACACAAAACCTTTTTACCGCCGTTGAGCATCTCCCAGCACGATTAGCAAAAGGATTTATTTTTATATTCACCAGGCTGGGAATTAATATTTAAGTCCCCCTGGTACCAGCATTGTGTCATTTTGGAGCTGATAAGTGTATGGATGTGTCTGTGAGATTTCTCTCCCCTTGCTTGTGGCACGATGGAGGTAATCTTCCTCTGTCTCCAGTTTAGACACGTGAATTTGTTGTGCTAGACTTCTTATGAAAAGTCTCCTTTTAAAAAAAAAAAAAAAAAAAAAAAAGAATAAGGAAGTATCTTCACATTGTAATGACCTGTAGGCAGCACTTTACTGCATCAGCAGCTTTTTATTCATGCATTAAACGTAAACATGAGCTGCATTACAAATACAGATGAAATGGAAGGTCGTAACCGGGTTAGACTGCCTGTGTTTACTAAGACAGCACGTCTGAATTGTTCACTCTCTCTTTCTCTCTCTCTCACTCTCTCTCGCTCTCTCTCTCTCTGTGTCTCTTTCCCATGGTAGATAGGTTTCTCATTGATTTGTGGTGTCTCCACATGACTGGTGGCGACTTACAAGTCTTTAAAACACATCAGCTTGAGTAGAGAAAAAGAGTCAGAAGACGATGCAAAACCCAGAGAGATGTAGCAAAATACAGAGCTGGAACTTGCCTTCTGGCCTGGTGTGTTGTGTAAGTGTTAATGATGTGATGGTGTGTACGTTTGGACATGTATGGATACCTATAAGTGCCCACAAGTAAGTGTGTGTCTTCATTGTGGGTGCTTTTCTAGTTGCACATAAGGCATCCAGAGAGAATAACATTGAGTATATTCAAGGAGCCTTTTATGTTGGTTTTATTGTCTTTTTAGCCTGGAGTGCTTGTTTCAGCTGTAGTATAATTCTATATACAGCTTGGGTCTTATTTTCCCAGTTTTGCCCATAAGGAGTATAAAAGCAGAAAAGGGCATTGGTTTTATATATTGATTTATGCCTATATTGACACAGAAAAGGCCATTGCCAAATTGGGGGCCTTGATTATTCATTATGATACCAGTAATGGGTTCACTACAATGACTTCACTACATATAGACCACAGGAGATTTGTGAGATCTGAACGGCTCAACTAAGTGTCCGAAAAAAACAAATGCGATTGAGGAGTATCTGACACAGACGAGTGAGGGACGTCAAAAATGCTATCTATGGAGATTGCCAGACAATCAGAAATGGCTGTAAACAAGCCAGTCAAATTATCTAAATCCTTAAGAGTGAGTACACCTGAAATGCCCCTCAACACACAGAAAAACTGTGCTCACACAGCTGCAATAAATACAATAGGTCACAGCTTAAACAGAAAGTTAGTCTGTAAACTGTGATTGCTGTTGACTTTTGTTTTCCTTTCCAAGTACATACAAGATAAGACTCCAACCATTTCACACATAAAAGGTATAATTAGTTTAAATAGTTTAATTGTTGTGGTGATTACCATTCAACGTGTAAAAACATTTATAGAATTTCTTCTGTGGTTCTGAAGGAGCTTCATCAAATTTACGAAAATAACCCTGATGATGTCATCAGGCTTAAGACTTTTATACAAAACACAAACTGGGGTTTTAGAGTTTGACGGATAAAGGCATTTAAGGTAATTAACAGACAGTGATCTAGTAAAAAAGAGGCATTTGAGTTGTATTATGGGAATTTTAAGATAAAGCATTTTTGAAGCTTGGCTCATCCTCTAGACTGAAAGTCAGGTCATGTCTGCCTCTCTTACTGAGATCTTGACAATTTATTTTTTATTCTGTCTCCCCCAATTTTATGGAAGTGCAATACCACTTGCCACTTTAAGTTGCAATAAACCAGAATCATCCAGAAACCTGCAAATGGCACAAGGGGAGGAGGTTTGAGGTACATAAACGAGTCTGCAACAGCTTTTGTTGCCGTAATTCAAGTTGAATCTCACATTATACTCCTCCATGCCAGGGGCAACTCATAAAGTGCTTTAAAATAATAAAGACATTTTAAGTGGCTATTAAAGTCAATGTCGCTTCAGATTAACACATGTGCCTCTGTGTGTATTTGAAATAGATATGACGCTTCATTTATTAAACAAAGTCACGGTTACACTGTTAGCTGATCTGGTGCTTAAAAGCATGAGCTAGATAAAGTTCTATGCTCACACAAAACCAATGGAACGGTCTACTATTTAGAAAAATGTGCATGATTGCTCCTCCGGATGTACCACATTCACCCCCCCTATCGCCAACATTGTGCGTGGATTATCATTGTCATCAACTTCATCATCCATCATCCCTTCATTTCTCGCTTTCAGTCTTGATAAACTCTATTAGAATATAATTAAATTGACTAACTGAAGAATAGAGGTGCAGAAAGTGCACGGTGGGGGTTCCACTCAAAGGTAGCACTTGGACAACAGGGTAAGAATTTCTGTGCCTTACACGTTAGATGATGGCAGCCCAAACAGAGAGGTGTTTAAGTAAGTTACAAATGTGGCAATAAGTCTGCCAAGACTATTTAGCAGTCTTACTTACCACAGCAGATTTGTCTGTTCTCTTACACTGCGTCTTTGCCACACATCCCTCTTTTTTATCTGTTTCTCTTTCTAGTACACTTTCCCTGTCTTTCATTTCAATCCTTTTCTTACCACACCACGCTCCATGTTGCTGTACATATGTACACTCACACCTCTTTCCACATCCCCTTTGATAAACACTTTTGCCATGTTCAGACCTGACATTAACATGAGATCTGATCCCTCAGATCACATTCATATGGCCACATTCTTTTAGCAGTGCGCAAATGTGTGCTCGGCCACATTGAAGAGACGTCCTTATCAATTGATGTCCTCAGCGTACACGTAGGAGTCTTAAATCGCCTAAGCTGATTCCATGAGGTCTGAAAAAAGCCCATAAAGATATATTATAAGTGAGAGCTAGGAAGTGAGATTTGAGCACAAGTGGTCAGTCAATATGCACGTGGAGACACATTCTAACGGCAGATGACGTACTTAGAGCTGTCCACTTGTGATCGGATTACCCAAGATACATGTTAATGCTAGTTCTGAACAGGTCCTTACTCATATTATTTTTATCTCCTTCTTGTGCCCTGATTTTCCTTATTTCAGGCTTTTCCAGGTATATGGATCCATTATGTTTACTTAAATCTGACAAACAAATGGGGATTTTTCTTCCGCTTTTCCTCTACAAATCATCGCACCCATATCATGTAAGTGTGTGTCTGGTTTTGTATCTATCATGTAACTAAGCCCAGAAAGACAGTGGTGGTGACTGTGCATTTATCTCTACACAGATTTGAGGACAGGGACAGTAGAATTCTACATCTGGCTCAGGCACTTACGCAATCCCACGGGTGCAAAGTAACAAGACAAAGAAAATGATAGAGAGAAAGTGAGATAAGGCAATAAAAATAGTGGTACAAAAGAAGAGAGGGCAGACGGATGCATGGTTGCTGAGTGTTGATTACTTTTCCATGTTGTTTTTTCTGATTTCCTTTGACAAGGAACTGCTTTAAGTGGATTTCAGGATGACAGGTCTTGTGAGTGAAGGATAAAATCAGAAAAGAAGGGACTTTCACTTTGAGATTATGCAAATATAAATGGAGAAAGCCATTTTAAAACATCTAAAGCACTCAGAGAGAGTCAGAGACAATAAATCCAGTGGTTTGACAAAGTGCATATTAGGTGCTATCTGTAGCATTTTTACACATAAATGGCACGTCAGTTGTTGTAAAGACCATTGGTAGCCTTTCATTTCAGCATTTCCTTTTTATCTTAGTATATTAAAGCCATTATTTGCAGAGTAACGACACCGTCTTACAGTTTAATTTCATGCACAATCCAACCTGATGCCACACAAATGTAAATGCTACTAAAATATGTTAATAACCTGCTGAAGTTAATGCTGCACTACTGAATAGGGCTGTCACGGTTAAGAAATTTGGTGATTTAGTAGGGCTGTAACGATGTGCAAAATAAAACCGACATCGCGACTCTCAGCTCCACGAACCTGTCGCAGAGAGAGAAGGCAGAATTGCGACCCCAGAGTTATCCTTTCTGTCCAGATCCAATGCTACCACATCTTTAAATTACTATTAGTATTATTCCATTTGGTGCCTTATCCCCCCTTTTGTTTGGTAAATTTTGCTAACTGTCATCTGTAAGTAACTGTGAAGGGGGGTGCACAGGTAATACTAACAAAGGTGTAACGTTACGAATGGCCGCTGTTCTGACTCGGGTGCCTGAGTCTGTTTCCCTACAAAAAAAGTAAACTGCTGTTAGCGTCCTTAGCACCGGAGTTAAGTGCTGACCGGAGTGGCTGGGGGCTGACTGAGGACGTGTCCGCGGGGCTGTTAAATGTAAATGTACTGTATTTATATAGCAATATATACACTTCTCAAAGAGCTTTTACATCATACAGGAACCATTCACCATTCGCACACATTCATACACTGAGGCCGAGACTGCCGGACAAGGTGCCATATGCTCATCAGATAAACACTCACACACATTTACACTCCGATGGTGCTGCATTGGGGGCAATTTGGGGTTCAGTGTCTTGCCCGAGGATCAACATGGGACTACAGGGCCAGGGATTGAGCCACCAACCTTCCAATTCCCGACTGAAGCCTTGCAGCGACGGGAGACTGACGCGGTAGACAGGGGTGTGCTAGCTAGCTAAATTATCATTTATATTAGCAGGGCTTAAAGTATTAAGTAGATCCGTGCCGGATCTCCGGCGTGCGGCCGTGAGGAAAAATAAATAAATAAATTTGGGAACTGGCATGCGGTTTTATATTTTCGAGTCAATTGATTTCACCTACCAATCATATGAGAGGAACGCAACTCTAACTAATGCAGAGCTTAAAGTACTCGGGCCTGGTGCCGGATTGCTGGGGTATGAGTATTTTAGAGAAATAAATAAATTAAAAAGTCCACATGGGATTTGTTTTTGATCCACTAGGTTTAATCAATCATCGAACCACCTAATAATGAAACAAATTCTAACCAATCAGATGCAAAGTAGGGCGGGTCCTGGCCGAAAAGCGAGAGTGCGGTGTTAGGTCTCCGTGGTAACACGGCTGAAAAATGTAGATACAGCTTTAGTAGAGAAAGGAGTTAAAAACAGATAGCACATGAATAGAGGACATGAGGAAATGAAATAAAATAAAAAGGTTGGAGACGAGAAGCCGTTTACCACTTGGTGCCTCAAACTGAGCACCCGGCTGCAGCGTATGTTCCAGGAAGATACTCACTGTACGGCAGCAGCGGTAAGAAAGTGGTTGCTCGTCATTAGTTGTTCGTCACAAAGCTTCGTTCCGTGCACTCTGTGACACGAGTACGTTACCAGCATCGACCGCTACCGCTGCACCTTCGCTGACCGACCGTGTTTGTGATAAAAACAATACGTGTGTGCACGTTAGTAGCGGAACACGAGTTGTCATTAACAATGGCCACTGTGATATACTAAAATATATCTAAAGCCCAAACTGCCTTGACAAAGCTGTCTGGAATCAGCATGGCCGTTATTTAAACATAACGGCCTTGTCCCAGAGTTTAGACGTCTAGCTATATGAAAAGCTAAACAAAGCAGAATTTTTAATAAATGTACATGAAGCAACTAATGTCAACATGGACAAAATCATGAATGTACTAATTCACTTTTTTGATGATGACCTGGCTCATGGATATATATATATATATATAAACAACACAACATCTAGAAGTTTTGTTTTTACAATGATTCAATGTAGGCTTATGATATTATTGCAATATGAAAATCTACATCGACTCTTAATTTAATATATGGTTGGAAGAAGGAAAAAACATTTTTTTTTACTTCTTAAAAATGATGACTTTTAGTATTGTATAATAAACTGTTTTGCCAGTCAAATTAACTTTAATGAGTGCATATCGAAACATGACACTGTTTTATTTATTATATACAGTATCAGTCCAAAAATAACCCAATGCTGCAGCTGACTACTCATAACACTAGCAGTGTGGGCACCACAGCTCTCTGTCTCACCAACAGTGGCTGCAGCCAGTAAATGGGCCCTCACTGTGCCTGTGCTCGTTGCGGTCCCATTTTGACAAAAAAAGCCCAATCAAACCCCTACCCATCTCTTCCAAAGGTCACAAGCACTTTAATGGGGAAACCCTATTCAACCAGCAGTGGGGAGATGAGAGAAAGTAAATTCTAGCAAGAGTGCTTCCTGCCTTTCCCTCTGCCGTACAACCAGTATTCAGACATTTTTGGGGGATATAAAGATCTAGAAATCAAGCCTTACCCATTAATCACACCACCAGCAGAACCTTGTCTTCTTTGTTTTCTTTTTAAGCAAAGAAAAGTGTTTTGCTTTTCATCTAATTCGACATTAGGGAATAAAAAAGCAGAGTAAAGGGAGAAGAGGATGTGTAAGTGAGGCACAGAGGGGGGCATGAGGTAGGCTTTGAAAAAGTGTGTATTTTACATGATTAGGTTTGGCATTGACAAACGAGTACACCTTTCTCTTCTCCACAGTGCTGATATCTTATAGTGTATATGGGTGGGTGGGTATCAGGGTTTGTTTGTTTTATTTGGATCCCCATTAGCTTCCGCATAAGCTAAAAGCTATTCTTCCTGGGGTCCTGCAATCTGTCTGTTGGTGATGGATGCATATATTTGTGTTTTAAGATCAAAACCACACCAGGCTCTGTTGCATATTTGATGTGTTTCAAGATGATCCAATGTAATGTTAGATATGAAAATGAAACGCACCAAAATTGACTTCAATTTTTGAATCAATCTGATTTATCAGACAGTTACATATAATAAAGAGCAAAAGAAGGAATAAGTAACAAAGTTAGTAAGGTTTTGCTTTGGATTTAATCACATAACTATGGCTATAGACGTTAACAGACTCTGTAACTTCTCTTTAGATCTATATGTTCTAGTTTTCACAGTGTTCTTGCGGGCATTGGGCAGATCCCACGCTGGGTTATCACACTGTGTACTGTACCCCCTCAAAATCACAAACAGATTCCTGCTGTTTGTGAGACTGCAGTCAGCGATGTTACATGCTGCCTTCATGCTGATTGATCCACTCACTTCCTGGAGGCGCCAGTCCAATACAGTGTAAAGGGAAGAATTAATCAGCAGGAATTTAATTAGTTTAAATGCTGCTTTATTTACTTTTTTGCTGTTTACCGCCTTGTGTTCATTTGTACATTTTAAGGTTATGTGTCTCAAATATTTGTTAAATATATTCTTGGCTCTCTGTCATTAACTTGGGCTAATTGCAGCCCATTAGCTTCACGGGAGACATCCTGTTTATTTTTGGAAAATCAGGGAGGCAGTTTTGTGTTGCTCGGCATCTAGCTTTGCCTAAAATTCAAAAGCAACACAAATGAGGAAAATTTGTGTTTGAACATTTCTTCAGAGCCAGTCCTGTGCTCATTAAAGATCAGAGAACAGTCTTAACCTGGACATTGATTTGTGTATTGAGCCAAGTGTAACAATTCCATTAGTAGGAACAGATACAGCAGCATGGTCCACTATCAGTCAGTGGACCAGTCAGCTTTCAGAATCACTTTTACCCCGTACTGCAAATACATTTGTGCATTAAAGCAGTAAAAATGAATACATTTTCATACATGGACGGACCATTCGGCCTCTCTGTGCTGATCATGTGTTGTATTTGTGTCTCAGCGTGTCTGCACAAGTGTTAAATACACCAACTACATCAGCAGAGCATTTCTGCCTCTGTATCTCCCAATAACCATCCCTACCCTCCTGGCAGAATATTGGGCCGCACAACCCTCACCCACAGCGCTCGACTGGTGTCACTCGTTTTCTCTTCCTCTCTCTATCTTCTCTTTTTTCTTGTTTGTTTTTTTGTGTGTCCCTCTCCTCCTCCTCTTTTCCAATAAGAACAATAGGTTATGGAACGCATTTTCCAGCGGCATTACTCACAGGCACCAGCAGCCACATCCCATTAGGCTCAGCCGAGGAGAGGAGCATTCGGCGGCACGTAGCATGTCTGCCACCTAGTGGTGAGTACACAGAACTGAATGCAGAGAGAGAGGGAGGGAGGGAGGGAGAGAGAGAGAGAGGATATTGGTGTTCATGAGCTAGGTTCTAGATGGCAAATCTCCATCCAATTTGTTGAAAGCAGGATAGAATACTTATTTGTGAAGTTTTTGTTTATCCAGCTGGAGGTATGATTGGATTTGGCCCTGATTCGTGCTGTTGTCATTTCAGGTTCCATTCTGATATATGGCAGTCTTGCTTTTTTACCAATTTTTGGAGATATACCTTAATAGAGTACAGATCCAATAAGTCAGTTAGCACTATTTTTCAAATGTTTACCCCAAAATTTAAACACAACCAGGTATGTTGCTGGCAGTATACTTCCACATAGTGACATTTAAATGACATTAAATGCAATATATGGAATTACATACCACAAAACACAGATGTGATGTATAAGGTCTTAGGGTTAATTAACTACAGTTTCCCCGACACATATCACAACATGTTGTATCTTTAGAGAGTTGATTTTAATGATTATTTGCTATGAAATGAGCTTTCTTAACTCATCATCCAGTCCATATTGGTACAAAAACCTGGACTGCTACAGAAACCTGGCCAACTGTTTGCCTAAACTACATGCTGGTGTAAATCTTAACATTTGTCACGGTTAGTAAATTCATACATTGTTGCGTCTGAAGAGTCAAAGCTATAGGGAGAGATGGGCTCAGCAGGCTATACATTTGGCACTTCCTGTTTGATAATAAAGGTAAAAAAATGTCATTAATTACTTTGCACTCCGTTAAGTGACTCTACCACTAGACACTGTATATGCATCTGACTTTTGGATTGAGTAAATAGTGATTGCTGCTGTAGTGATTGCTGTTGAACCTTAGAAATGTCTTAAAATGAAACATTGGCTTGATGTGCATGAGGACCTGTTGGGTTCTGTACGTAAACTCATAACTAGACATAATAATACTGTCCTGAAGTGATGGAAGGGACTATTTATAGCAGCAGAAATGCCAGAAGAAATGAAAAAAAAAAGAAATGGTATGAATAAATTAGGGAAGCAAATACAAGATCACCTGAACGCCTATGCCTGTATATAAAAAAATTTCACCAAATGTTTTAATCTGATCCTGCAAATGGATGTTTTATTTGTATTGTGATATTTAAGCCCATGAACGACACTGAACAAAATGATAAAAGTAACACTTTTGTTTTTGCCCACATTTTTCACGAGCTGAACTCAAAGATTTAAGACTTTTTCTATGTACACAAAAGGCTTATTTCTCTCAAATATTGTTCACAAATCTGTCTAAATTTTGGTTAATGAGCCCTCCTCTTTTGCCGAGATAATCCATCCACCGCATAGGTGTGGCGTATCAAGATGCTGATTAGACAGCATGATTATTGCACAGGTGTGCCTTAGGCTGGCCACAATAAAAAGCCACTCTAAAATATGCAGTTATACTGTATTTGGGGGGGGGTCCAAAAACCAGTCAGTATCTAGTGTTAGGGTTAAGGTTATGGTTCTTACTCTCTCTCTCTCTCTCTCTCTCTCTGTTGTCGTCGTAATTGACTTGAGTGGGCAAATGCTCACATTTGATGGCGTCTAGCACTTTGGAGGGATGTTGTACTGACTGGTTTACTCTTTTGCAAGTATTTTGGTTCCTGTATGGCTATTACAGGAAACCCAAACATTTTAGTCACATTTACTGGAAGAAAATTGAACACAAACACACATTGGAGGAAAAGACTATCTTCTTAGTGACTTAGTGTCAGGTTAACGTAAAGACATGATTTACTCTGACAGAGAGGTGAGCGAGAGACATCATTGAGTCAATAGTCAAAAGTCGTGTAAAATCAAAGATGGCACAGTCCCACTCATATAGCAAGTTTCCTTCTTTTCTTCTCTTTTTTTAAAGTCGCTACAAAAATTCATCCAGTGAGTTTGTATTTTCTACATTTTTACTATAAAGCAAATGTGCACGGATGCTTCTGTCTGATAGCGATGCATGATCAGGGATGCAGTGCAACATGCTTCAAGAGCAATGAACATGATGCTATGTGATCTGGGCTCGATTAATGCTTTAAAAACAATTAGTGTGTGTTAAATCAAAGAACAAATGCTGGGCGGGATGTAGCAAATGAGACAGAAAGAAATGTGGTTAATGTTAGGAGATAATAAAAAATAAGCAGCACAGCACCCCTTCGAGGATGAGCAGAGGAGCAGGTGGAGGACGGTGGGTGGAGGGTGCAGACTTCTCAACCCCTTTTCTTGTTAATCTGATGGGGAGAACAATCCACGAGTGAGCAGCAGCCGCCGGCAGACAGTGGGTGCGCCTTCTTTATCTCCCTCTCATTTGGCTCCCATGTCTCTTCCCCTCCCTCCCTTTCTCTCTCCACCTTCCTCCCTCTGTCTCTCTCTTTTGCTTTCCCTACCTCCTCTCTTCCCATCTCCCCTCCCGCTCCTGCCGTCTCTTCTGATAAATCTCTCGCCCACTGCTTTTCGCCTCTGTCTCTCCCCATCTCTCTTCTTCTCCGTCGCTCCCATCTTCTCACCTGTATCTATCGCTCCATCTCCCTCCCTCCTTTCTCTCTCCTTTTGTTTCATCCTCTCCTCTGCCTTCCTCTCTTTATCCTTCTCTTTCCATTTGACATCATCACTCCTTTCCTCTCTTCCTCGCTCAGTCTCCCGCCTGCAGGACTATTCAGTAGATTAAGTTCAGCGGTGGCGGCAGTGTTGCTGATTCAGCCGTATTCTTTCAAATGACCCAAATCCTCACTCTGGAGAAACCTCATACTCTCACTGATTGCATTTCTCTCTCTCTCTCTCTCTCTCTCTCTCTCTCTCTCTCTCTCTCTCTCTCTCTCTCTCTCTCTCCCTCTCCTCCATCTGTCTCTTCTTCTTTTCATGCGCACAGACATACACAAATGCACACTTCTTATTGATCTCTGAGAGTTAGCGTCTTCCTTATTTATTTATTTTTGTGCGACCCTCATCTCTAAGCCTTGTGTGTGTGTGTGTGTGTGTGTGTGTGTGTGTGTGTGTGTGTGTGTGTGTGTGTGCGTGTTTACTCTCCTCACAGTAGCTATATCAATATCGGTAGCAGACCTGTAGGCTTATTTCAGGACTATTTTTCTTCAATGTCTCCAATATTCTTTGTTTCTCGTGATCACTGTCAAGCCGGGTTGGCATGTTCATGAAGATAAGGCCGTATTTTTCCCTCTTCAGCAATGTCAAAGCTGCTTGATAGAGAATGTCTTCACAGTCGTGTGTGAGTGTTGAAGACCGCTCGTTGAATGTCTCTTGCAAATTGGTGCTCTGACTATATACATTTTCACTTTCTTTGATACGCCCCATATTTTGCTTTTGTTCTGTCAGCACCATGGCACTTTTATTGGCAAGACTTGAAAGGAAACAACAAACTAAATCAAAATTTGCATACGTTATTCCCATGATGTTAGACAGCTTGGCGTAGAATGTCAGAACAAGCAAGTTTTAAAGAAAGTTAGGAAAGTAAAGAGGCAAGGTGTCATAGACGAATTCTAACGCTAACAATGATTGAGCAGGATTGTCTCTGCCCTTTTTTCCGGCAAGTTTCTTTTTTGATTAAGAAATATTGACATTGCTATTAAATAATCATGTTTAATTCAATAATCAGGAACAGCAAATGCTCATCACTGGGTTTTAAGCTGTTTATTGTTTCAGGGCATGAGATCAAAGATGTTTGCTACTAACTTTAGGGTGTTATTAATGTGTTATTAATGCAACCTAAGGCTAGCTCCATTTGTGCCTCTCATATTACATTTAAAGGTGCAATATGTAATACTGACAGCTAGTGTTTTAAATAGTTACTGCAGTACGAATTCAAAATACTTGAGAGAGTTGGCTCCCCTGCCCCCTCCTACCCAGACTCAGAGAGCATGGAGGTTGCCAGGTTGAGACCTCAGCATCCACAACAATGTTGCTAGACGTTTATCTCACCTAGCCAGACTTTACTCCACAGCACAGTGAAGTAGCTAACATTAGATGCTGGCTATATTGACAGTCATAAAAGCCCATGCTCATGCGGATCTCTGTACCCAAATGACAGACACACGTTTTCGGCTTAGAATTACAGGTTGGAACCACTAAAAATAACATTACTTTGCCGTCCTCTCCACCCGACTGAACATACTTTATTGGCTTAGAATTACGGCAATAATAGCTAAACACACTGCAAAGTCACGGCCGTCTCTTCCTGATTTATGGCCCCCCCCTCTCTTGTCTTAAAATAACACCATTGTTGGCTTTGGCCGCTGAACAGGCTGCATGTTGTAAACAGCCATGGTCCGCTTGCCTGGTCCTCCGATAATATTAGCAGATAGCACGGTGGTTTCAGTCGGGATCACTTTACTGGCTGTGTCTCAACTATTTTTGCAAGTAACCAACTCTGGTAACCTTGCAGCCGTGATAAATAAAATGTCTTCCTTGCTCTCCAATGTGCGTGTCTGTGCTGCGTTACAGTTTTGTTCCGTCCTCCGCCACACGCCATACCTCACCGGGTGTGTCTAAGAAGTGGAAATTCTTGCTGCCCGAATCGCAGATTTTATTGTACTTTACAGAACAATCGCGTGTTTATTAAGCTAGTGTAGAGGAGACATAAACAATATTGGGGGGTGTCTTTTGTTAAATGGATGCTCTCGCTCTCTCACTTCCTGCCTGGCTGTCTGAACGCTCGCGTCAAAATTAACCTGCTACGTATCTTTAGCGGAGCGGAGAGCCATGTCACTCATGCTTCTGTGACGCGCCGTGGCTCGCTGGTGGAATATCAAGCATTGATTTAAATGGCTGCGATTGCTCGCGGGGGCCATGAAATAGGGGTGAGCCAGACAAAGAAGCCAGAAATGGCATATCTCCTTGCTCTATTTGTGCAAAATGAACCAAAATTTAAAAAATATTTTTTATCACCTATACTGGTATAAATATTTGTTATCGTAATATATATTTCTTTTCAATATTTAATATTGTCATCCAAACTAATGAGTTAATATTTAGTGCTTGTCATAATTTAAAAAAGTTGGGATCCAAAGGTGCACGGGGGATGGACTGGCATTCATTATAAACTCTACAACACTCTACAATAGTATAAAGCACTGTGTAAAAATTAGCAAATATATACAGTACATTAATACCTTAAGATTTTCATTAAATCAAACCACAGTTTTGATACTTTACTATAATGTATTTACATTCAGTAAGTAGGCCTACCTCTCCATATTGTAGTTTTTATAGGTAGTAGCCATTCCCATGCTGGATTCAGAGAAGCATGAGAGATTCACATGAAAATGTTGCATGCATGTAAGTGAAATGAGATCTTGCTGTTTACTATTCTCTCTCTTTACACCATGTCAGAGCTGTATCATGTTAATACTGTGATGTTAATGCTGTGAAACATGATTGATTTTAAATACGATTTTTTTTTATTGTTGACTAATTTCTCAATTAACAATGAGTTTGTTTGGCTGCCCTGTATACACCAGTTGCTCTTCTGTTTTATTTTTGACAAAGTAGCTGCTCAAAGAGTGTTAGGTAGTATAAAACTGCACTTTGCTGTTACCACGGTGACCAAGGGTGTTGCAAAATCCGCTGATTACAACTTAAAGACCCTCCCAAGACACGTTCAAGCATCCCAACAGTGGAGCAGATTACTTGTGAAACCCACTCCGTGTTCCTGGGCTGCACCTAAATTAAAATAAATTTGAACAAACTTTAAATATAAGCCTGTTATGGGCCTGAGAAAAAAAAACTTCAAACATAGCCAACCTGTGCTGGGTGTGAAAACGTGCTGTGCAGGGCGGTGGTGAAAAATAGCATGCGCGATTGGCATTTAATCCCAGTATTTGAAAAAGAAGGGGAACATACACACTTCAGATTTCAAAGTGAACCTTAGTAGAGGAGTTCACCTCATACCTGAGCATGTCATGCTTCCAAATCCAATTCCCAAAAGAACATGAACAAGGTTACACATTAAATAAGGTCAGAGTGGTGTAGTGTTGTCACACGTTCACCCTTCAGAACAGCCACTTGTCCTTGCCTTGAACACCAAGATCACCACCTTCTCACTCGTTAATGTAAATTGTGATCTAAGTATGTTTGACTCTGTGTATCTATAGCTCAGTCAGCCCAGCATGATGCTCGCTCTCAAGTCCACTTGATGCAAGGCTGCTGTTTGGTATCAAAGCCTTGTGCTACATGGATGCTCACAACAGCGTTTTCTCACACAAAACAACAGTTTAACAAAGTATGACCACACATGCAGGCACATTTGCAATGACACGCTGCGAAAAAAAAGAAGAAGCAGTGTATGCTTAAATGCACATGCCAATACAAAAGCACATGGGTGTCCCAGCTCTTGCTTGATTCGGGGTCTTTTTATTGGCATTTTGATTGGCCAGAGGGGTTCCCTGTGCATACTCCACATGAAACATCAAGCAGCCTGTAATGTGGCCCCACCCTTTAATGGACACTCCCTATAAAAAAGAAAACTAAAAAAATGTTTTTCTGAAGGGTTTGCCTGAAGTTTAAGATCTTCAACTTTCCCTACAGTCCATTCAGCTCCATTTATTTTCTTTTTTCTTGTTGGCTTGGAGTGAATCCGTTTTTCCCTTTCCACATAAATGTCTTTTTTTCTTTCAGCGTGATACACTATCTGAGATATTACCAAGTGTGTAGCTGTTAAAATGGAGAGGGATATAAAAGAGAGAGTGACAATGAAACAGGCAAAACCAGAGTGAGGAGTAGACAGACGAGGAGTGTGTGAAAGTGTTAGAGGGTCGCAGGATGCTGGGGTGAAAAATATGAAGGCTCCGGCTGTCCCAAATTCAATCAAGCAAATATCGAGCAACATTCTCAGCCTTTTTGATCAATTAATCTAGCAGATGGCACGAGCGTAGTCAAGAGAGATAATGCTGAGTGAGTGAGCTGTAGAGAGGGAAGAAGCAGGTGGAAGGTGTGAAAGTTCTTCCTTTCATGTGAAAGCTGAGATTCTTTATTTTGAAACACAGCAACTGATAAGACAAGGAAAAAGTGAAAAGACAGACAGCTAAGCTGTGTGTGTGTGTGTGATTTTGTACATGCATATTCCTTTACACTTCTTCTAGTATTTGTACTAGTGCTATTTTGTGTGTTTGGGTGCCTTTTAATGAAGTAAAGCAGCAGATTGCTAAAGGAAAGGCAGCTGAGGAGCCTAGCTGGTGGCCACAGATAGAGAGCCAGTGATAATCAAAGGGAGACAAAGTTAAATTCAGTCTCTCTTGGCGAGGCTACATGCTGCGTGTAATGTAAATTTTATATGTGGAAGGTGTTTGAATATGGTTGCTTTATATTAGCATTTAAGTAGTCTAAAGCGGCCCTTAAAAAGAGAGAGACAATACAGACAGTAGTGTGTGGCAAAGAAAGAGAGATGTAGCGGTACCTTCACCTGCCATAGCAAGAGAAGACATTAAGTTGTTGAGAATGCAAACATCCACCTCTCTTTGTCTTTCAACACTTACTTTTTTACCACGCACCCTTAGCTGAAGAGTGGAACCAATCAGGGTCAGGCAGATTGCAAGTTTACCTTAATTTACACCCCGTGCATAAGCAGAGACAAAATCAAAACAACAAAACAAAGGCAAAAGGCGCTGCTGGGATCTGGATTAACCACAGGCTGTTTTATCTCCGAAATAAATTGCCCTGTAGACAAAAGAACTAATTCGCGGGGTTAGAAAAAGAAGAGGAACTCGATGAGGAGCGTTCTCACTACGCGTCAGCTCTCTCTCCCGCAGATGCAGCGTCTCTAATCGATGAATATTGAGTGGCTCCCGCCACCAGCATTTTAAAGTGAGCAAGCACCCACCATCGTTTATATCTCATATTGATATTTTCGTGCTCTATTTTCTCTGTCTCCGCTTCCTTCCTTCGTGCTCCTGAAGCCTCAGTCAGCAGCGTCAAAAGTTTTTCAGCTGTAATAACTGTGTTCTAACTTTCCGGCTTTAATGACTGAAGGTGTTTTGCACAGCTGATTTTATTTTTTTTTTTCTTTGCTTTTTTCATAATGTGAGGGTTGCAGAGGGCCATGTTTCTCACTGTTATCTATTTTGCGTTTCTTTTTTACCCACATGTAAGACGTTCACAGATCACTGGTACGAGCCTGAAGCGTTGTGACATAGGCCTGTTTCTGAAGAAGAAAAACCTAAGGTGTACTCGCTGCAATTACATGACACACGTGGATGTGTTGTAAACACACGCACAGTTCACACACACACACACACACACACACACAAACAGACACACAACCCAGCGCCACTGAGCTACACCAGTTACAGCATGTACCACTGGTTAATAGACCAATTTATTCTGAGAATATTACTTATTAATTTGCATAATGATTCAGATGATTCAGACATTTGTTAGAGGCGAGTACTGTGATTGATGGAAATTTAATTATGACACCTCTTAGTTATTAAATTGTAATCAGGCTAAGCCACTTATCTTTAATACATACCTTTAGCACACAAGGGCTGAAAGAAATTAATGGCAGTCACCGGCCTCAAACTAAAATGATTCCTTCCTTATACCTTATCACACCTTCAACCAAACTTTTAAATATGGCCATAACATGAGGATTCCCGCTAATCAGACACCTCAAAGTGAGTTTTTTCTTCTTTTTTTTTTTCTTTTATAGTGCATTTTGCTAACCCGAGCTTTTACATTTGTCTATCCAGTGTACAAACTCTGTGAGAAAAATGCAGTCATGCTAACCCTGAGCACCACTGTATTCTTTAACCTACTATATGTCGAGGAGTGTACTTTGACATAATCTATTAAAAAATCAAGTTTCACTGTTGGGTAATTTGACTTGTTGAAGAGGAGTAGACTCCCAACAAAATTTAAATTGATTTGAAAAATCACAGTTGAGCTGAGCGGGCATTTATCTGCCTTTGTGCAGCTAAACATGTTGGTTATCATATATGATTTACCACCTTTGCCATTATCTCTTAGGGTGTCTGTTGCAGCCACAGAGCGAGTGTTTTCCCTTTTTAAAGTGTGTGTCCAATCTTAATGTGTCAGTGTCTGCAGAAAGTTTGTTATTTATGATGTTCAGGACATTTGGTGGGCATCAACCTATTAGCAGTGAATGTGTAAACCTGCAACACCTGTAGATGCTATGACAATGAAGTTCTAGTCTAACACCTTTGTCATCCCACCACAACTCGCTGACGGAAATTCCGCCTGATGTCACTCTTTTCCTCCATAGCCTCTTTGTCAGCAGTTGAGAGGTTAAAACCATAAAACGGACATTTTCTTGGACAATTTATTTAGAAAACATGCATGTAAGGTATAATGCAAAGATAAACATGTCGTGGTGGATACAGTACCTTGAGCATTTGTATTCACTGCCACCACAATTGTGTCAAGCCTAACACATATTAGCAGTGCACCCCCCACACACACGCACACACACACAAACAGAACTAATACATTGAGCCATGTGAACACTCTTACAGACAAATATAGTATAGTGGAGAAGCAGTAACCAGGAGGCAACGGTTACTAGGCTCCCAACAGTAGATTTCTATATAAATACTGTCTGAGGTAGAAGAAGAAACTGTAAAACGTCCCTGCCAGGATGTGAAAATAGATCAATTGTAAGTCTGGATTTTAAGGCTTCTGCAGAATTTGCTTCCCTAATCACACAAGAGAGTAAATTCCAAAGATAGAGAGCTCGGTTGGAAAACACTGTGCTGCTTGCTGATTTCCTCTTGTGTAAGTCAGGTAACCAGCAGACTGCAATCTGAGGGCACGCAAGGACACCAAGGGAACAATGAGGTCAGATAGTATGTTGGTGCAAGCCCATGTAATGCCTTCTGTGAAAATTAACGCATTTTAAAGTAATATGTCTGGGAGCTTCAGCTTCTGCTATATTTAACAAATGGTTGACTTTTTGCAACACTGTCATGAATATTTAATGTGGTAGTGAAATGAGAGCATGAGCTTGCGTAAGTGTAGTGTAAGAGTTTCACAGTACCTAATTTCGAGATATAGTGCATAGTTTCTGTCGCCCCCATGAGGAACTCTAAGTAATGACAATACCACTGTTGTTGCATCCACATGGCACGAGCCTTCTAACACAGTTGCTAGTAGCCAAGGAGGACACAGAGAATTTAAAAAAACAAAAACACGATGGACTCTTCAGAAGAGGTAATTATCTTCACTCTAGTGTTTCAGACAACACAATCATCTGAACACAGCCGTACTGAGAAATATAGAGAGAGTTGTGTCGAGCCGATAGTCTTAATAAGCTTTGTGGCAAGGGACGTTCATTAATATCAAAAAAAGTTATGCACTAAAGCTTTAAAACTCTTTGTGTGTAAGAATGCTGATTAGAGCTGTAAGAGTGAACCAAAACAGTAAGCTTGCAGGCTGGAAAACCAAAACACTGAGCTGAAAGACACTACATAGCTCCATAATTACAAGCGATTCCATTCGCACACAGGTAGTCATTACCACTATTAATAACAAAAATATTGATTATAACCGCTTTAAGTCTATATAGAATATTGCTTGATTGATATACATAGTTTTTTAATGATCTGCATTTCCAGAAAAGACCCACGTTGAAAAAAAAAAACATGATTTTATTTAAATTTGTACAAATGTATTTGTTTGTATCTGTATTTATCTGAATTGCATTATCTCGCCTCTTTTCTCTTCTAATGTTTTTCCAAGGTCTTTTTGCAGTTTTTCCATTTAATCCACAAATATTCTCAAAGCACATATTTCTTTCTGGATCCATTTGCCCGTCACATTTATTCTTTTTGTCTCTTCTTCTGTAAGATTTGTAACTTTTCTCTCCTCAAACACCCAAAAAGTGCTTCCTGGCAACTAATTTTTTTACTGTGCTTATTTGCACCGCACGCCTTGTTTCCCTGCTCTCTGACAGCAGTTCTTCAGAGTAAAACATCGACATGTCAACTACCCCACTATTTCACCCTACGTTTTCTCCCCTGTAATTATATGTATCAGTTTCTGGGCAGAGAAATAACTACACAGCACTCCTTGCTCCTCAGAAAATTGTGACAGAGCTTCCTCCTTCCCGGAGTGGAGAATCTACTACAGTTCTGGAAATGATCGTACAGTACACTGCTGCTTTACACGTGGAGAGGATATCTGGTGTGTAAGTGACAGATCTCAGGTAAGTGTCAGCAGTGCCACAAGTGGACAAGAGCAAATGTGTACGCAAATGTCAATTTGATTGTGCATGGGCGCCGACTTGGGGGTGGGAAGGGTTAGTAAGGCAACGTCATAACATACAGTATGTCATAGAGTTTTACAAGAGTTTTAGTTCAACCGAGTTTGGGTTGTTTTGGTTAGTTATTATTGCCATAATTGCTTGCAGGTGCTAGGAAAGTTCTTTTGGACATGTATGGTGCACCTCAGTGCTGTTCTGAAAGCCTTTCCATTACACTGGTGACTCTTTACAGCCATTTGAAGGCAGCAGGTAGGCTATCAGTCCATTCTGCAGTCTCTAACAGTTGCACACTTCCAAGCTACAGATTAGCTGGTTAAATGTTGTGCACCCAACATCAGACTGTGAAATAACCTAAACATGTTGTTTTGATTAATTACACAGCTTCTTCTCAACAGGTATTTTGGAGATGGACTCATTGAAAACAGTTCACATAGTTCCACGAAAACCTTTATTAAAATGTATCACTCCACTTCTAGCTCCTCAACACCGCCTGTTTCTGTCTTTCACCCGGTGTCTGCATCTTTAACACAATCCCCGTCTAGATCTTTTTTTAAACAAGGCTGACCCTAAATAACATCGCCTGAAGCCCCACGTTTTATTAAATTAGCTTATAGGCAGATATGTGGCTGTGAAGAGCAACATGATTTGACCGAGTTTGTTTGGGTTCAACACTAAAAATTTAAAATAATTTCTGTTCCAAGTCCTAGACAACAATATGTTTCCTCTGAGGAAAACTATCTACAGGATTCCCAAACTGTCAGTGTGCCCTGACGTGGAGAGCTCTGTGATTAAAGCGAGTGAAAGTAGCTAGTAAATGTGTTAAGCAATGAGTCTGTGTGTAAAATATATTTCTGAAAACACTTGAGGTGAAAAATAGGCAATGCAGTAACAGAATCTTGATTCATATCAGTGCTGTCTAATTTCTACAGTTTGAATGGAGTTCACGAGCTGTCATTGACACCTCTACTCTGATTGGTTGTTTTCCTTATGCCATTAGGAGCACCAGGCAGAGCAGAGGGATGTGATTTTTTTTTTTTTGACAGATGTAATATAACAAAAGGTTATTTTTTTGTACATGTAACCCAATTCCCAAGGGTCAGGTAGGACATTTTCCTTGAGAATCCACTATGTGGTATTCCTCTTAACAGTACTACATTTGTGAATTTCTTAGAACTACTGACTGGAAAGGCCAAATATGATTCACATCGTTTTCATACTACTCAAACCATTCAGCCATGCCCTCTATGGAAGCACGTCACGTTTCTCCACGTATTTATTTGTTTGTGAAGGCTTCATAAGATTGAATTTAGGCTTGGCAATGCTTTGAGCTAACGTCAACATGATTACATATTTAAAATGACAATGTGAAAAGCAGGTGTTTAGTAGGTCACCATCTTAGTTTACTGTTTTAGCATACTCATTGCACTACACACAAAGTACATCTGCTGATGGGAATTTCCTTAGTTTTGGTGTTAGTTAGTTAGTTAGTTTTGACATTCATTTCTTTTGGGAATGTCCTTCCCAATTTTGTGCCAGTGAAAACTTCTGTTTTATACTTTGAGTTTGTCAGTAAATGGGAAAAACTTCCATACTGTACATTGTGACAAGAACACTTTCTTTTAGCTTTTCTCTTCAGTGAGTGGGCCTAAAATAGCATCTGGTCCAATGTGCAGTCTCTGATATAAATACAATCAATTTGGCCACAATGAAATACAAATAATAGGGACGTTTGAACAAAAGCAAAATTAATGTGATATAGATTATCCATCGCAGGAAATTTAAAAGCTGTGGTGGTAGCAGCATGAAGTGGCATCAAGCAGTTTCTTCTGAAGGGAAAAAAACAAGCCCCGATTTCTCCCACTATGCTAACTGCATGAAGTCAAACTGGAAACCAAGGCAACTTGCAAAAAAACATCAAAAATGATCCTTGTTATCCTTTAGTGGCATTGCAAGTGATTGACACAACCAGACAGCAGAGAGACCTTCAGTTTGATAGACTGGAATGCAAAACCATACCAGTTTGTCTCGTGGCAACTCCTGAATATATCACGCATTCATCAGCTTCACCTGCCACTAGTGTGCGTCAAAAACACATCCATACACAGTATATACAGCACACATGTACAGGCACAAATCAAGCTCATTTCATGGCAGAGCAGAGGCCCATCTGTGTGGCCCAGCCGGCTGCTGCTGAGGTGAACAGCAGCAGGATGGATGGCCGTGTGAGGTGCTGTAACTGTCGCATTGTGCTCCATTGAAGGGGGAATTGATTATGTTCACTTGGATGGTTGCATGGCTTCTCGCTGGAGCAGTGGTTGCCATCTGATGGAGCCGTGTGATAGGGATGAGCAGGCACTGAAGAGATTTGCAAGGGGAAGGTGCAGGTGGTGCTGGAGGGACATATGGGTGCAGATTGATAGATGACGTCTACTTTATGTCTTTCCATGTACTTTGGGGGTCTTTGCTTACTGGATCTCTTTGCCTTACTATTTCTTCATCTCAATAGCGATAAGATTGGTCTTTCCATCATTACTGCCTGGTCACACCAGAATATAAAGAACCAGGGGTGCCTAGTTAGCTCACGTGGTTGAGCGTGTGCCCCATGTACAGAGGCTCAGTCCTTTTATATATTAGTGGATCAAACTCGAGAGCGAAGTAAATTGGACATTGTGCAATTACCTCTGTACACAGTTGTTTTCGTTGTCAGTGGCAGAGTCCGCCATTCCCGCGTACAGTATTCATTGACATGTGTTTATGGATGCAGTGTGAATATGATTGCTGTTGTGGTACATGTAATGAAATTGATCACTGCTGAGGCATTTTGTTAACCTTATCTTGAGAAACAAGCAATATGTTTTGTTTTATGCTGAGCTGCCCTGAAAGCATTTTGAAATTAAAGTCATGACTTGTAGCATGCATTATCTGAAGTCTGAAGGCAGAATTAATAAGTGATTTTTAAAGCAAGTCTACCTAAATCAAGAAAAACTACAAAATAAATTGTGTACTTTGTCACATAAAGTCTATTTTTTTCTTTATTCTGAATTGTATATTTAAAAAAAAAAAAAAAAAAAAAGATTCAGATTCTGGGTACACAATTTAAATGTAAATTTACATAGTTGTCTTGTGCCACTAGTTTCAGTCAGGAATGGCAATCAAACATTGTTTCTTAAGTGTGATGTATCAGATTGTTATCAACGTGCTGTATAATGTTCAGTGTGCTCTCTAGTCACTTTATTTTATCCTTTTGCTAGTGCATCGACCCATTTTCCCGACAGGGATCATTAAAGTTTCATCTAATTTTAATAAATTGTTAGACTCCTAATAGAAAGATGAGGATTATGGATGGAAAAATGGAGCAACTACTCACAAGCTGTCTGCAGAGAATCCTTGAACTGAAGTCAAGCCCCTCCCCTGTCTACAGGCTGTGCATAGTGAATGAAGAATGGATTTCTATCTCTGACTTTATCCTTTTTACTGTCTGCTTTTGTGTCATTTGATTGAAGGTAGCATAGTTTCGTGGGCTGGAAGAGACAGCTGCCACTGTGTCGCACAGACTCCCTGTGCGTTCATGGAGTGAAAGAAGAGTTTTAATAAACATACTGGGAGCAATGAAAACGGTGCAGCTCTCATTTATTTTTATTAGTACTTTTATCCATTTGTCAGCACATGCCCTTAACCTCAGCATGAATGAGTGGTTTTTCTAACATTAAAAATGGTTAAAGAAAAAATAAAATTGCTTACAAAGGATACATGCTCCAAACATTTAAAAATGGTTCATCACTTTTGTCTGTCTGACGGAAAGAGGGATGTGAGAAACATACATCTAGTGTCCAGAGGAGCAGGGCTGAGTGTGAGGCTTAGGGAAAGACAAAGAGGGTCAGTGTGCATGACAAAACACAATGGAGCAGGGCCTGTCTGCGGACTACAGAGAAGATAGCACACAGAAACATGTGGGTCATCACCTCTCTTCATGATGACATTTGTGTGATTGTGACAAACATGTCAGATTGGTCCTGCAATGGTTTGTTGCAAATTACCTGCAGCGTTTGTCATGTACGAGCCCCCGTAGTGCTGCATAATGCTGTAATTGTTTGGAAATTGGAAGAACAATTTGAAAGTAATGTGTTAACATAATTTATCACGTAGAAATAGCCTTTTATGTCGCAGGAAATAATGTCAATCCAGGAGTATGTGCCATTGTGTTTACCTTTTAACTTGATTTGCACCTGACAATGAAACGTGATTTAAGTAGGAAAGAAAAATGCATGTTAATGCGAGGTGTGGGATTTCAGCCAGGCCTGGCTGGTGTAAACCCCCGTAAGTTTCACACATGGGATTAATATGTAATTTAATTCAGGTAAACTTGCCTTTTTCGTTATTATAAAAGACATGGGAATTATTGGCTTAACAATAGAGGCGTCAAAACATTTTATACAAATCCAAGTCTATCTGAAAAGAAAAAAGAAACAAGACAAAGTGTTGTGGTTTGGGGTTTTGTTTGGGGTTATTTTTCCCATTTGGCCTTCCCTGTGTTTGTGTTTCAGTTTTCTCCTCAGTCTTGTGTTGTTGGTTCTGTCTTGTGTTCCCCTGTGTGTCTGGTTGTTCTGCTTCCTGTTTTATTTTGATAGTATGGTTTCCTGTCTTGTCTAGCTTTGCTTTGTGCCGGTCTGATTGTCCTGCCCCGCCCTAATGTGATTATTGTATTTAACCCCTGTGTTCCCTTTGTCTCTTGTCAGATCATTCTAGTTTGTCTTGCCAGTCTGTCCTGCAAGTTTGTGTGTGTTCCTGTGGATGTTCACTGTGTTCCCGCATTCCTGTGTCTTTCTCCCTCAGATATTTTCCCTGGAGTATGCCTTCCCCGTGAGTCACTTTCCCCATGAGTTTTTCCAGCCCTTGTGCTCCGGCTTTATTTTTCCCTGGATCCTCGTTTTGGTGTTTTTTTTTGCTTGGACTCTGTTGGTGCCCGTTGCTCCCTGTGTTTTTGTTGGACTATTAATAAATCACTACTACCCTGTTTTCACCTGCAACCTGCGTTTTGGTCCTCCTTCCCCTGCAACCCCTAACACAAAGGTTGTCTCAGCATTTCATGTATGCCCATTGTTCCCACTGGACACGTCCTAAAACACAGAAGAAGTCAATGTACAGAAGTTGTATATGTATATGCTGATCTGGGGAGCAAATAAATTCAAACTGGGTTGTGTCAGTGCTCTTAATTGACCTGACCTTAGTTTGCTCCGTACAGAGGTTTAACTCCACTGCAGCTGCCTATCCTTTGATGTCAAAGAATCAATCTAAAGGGGCAACTTTTATTAATGCTGAGTGGTGTCCATATCAACAAGCATCATTAGCTAACCCAGCAAGGTAAAGGAGTATAGATAGATGGAGTGAGCCGGTTATGGGAGTGTTTCAGCCAATCCTTGCAATTTTATATGGCTTTTTTATTTCTAATTTGTACATGTTAATTGGCTGATTAAGTCAGTTCCCAACACAACTTAGGCACTTACACTCATGCAGACCTGTAACTATAAAGTTGGACCTGCAGTGTCATCACATATCCACCCACCATGTTTATTTTTGGTTACACATTACAAGCACAATACAAGAACAGTACAGATAGTACAGATACAGATAAGATTGTGTATTCTCACAGTGTATACAGTCAAATAAAAGCAGCTGTAAGTAGGGTCTGTGTGTCTTTGACCGTGTGTAAGCACAGGTATCATCTGTTGTCTGTCTACAGTATGTCTTTCTCCACACACACTTATACTCAAACCATTTTTTAACTGAGCCCTCCTAAAGTAAATTCTTGGCGTCAGGTGATAACTGGGTGCGATAAATCAAGCCAGACTGGCATAAGGGGGAGGAGAGGGGAGCATGGAGGTAATTTGTGGGCAAAGAAATTAGGCACTTTTCCTCACCGCCAATAAACTAAGACGCCCAGCCTGGCACAGTAATCCATGGACCACAGAACTCTCCCCTCACCATCTGAAGCGTTGACAATGCCTTCGGTCATTCTCAAAGAATGGGCTGTCATTTATTTCCCATGATCCCATGAGAGGCTGCAGGTACGGAGGGTAAAGATTTCAAGGCAGGATCACGCAGAATATTTTGACCTTCTTCTATCACCTCTCTCTCTCCAGGCTTCTGTTTTTGAAAGGTGGATTTCTGTGTGTGTGCACACATGTGTAAGAGAGAGAGAGAGAAGAAGAAGAAGAAGAAGGGCTTTGATTATGGCGAGTGTGTGTGAGATAGTAGCAAAGAGAGAGATTGTGTGGGAGGGATGTCAGTTGGACCAGCAAAGAAAGCAGCGGAATACAGTTTTTCCTCATGAATCTTTAACACATTCATACACAATAAAGCATTTAATTTTACAGCAGCACAAATAAGAGCCCCCCCACCATTAAAACAAGAGACACCATTATCCCTTTGGTCTTGAGTGTGTGTGTGTGTGTGTGTGTGTGTGTGTGTGTGTGTGTGTGTGTGTGTGTGTGTGTGGTTTCAGAAGCAAGCAGTACAGCATATGTTTATGCATGCAGGTTGCACTTGTGCTTGTACCCGTGTTTAATACTTAGAATACAAACACACACACATCCTGTCTGGAAGTTCTTTGTATGTAGACATATGCACCTCTTTGGTCAGTGTTATTACCACCTAATAGCTTGCTGGCTGTGGATTTATAGTCATGTGCTACTCTGTCTGTGTAGCCTGTCCCTTCATGGATCAATGCATTAAAGCCAGCTGCTTTGAATACCAAACAAGGCTTCGGCTTGCACCTCCAGCACGGCTGTGCTGAACAGATTGCACACGGTCAATCTCTTCGACCACCAATCGCCTCCCTCAGAAATTCTTTCTTCTTCCCGAGTAGCCTGAGAACCACTGCGGCGCTATTTAATAGCAGCCCCAGCTGCCCTCTCTTGGCGCAGCACGCAGCCTGCCGAGGCTCGCTCAGTAAGCAGCGCTCCCCCAGTCCCACATGCAAAATGTATTACTGCAGTGAGCAAAACACAAAAGAAGAGGGGGATCTAGTTCTGTCTCACAGAGCAGATATAGGTTTTCAAATTCCATACTCCTATACCCAAGATATTGTTCAGCTGTGTCAGTGGCTGGGGGAGAGGGGAAAAGTGTCTATTTTCATCCTGCTACACAGAGTATAAGAGTTTCTGTCTTATTACAGTTAGAAGAGTGAGCAGACTCCCAAGCACAATGGGGTTGTCTCTCATCTTCCTGTGTACCCCAGAGAAGGCTCTCGGATCGTACCTACACTGGATACAGGTAGATGCTGGGCTCATTTTTCTGGAGCTATGAAAGAAGTGTGCTCTGCTAGAGCCATCTATCTGAGGAAACAATGATTCACAAGGCTGGAGAAGAATTTTAAAATCAGACTATTACTAGCTGCCTTTTTTTTTTTTTTTTTAACCACTGCTTAGTCCATGCACACAGACTTACCTGAAAAACTCAACCCATTCTCATAAATGGGTTTAAATGATATTGTACAAAAAGTTACAATGCTGTATGCTATGATAACTTACAAAATTATGGCTGGTCATGTGACAGTTACATGGCAGTTAAGTTTTAGCCACAAAAAAGGTGACGTGACAGTGGTCATGAAAGTTACAGTAGGTTTAACCATAAAAAGATGGCTGGGACACGGCGATGTGACAGTTAAGTTTAGGAACCAAAACGACTAGTTAACATTCAAACAAAGTTTGAGATTTGACTTAAAACACTGGTCCCCAGAAAAGGAAAGTACTTCCAGGACACAAACACCCGTTTCTAGAGATGGTCCGATACCATTTTTTCTTCCCGATACCGATTCTGATACCTGAGCTTGTGTATCGGCCAATACCATGAACTGATCCGATTTCCAGTGTGTCTTTTTTTTTTTTTTTTATCTGTCTATTTTAAGCAGTATTGGAGGTGAACATCTCTACCTGTTTCATTTGTGAAAGTCTTGTGTTTTCCTCTATACTTCTTCCAGGACAAGAAACTATGCTCCCTTGTTTAAAAGTTGTGTGTTTTTGCCCATCCACATCGACTTCCTCCTTACCTGGATTGTCTTGTATTTCAATGGTTCAACAGTGTGTAGATTACATTCTAATCTAAAGATTCTATAACCCTTATAATTCTTTAGAAGACATTTATCTTGTGTTGTATTTTCACATAACTAAAATGTTTCCTTAAAAATTGAGAGCCTCTGGCCTTCACAGTATGGGTGGTAATGTGGGTTATGTCTTTTGTGACATCACAGCAAAGATTTTGAGCTGTCAAAAAATTTTCAAGTTACCAATCAGGGGAGGGTGGGAGTTTAGCTCTCTGTATTAGCAAGCCAACTGGGGATGCTACTGAGCTAGCAGAGCAAAGCAACGCCAGCTGACACTTCCCACTTTATTTCCCACTTATGTTTTTTTTTCAAATGCATGCAGCAGGCATGTGCAGCGTTAAAGGCAGTGTCTTAAAACTCTTTAATTAAGTATTAATCTTAATTAATGCAGTGCAAAAAAGCATTCAGCAGTGTGCAAATGATTTAGCCATCAGAGCATGCACACAAAGAAACTGTTTGTAAGTGTTGTGATCACCGGCAGACAGTGCGTGACCATAAAAATGATGATGATCCTGGTGTCCCACAATACAGATAAAAAAAAACTGCAGAAAGCAGTCTATTCTAGATGTGTATCAGTGGTCCTGCGTGCGCTGTAAAGAAGGTCAGAGTGAATTTTAGTAAAAAGATTTATTGTATATTCCACATATCAGTCATTCAATTACAGCTATAAAAACACTGAACCACAGCTGACATTAATGCCTATGGAAAACCATGGCAGCTGGTACATAAAGTTTTTTTTTTTTTTTAACGTAACAGGCTACTTGGTACGCCCACACAGACACAACACTTGTCTTCACTTCTTTCGACACTCCTCTGCTCATTAATCTGTTCTAAAATGTCATTTGGTCTTCTCCTTATATTGCCGTCCGCAGAAAGAAGTGATAAGACAGAGGATGTGGGTGGATGAGCAGGTAATAGCTTGCCTGAGTTTGTGGTGTCTTATGTTTGTTACTGTGCTGAACAATTGATTGGCCTTAATGATATTTTCAAAGGCAAGCTCCAGTTCATTCTGTTGAATATCACTCCTCTCACGCTCTGCTCATATGCATCGCCTGTAGCTTCAGGATTGGGCCCTGTGGCACCCAAGTGACATGACTTGTTGGCTCTCCTTGCATCGCTCCTGGCTTCTGTTCTTCTTGGTTGTTATTATATGTCACGCTACACGTCTTCACATTAAATGTAGTCTTGATTTTTGTTCATTGTCAATTCTATCAAAGCTTTATTCAAACAATATGGCTTGGAGATCATACTTTAAATGTAAACCAAGAAGAAAAAAAGGATACAAATTGTCCTGCAAATGCATATATCTGACATGCCAAAAATCAATCCAGTCCTCCAACAGCCCCATTATTGATTGCACGGTGTTGTGTCCCACAAACTGAATGTCAAACTACAGTTAATGTGGCAAAATTATCCGATTTTTAAGTTTGCCAAAGGTCTAAATTGGGCGAAATCCATACAGTGTCTGCCTAACATTAGTACTGTTCATCAGTACCACATCAGTGGATAATATCAAATAACATTGATATGTTTGGTTCAGGTTATTAACATCAACCCTAAAGATGTCTCAAAGGTGGATGGCTGATATTTACATTCACTTTATTACATTTTCTAATGTTAATCAGGAAAGTATATATGGAAAGATAAGCACAACTCTGGATATTAATTCACAATACTATTTGATCTGCTGCAAGCCCCAGCTCTGCATTGTTATATACTTGATCACACACCTTTGGAAATACTAAGGCCATGCAATTTCTCCAAAGTTTTACCCAAAATCTATTAATTATTGGCATCTGTGACATTCCCTTTTTTACTTTAAATGTATCCAAAAAATATCTTCATAGTTTCTGGCAGGCTTCCTAAAATGCCCATTAATCTTAATTCCGGAGTTATACGAGTCACACTTTCCTCTCAGAGTGATAGTTAGTATTTCCACTGGCGGGGAAAATAGCTTTTTAAGATTGCCATGATGTGGCAACAAATCACATTCTGACATCACGGAAAAGGGGTCAAAATCAATCAGCCGCCCAGTGGCCTTTGGCATTCAATAAACGTCAGTGGGTATTTATATGCGTCCCTAACCGATGGCTAAAATAACAGGCCGCAGATGACAAAATATGATAACAATTAGACAGGCGCAGTGTGGGGGCCCCTCACATCTGCATGGATCACTGGCTGTATCACAGCCATGGTGGAAAATAGAAAGAGTGCAGAGATGGAGGGAGAGGAGGACGAGAAGATGTGGTAGGGGGTAAGACAGAGAGAGGAATCATCACGTTGATGTGGTCATTTACCAGAAAGCGTCGTTCAGCCCACACAAACCCAAATGCCACCATCTAAATCCAGCCTTAATTAGGCCTGCACTGTGTGGAAAGGACAGGAGACTGAGGGGACTAACAATATCAGTTGTTTACAATAACATCAACCGCCTTGTTATGGCGAATGTGTGACAGGGTGATAAGGTCACACATGGGACTCCATTACAGCAAAGTGGATGTAGCTTTATCTGGTAAAATTGATCCCGCCATCCTTCAGCCTGTCCATATTACAAATTTTCCACAGAGCAAAGCTTAAAGGTATTTCAGTAAATCTGTTTTAAATACAATGTTGATTCTTGCATCAATGTTGTGCTGCTTATTAGAAAATGGCCACACATTAGTGAGCAAATATGACATGAAATCTCACAAGCTCAGTTAGGTAAAGGATACAAATAAACCTTGCATTTAACTATTGCGCATAATTTATGATGTTTGGCTTCATCATGTCATGTCATGCAGTGAGTGGAGACATTTACTGTGACAAGATTGAAAGAGCTCCCCAACAACTTGTGTACTTTGTATGTGTTGGCAGCAGATAATGGCTAGTTTCCAGTATGTCTGACTGCATTCATATTCAGCTTTGCTCAAATGCCTGAGCTTTGCCCTTCCACAGCTGTGGAAATAACAACCCCACCACTGTCTTAATGGCCAGTCTCAGCACCCTCTGCCTGCTTTTTTTTTTCTCCTTCTCCCTTTGATTGATTGTTTTAATTTAAAAAAATAACCAGAGTTATCTATTTATTTTTGGTTTATTTATTTCACTGAAAGGGCTCCTATCGGTCGTTGGCAGGTCACACAATTCCAATTTCCAGAGTTGCTCCCCACCAAAAAAAATGCAGAATGAGTCTAATAATGGCCTTTCACTCTATCAGCCTCTCCCCTCCCTCTCCTGACACACTTTCTTTACCTTCGGCTCTTGCAGTCAGTCAGTCATTGAATTTTGCAGAGCAGGGAGATAGGTCAAATAGACAGACGTTTGGCATTTCATGTGAAGAAATGTGTTGGAGTCCAAAGATTAAGTTGACCATTCAACTGTCTACATTTGGGTGGAGAAACATATTCAGCCTTACAAATGCAGGGTATCAGGTCAGTGCTTCTTATACTGTAAGTCTGGTAGTTTTGTAAATGGTAATGTATATGTATGAATTCAAAATTTCACATTAAAGCTGCTCTTATCAATACTTTTTATGTAAACAATGGATGAAATAACTTCAGTTGCTTGTAGTGACAACCCTACAGAGAATTTTCACCAGACACCACAATTCCCCTCAACTCTACGTGGTGTTAACTCATCTTTTTGTTTTTCAGCTCAAAACTAATGTTTGATTCAGGCTCAGTTACAATCAGATGCAACAGTCAGCTGTTTTCAGCAAAAATGCCTGGATAAACCCACTGTACACAACCTGCACAGCACCAAGTCAGACAAATTTCTCGAGTGAATCCAATGGTCTGCGAGCCTCTAGCTCTGAGTCTGGGGGTCGGGCTGTCTCTCTGCTCACTCAGTCGCTTGAGTTGACTTGAGTGGAGTTGTTGTTGCCTACGAAATTGTAAATTATGAAACTTTTTTCAGCTAAGATGGCTAGGAATAGTAGTAGCTAATGTTACAAGAGGTTTGTATGTGGAGCTGTTATCATTTTAAATTGAATTGTATTAGGACTCAACTGATCTGGGTTAATGGTATTGACTCGCAATTTGTAAGTCAATTTAAAGACTCAGGTTAAAGATTTTTTTTGTGATGTGGACATGTGTATAGGTGCATTAAAATGCAAGTTGGAACATATTTGTTTTTGCTGGTGTTAAGTGGTTTTGAGGTCATTTCCCAAATAACGGCAGTTACCGCCACAGCACATGGCTAACCGTTAGCAAATGTAAGCTAGCTAGCTGGTTGGGGAGATCACGAGAGAGCACACTTAGGTGAGTCCCATACAGGCTATAGCCGTAGACTGTACATATATTAATATTAACGGTCTATGGCTATGGCCGAGTCACGTCTTCATGTAACTTAGCGTTAGCGTGGCATTATAATGTAGTTTATTTCTGTGTTTGGCCTCATTTAGCTATTTACTACAACGTCGCGTTAATAACCGTCTGGTGTATCGTGTTATGGTGGTGACGCTTTCTGTTTGACGCTTTGTCAAATGAAGTATTAGTTCATTTGTTACAATGCAGCTCTAACTTTTATTCTTGTATTGGTTTTACCTAGCTCATGCTATTTTAGCTTGATTTTATATTCTACTCATTTACCCATTTTACAGTGTGTAGAGGGTCCAGAACCTTACTTTTTGCAATATTCTTATTGTATACATTTATTTACTAACTTGACCTCCGTATCTTTTATTTCCAGATACCATTCTACACCATTTCTAACAGAATGTTCATTTGTATCTGAAGTGTGTGCAACAAGTTTGGAAGCAAGTGTGCCTTGTCAACATAAGAGGTGAGGCTATGTCAGTTGTGTTTACTGCTCGTTTTCTGCTGCTGCCAAATGGATAAAAAAACATCAATTAGGGTTCAGCATTAATGACACTAAACTTTACTAATACATATTGCTAGGCTGAATCTCTATAGCTTTGCTTTGATTCCTGTGCTAGCATTAAATCACAGGAATTCGGATATACCCATTACGTTTAAATCCGTTTCATCCAGCATCCATACAAATACTGTGTGTGCAAAGTTGCACTTCCTTAGATTTGTTCAAATATTATCACCCAGCCGGCTTAATAGTCTCGGGGACCTTATAGAATGTAATTTCCAAGAGAGGCCCCAAGAGTCTTGGCTAGGTTGTGGGAAATGGTAAACACACAAAACAAGCTGAGTCCCTAAGGCACTGCAGTGCCTAAGAGAAAGGGTAAGTGAGTGTGGATAACACTGCTATCAAACAATGAGACAGCACAGTCGGCCAGTAAAGGATCTAAACTCATTTCTGCTCGGGAAGGCTGGGCCCACATGTTGGGTTATAGTTGTCTACTTATTGCTGTGAAAATTTCTATTGCAGTGCTTTCGGTGTGAACTGTGGTATATTTGGTTCACTGCCTTGAGCTGGGTAGAGCTTGTTTTAGTTTGTGATGTCTATGATATCTATTTCTCTCTTTAATAGCTGCAGATGAAGATGATTTAATGACATTTCAAGAATAAATCTAAAGAAGAACGATGTTTAAGCCTCAACTGTGCAAAAAGGGTCTGCATGTCAATATAATAAAGGTATATAAAGGTATTATATTTTGTATACTGTGTATGTTTCCGCTTGCCAAACGATTTTGAATTTCCCCAGGTTCAAAGATCACAAAATAAGATTTGAAACCAATTTTCAGAGTTTCCACCTGTTCTTTAAAAATGTCATAAGCACTGTACAAAAAACTTAAATCTTAAAGCAGTAGAATACTTCTAGATATGACAGCTACAAACCTTAGTATTACAAGGTCGACAGAAACATACATTCAGCACGTTGCTGGATTAAAAAAAGCTATAGGCTATTTTACTTCCTGCCTTTGCTTTCTGTCGTTAGCAATCTGCTTGTAACCTGACTTTGAAATTTGCTAAATATAATTTCACTTTGGCAATAACTTCCTAAACTAAAACAGTATGCCAGCCTTCTGCATTTGGGTCCTATCCCTGTAACCCCGCACACACCTGCTGTAACTATAGAAGTCAAACCCAGTCATTAATATTTTAACCTCTGACAACCTAATTTGTAAGGATATACTCAAAGTCATAATGAAGGATTCTTGAATCGGTGGAAATAATGTTTTTGGTACTTGGAAGCCGGCTAATGAATAGATTAATTTGTTGTCAGTGTTTGGAGTAGCTACCAGTAAGATATTGTCAGAGATAATCAGAATATGTCACAGTCCACTTGGTCTTTAATTGCTCTTGGAGAAACCTCTGCTATGTAAGACGTATACAACCCAATGAGAGGACTCAGCTCCTCCTCTCCTGTCAGTCACACTCACATGTGTCCTGATCTATCATTGTAACTGCAAGGTGTAATTTTATAGGGAGGCAGTAAGATGAGTCATCCCTAATAATTTCATGGGAGTCGCCCCTCAATTAACTCTATCAGGCACTTGTGACAGTCTAACCCTTCCCCCTACCAGAACCCATGAAAGTGACAGACAAGAGACGTTATGAAATAATTTACTAATTTTACTAATTCTTTGATTATTAACACTCAATTGGTGGATATTGCCAAATGACTGTATTTGGTACAATATTCCCCTTTGTGTGCTACCCTCCCCCCCACAAGTTAGAATGAAATAGCTAGTACATATGGAAAATATAATATTTGCAGCTTTAGTACAAAGAACAATGGGCTGTTTCCATGACAAATACCCACTTATAGCATTTTTATAGCAACTTTAAATGAAAACGTGTTTTACCTCCAAAACATGAAGAGAGAGGAGTTGACTTTTTCAGTAGTGTCTGCAGGTATCCCTTTCTGGCTGCATACATTCCCAACAACCTCCACCAATAATGTTGGGGTGAATGTATGTAGCCTGAGATGCCAAAGCCAGGGTGAAAAAGTCTGCTAGAGATTCCCTGCTGCTCATTTACAGGTATGCTATTGTTAATAGTACAAGGTTATGATTACCTTGCTTTGAGTGCAGGGTTAATGTTTATGGTAACGCC
The DNA here is from genome assembly GCA_013375575.1 of Percina caprodes. Classification (NCBI taxonomy): domain Eukaryota; kingdom Metazoa; phylum Chordata; class Actinopteri; order Perciformes; family Percidae; genus Percina; species Percina caprodes. The sequence continues at coordinate 4,200,812 of JABXJD010000028.1, read as the reverse complement.
AACAACGAGCATATCAACAATTTTTAGCTGCTCATTTATCTGGATTTTTGCAGCCGAATAATAATAGAGTAATAGAGGACTTAGTTTGCAGAGAGTGAGTTTTAATGAATAAGTCAACCTGAAACTATAACTCATCCCCAGTGGAAATTACACCCTTTGGTACATATGTTAATAGTACAGACAATGAACAAAAATAGCTGTAAGAAAGCCCTTGGGTTTCAGCCAATGTAGAGGAGCCCATGCATTTATTTCATGTCTGACCATTACCTTAAAGTTACAGTTTTAAACTCTGAGAAAGCGCTGGTTCTCCCTAAATTAGGTCCCTGTGGCCCATGTGTTTGGAATGAGCAAGTCAATGAGACCATTGAACAGAGGGGGGAAAAAATAACAGGTCTCAACATTTCTCACACATTGTCTCAAAATTTAATAAGAATTCTGCCTGACCACCAGAGGCCATCCCATAACTGAAAGGTCATCTGCTTGACACTTCCTTTCTCCCCAGAAATATGATTCTAATTATACTGGGTATAAATTGCTGATTGAATTGGTCTAAAAACATTTTAATAATAAAAAAAAGTCATAGCATTCTGCACTATGCGCTCCAAATAAACTTGAAAGTAGGTCGCTTGAGAAAGGTTTGCTTCTTCTACACACTGGTATAAAATGTCAAAATTTTCTTCTGAGATTGTAACTGTTTTTGGAAAAGTATGATTAAAAATGCATCATTTAGTAAAAAGTATGTAATCCACAAGATGGCATTTTGTAATGGTGTACAATAGGCTTGCCGACGGGGTTGGTGTTACCACTGTTACATGGTGTCTGGGCATATCGGTACGCTGATTTTATAACTTGCCCACCACCCACACTGTCGTCTTGCATTTTTTATAGAAATAAAACCTATTTAATAAATTATTGCATATCGGCCTCCTATGAAAATGTCTGCTCCACTCAGTCAGAGAGGCACAGCTGTGGTGTGTTTGCGGTGTAATTGGTAGCATTTGTCTTGTCACGAGTTTATTACCCGGTGGGAAAATGTCCTCGCCATGACATCCCTAGTCTACAATTGTTAGAGTTGACATTTTTCTTTCTTTTTCTTTTCCAAACTATACACGTTTTCACAAATTTAAATGGAACTTATTCATGTCAACAGAAGTCTAATTCCATAAAAGTGCAATGAAATGCTGGATGCGGTTGAAAGGAATAGTTCAACATTTTTGAGAAATATGCTTTTTTACATGAGACGATTGACACTACTATAAGTATGGTAAATATGTATGTGATGGCGTTTCTGCTCAGATAGTAAGTGATTTTGGTCGAATATGGTGTTATGTGTGTCTGGTGTTATCATCTAATGGCAGCGTGATTTGCCTTTGTTATTGGAACCGTGTACCTCCGTATTATCAAGTGCATCGGTGTAGCTAACAAATGCCAACAGGCTGCTCCACTACCAATGTTCTTCATTAACATGACTACCTGTATTAACGCTACGACCTTCCTTTATCTTGAAGGTCCGTAGAGGGATGTCACAGTATGATCAGTAGCTAGTGTTCATTCAGTATGCTGCTTGATAAATGTCAACCGCCTTCACTGGAAAGCAGCATTGTACCAGGTTAAATGGTCCTTTATCCATTTCTTTGTGTTCCCTCAGAATGATATATGTATTTCTTGTACTTGCACACTTGCTTTCTCATCGTCACATCCTCCCTTTCCTCTCTTTTTCTCGTGGACAAACTTTGTTCTTTCACTGCTCCTGCGATCCCTCTTTGTCAGGAGACTCTCGCTCTCTCTTCATCTGTTTCTTCTCATTGTTCTTTATCTTCTCATTGCTCTCCTTCTGCCGCATACTCCATCTTTTTCTCATGCTGCTTGGTTCTTCCACTTAGCTGCGTTCATTTTTTACCCATTTATTTTTCTCAGTGTTTGTCCAGTTTGTGTTTTCTTTTAGTTCTGCTTCATATTGATGTTTCCTCTGACAACAGCAGTATTTAGAGCTATTAGATATTAGCTCAGTCAGCTTGGTTGCAGAGTAGCTTGTTTCTCGCTTGATTTACAAAAAGTCACACTGGCATTTTGCTGTCATGCTGTATATCATGCATACAGCGGCGGATTTAGCAAATTGGTGGCCCAAGGTGACAGTATGCATGCCCTCCCGCCGATCTTTAGAAGAGAACAAGAAAAAAAAATGTACTGACTGAATGGTAGATAAGCAGGTAAAGCTAATCTAGGGGGAAGTAAAGGTTGGAGAGGAGAGAAAATCTACCCCTTTAAACACTGCATACACTTCTTTACACTAAAATTAAGATGGAAAGCAGAGAACACACAAAGTGTAGCACTACACAAACCCAACAGAGAATAAGGTTTCAGTCAACACGTCTTTGCCAAAATGCCAGCACTGTTTATTTTTTTCAGATCAAATCAGTATAACCAGCAAGACAAGTAAACCCCCATAAAAGCCATACACTACATCACAAACAGTAATATACTTAGCAAATATTGTCAAGATGAATAATTGACTTTGTATGATTCATAATTTGTATGATGCACAATTTAATCTGATCTAGAATGTTGAACATGCTGACTGTTTTTGTCTAAATTACAGCAAATGTCAAGTTTAAACTTAATTACAACTGGTCCAAACACCTAAACTGCATTTCCCATCAGCCTCAGTTGTATTTTAATTTAGTGATAATAAGCAGATGCTAGCATGATAACACGCTAAAGTAATATCCTGAACACAGTAAAGTTTTACCTGCTAAACATTAGCATTCATAAGCATTGTCATTATCAAGATGTTCGCACGCTGATGTTAGCATTTTGCTCAAAGTTAGCAAGCTGCTAGCATAAGTTTAGACTCTAAGCATAATTTGTGTCCTGAAATCTATTTTTAACCCTCATGATGTCCTCGGGTCAAATCCAGCCATATTTCTATATCATGTTCTTTTTAACTACCCAATTATAATTACCCAAAATAACATGATTGATTCCACAGAACGCTCTGGGGTGATTTTGATGGGTAATTTTGGGGCGTCTTATTCAATTTTATAGCATTTGAAAGAGAAAATTGAAGTGATTTCGAAATAGTATTGAGTAAAAGTTGAAATATTCCATCAACATATATTACATTCCTTTAATTTTGGTTTAAATAATTCCTAATTTCTGCTTTTCTTACTTAAACATTAAGTATAATTTCCTTATTTATTGACCGTAAATTCCAAAAATAAGTGCAAAACTAAAGTTAATAAGTTAAACATCAGGAAAGTGACAAACATTTAAAAAAAGGGACAAAAACGTAAGAAAAAGTTAAAAACATTGATTAAAAAGCGCCAACAAAATAGTTGATTTTTCAATTTTGACGGGAAGCCAACACAAGGGTTAACATTGATAAACATGTATGAATCAAGTAAATCAATGAAGATAAAAAGACTTCCCAGTAAGACTCCATTTACCTCAGACGACGTTTTAAGGAGAAAATGAAGAGCGTCTGCCACCACAGAAACAACCTGATTCAATCATGTTTGTAGGTGGCCCAGTTTGCTTCTATTATTTGTCCTTGCCATTGGTTACCGTGAGAATTAGTGACATTGATGGGCCATAATCTAAAAAAGTGGGCTATTTTTACACTACTGTTCCCACCTCTAAACACAGCCAAATAACTAAGCCCTGCATTTCAATATAAATGACGTAAGGTTTTTAAGGCAATGCCTCCTGAATATGACTTTTTAAAGAAGTATGGGGGTGCAATAGATCATTTTGTGTTCTGTGTAATCTGTCTTGGCCTGTGTGGTACCCTGCCGTGACCTGAGTTCTGTGTGTGGGTTCTCTGTCTTGTCAGTTTCTTGGTCTCTTGTCCTCTTCAAAGAGTCGCTGTAGAATTACTTACAGATTACCAGAACGTTAACATAACTGGTGCAGTGTATAAAACATAAAAGTTGCATGATTTTCCTCCAGCTCACTCGCTTTTTATTTTTTCAGAATGTCACAGAAATTGTCAGATGCAGCCCCCAATTCCAGCATCAGATCTAATAAGCACTTTGTATGACATATGCTGACTCCTTAAGACTAACTCCTTAAGGGATTTATAAAGTTTCAGGCATGTAAAGTTTTGAGGATGGACCAACAACTCTCTAAACTTGTTTGTCTTTTGTCTGAAGTTAACATATCATTAACGAATTTCACTCATCATCATTAGATGTTCTTTGAAAACCGCCTTTGTTGTCTCCTTTTGCCATCTGGTATAAACATTGTTTGATGACTGTCTTTTTTTAATGACTCTAGACAGATAGCTGTATTGACACTACCTTTTATTTTGCCTTATAGAACTGAACCTTTTTTCATGATTTGTTGAATCTTTTATATGGTATTTGGTAGCTGTTTCTGAACAGAGCATGAACAAGCTGTTCAATTATAGCAGAAAGGGAGATGTGTGATTGGTTGGTCAGAGGTTGTACTGATGGAAAAGTGAGTGATTAGTGTTCTCAGTTCACATAAACATCTTGTAGTGAAGATTACAAGATACTGTTAAAAAAAACAGAAGTGTGAGGACTTATGCATCTAAAGTTTAAACTAGGGCTAAGACGGTATGGATTCTTTTCTTGAAAAGCAAGAAATTCCTGTGGTAGTGCGATATACCTTAACCCCCTTACAAGAGTAGCGTAAGTTAGAGCGAGAATGGCAGGGTGCCTTAAGTGAGTGACGTCAGTGCCCATGTGGTCACGCAAGGAGAAGACACGGTTGCTTTATCTGTTGTCAATACTGCCGGTAAAGTGAATAGTGTTACCCCCGAAAAAACCTTAGCTTACAATATATGTTGCAGCCCGTCTAGCACCTGAGCAGGCAGAGAGAGCGACTCGGCAGTTTGCCAAGTTGTTGCTTTCTCTACCAATATAAGCCGCTCTGTTTTAGGCTACGAAATGTTGAAAGGCTGAAATTCAACGTTAAAGTGCCCATAGTATGCTCATTTTCAGGTTCATGATTGTATTTTGAGGTTGTAGCAGTATAGGTTTACATGGTTTCATTGTTGGCCAATGTTTTTTTGCAGTGATGACGGTGACAAGCTCAGACCCGCGGCGGGCATCACTTGGTCGCCATAATGCAGTAACCGTCCCAGTCCTAGTTTAAACATCAAATTGGATCTTTTTCATTCCAGGATCAAAATTACTTCCAAACTCAAGTCTAAAGTCTGGTAATTAAAGAATATGGGTAGCTTTGGATTGGCATCTCCTCTCAGTCAGAACGGGGCTTTATATTAGACTCCCTCAGAACAGGCTGGCATATAGGCGAGCAGCTCTGCTTATTTCCAAATATCTGTCATACTGGCTGTAGAGGTGAATGCTAGTGTTGAATATTTAATAGACAACATTTTCTTCCACACCATCCACTGTTCAGCCAATATTGTATGAACTACAATATGCTGTTGGATTTTGCAAAGGTGGTAAGATTGAGTGGCCGCTGCAAGTCAACCAGATTCCACCAGGGAGGATGTTGTGGTGGACAGAGGGGCTGAATAGACTCAGGCAAACAGAAATCCTCTTACCACAGGTTTCTTCATGAAACGTTGTATCACACCAATCAGAACGTAAGAATGGTCGTACATTGATAAAAGCTAGGCTGGGCAATATGGCCTAACAATAATATTCCCCGATATTTTTTTCCTCCCTACTTAAAATCAATATGTAGATGACAAAGCTATTGTTCATAACAAGTTTTAACTTTATTTTGTGACTCTCAGCCGGTGCTTGTCCTCCGCCCCCCTGTGGACCACCACGGGGCTGGAAAAACAAGCCAAAATATGGCAGAAAGAAATCGTTCACTTGTGGCCATTAACAACCCTTTAAAAGACAAACAGAAACCTGAAGAATAATTAAAAATGTTGTGTATTGTTATTCAATATCATTGCCAAACATAACACTATACCTTTTTAAAAGCAAGGAATAATATCCTGTCTCCTTCGTATAGCCCCCATTTGGGGCTGTGGTGGACACTGCTCTCTGGGCATCGGGTGACCTGGCTCCATCACTACGCGATGTGCTGAACCCCACAGGCTAAAACAATGTTGCAGACATAGATAGAGCACTCCACCGTAGTCCGTGTGTGTACGTGTGCACTGATGTACTGGCTCATAGAGGTCTTCTAAAAGAGCCAGGTCTGCCATTGCCAATAAGTGATCAACTGATGACTTCTCCTGTTAAACTAATTATATGCTGCACCGCAAGTCCACACTGACTCGAAAACTGCATACACGAGTTCAGTCCAGTTGTGAGATTTTATCGCAGCCTACGCTCAAATGGATAAATGCCTTGCTTTGCGTAGGAATCAGCATACGCCCGTCCTATGCCTGTTTTAGGTCATACACACGTTTCCTGTGTTTGTGTTGTGTGTGCGCGTGTGTGTGTGACAGATAATCTGATTCATCCATGCTGTACTTCCAAGTAGAAATGAAACTCCACTCAAAGATGTTAGTCGTATCTGCGGTTTATTTCTAGCATTTGTTTTACCCTTTATATTTATGAATACCATATTATAAATGTAGACATTTTCTGGCATTGATTGCAATGTCAGAAGTATCAAAGCCTACTCATTTATCATCTAAATAGAACAAATAAATAGATGTGTCTGGAGATTGATAACACTAGGGCTGTAATCTCCCAGTCGACAAGTCGATTTATTGGTCGATACATTCTGGCTCGATCAAAAATTCTGATTGGTCGATTTTTTTGTTGCCGTGGTAATTTCATCTGGAGGAAGCATAGACCGTAAGGTGGAAAGCACTAATTGCTAATGGGGGTGTTTTCAGAACACCCCTGTTTCACAGGTAAGTCTGTCTTCAGAACACCCCCCTTGTTTTGGATTAGCCCAACTCTCTGGAGCCAGATTGGTTAAAGTACTGGAAAACCTAGGTTTGGTGGTTTGCTGAATATTTATTTAATTGTGAGTGTTTAATTTAGAGTCAGTCCTCCTCTACCATCGCAAAGACATCGGCAGTGTGGCAGCATTTTACAAAAATAGATAACGGAAAAAAAGGTTGTATGCAAAGTTTGCAAGCAACAGTTTGCATATCACAGCTCAACTACAAACATGGCATATCACCTCAAAACGGTAAGCTAACTTGTCTGCGTTAGGATGCTCTGTCTGTTTTGAGTAGGCTATATTAACATATCAGAATTGGCATATTTCATAGTCTAATAATTGTTTTATATTATGTTGCATATTCCTTAACAGTTCTTGTGCTGATAGCCTACTAGTTTTTTATGTTTATTAATAATAAATTTAGGCGAACAAGGACAAGTACTGCGCAGTTAATTAATCTAACGGTCCTCCCCCGGTCGATTTTTAGTCTAAAGTTTAGGACTTCAGTCGACTAAGATTTTCTTTGGATGATTACAGTCCTAGATAACACACACATGCATGTGTTGCGATTTTCAATATGATTTCATTGACTCTAAGTGCTTTTTTGTTTTTTGTGTCAACTGGTAATCCCATCGCCGATATGAAGCACAGGAAAAAGCCGGATGTAGAAATCCTCAGCGGGTTGAACACAAGCCCATAAATTACCTCAGTGGTTCTCACTTTTTAAATTGAATAGGCTTCCTGAATGATTTAAGGGCAGGCTTTATGGGAATAATGGAGGGTGAGTGCGTTAACACAGTGCGAACATGGTAACAAGCACAAAACTATAAACAGACATATATAAACATATTAGCTGAACTTGTAAATGGATGCTGATGCATAAGAGCTGAATGCATTGGGAATGCACATAGTAAAGCACCTGTATCAAATCTTATAAACAGTTGTGTGCATTTGTATCTGCATTAAAGCTGCAGTAGGGAGTTCTGAGCAAACGTGGACTTAGCCTAAAAATTTGAATAAGCACACCTTACAGGTCCCTCCCCCTTGCTCTCTGCTGCTCTACAGCCCTCCCTCCACAGCTCCTCCCCCTCAACGGAGCCTGCCGTGAACGCGCAGTCAAGTAAGCAGGGCCACCAATGACGGCAAACAGCTATGGCACATTCACTGGTAGGGACAAAACATCAACGATATGCTTTACATTGACTATGGCCTGCCCATATTTTGACTACAAACTTGTTCCTAAAATCATTACGTCTTTTGCAAAACATGTAATGTAACTTTATAACGTTGCACTCTTTCTATAACTCATAAATAGCTAACGTTAGTAAGCTAACATAACGGTAGCTAATGTTACAGTATGTAATTATTCTAGAGATATGTAATGTTAGATTAGGTTTGCTAGAACATTATTTCAGCAGCATGACAAGCCAGTGAATTAGAAGCTTTCAATTGTTGCTTTGCACAGTGCGTGAAATTTTATCTGTATGTTATGCGGCTACAGTTTTGACACCGAGTCAATGGGCTCCGACGAGGAATACACACCCACAGCGACTTCTGGAAGCCGTGTGCGCAGAGCATCAAGGAGGGCTCGTGGGAGACGGGGCAGAGGTCGCCGAGTGGGTCAAACTCCCGAGCATCTCGGCAGAGAGGACATGGCGCGTGTGGATAATTTAAGATTAGAGAGAACTGCTTATGAATGTGTAAGTTACCTCAGTTAGAAATGTTTTACCTTTGCACACCATAAAGTATAATATAGTTAAATTTAGTTTATATAATATAGGCCTATCAAGTTTAACGTTAGCTGTTTATCTGTGGATGAGCGTCAGTAACCATTTTTATCTGTTATCACTAGGAGCAAATTCAAAAATTAAATTTACAACAGACACAACAAGTGTTGGAGCAATGTTTGGCACGGGATCCAAGCCTAATTTTTGATGTCCTCAGCCATTTGGGACCTGCTGCTCCTCCTACATTACCTCCGGTCCCCGGGCAACCATCATGGTGCGTCTGCCAGAGATTCAGAGAAATGCCCACTGTGGTGGAGAGGAAGTGCCGCCTCCAACAGCCACAACATTGCATTTCAAGTCTACCACACATGGAGGCATACATTCTGCAGGCAGGAGTCTTACGTCTGGCCAGGAGGATCTGGAATGACTTGCATGCTGTAGTTGACCTTCCAGACGAAGGTGAAGACAACAGGCAGTTCAGACATGCAGCCTATAGACAGTTTGTGGCTTGGCAATGTGGGACTCTGGGTCCTGGTCACAGAATGGTCATCCCAAGCTGCTGTGTGGGGGCAATCCAGGACCACTTTCCAGATCCTCATGGACAATACAGGCGATTTATTCCGAGGAGGGTATAGCTGCTGTGTGCTGCGCTTTTAAAACATTGAATACTTTATGTAAAAAAAATTGCTTATATTTCTATTAAACTTTTTCTAAGTATTTTTCAATAAAAGGGTTTAAAATAATTTTGTATGTAATCGCTCGTTTGTGAGAACAAAAGCAGCACTTTACACTGTACATTACTGAATTACCATTTGGATCAATTTAAAACACTAAACTTTCGGTAGGAATGATGAGAATCACTGGGTCAATAATAGTCATGCAATGTTGAGGAAGCTCACTAAGCTAAGGAATAACAACATCTTAGAAATATGTCTTAAACATGTTTTATTTTGCATAAGGGTAAATAAATCAGCTTTTTTTGCAAAGTACTCCTGCACAAGGAAATATGTGAACATTTTGATTTGGACTGATTCCTTCACGTGCCTCTATGACTGGGGCAATGTCTGACCTGTTGAAGGAGCATAAAGAATTTGATCAGACATTTTGGTTTACAAATTACATCCTGAGGGGGAAGAAAACGTGTATGTTTAAAAAATAATCAAAAATAGAATTTTGCCTTGCCAAAAGTGGCCTGGCTTATTTTAATTAAATGAATTTCCAGTTTTCATTAGGAAGGTAACCGGTAGCAGTGATGCTTTGATACGAAACATTTACTTCTTACCTTGGCCCCTGCTGACTTGTGTCTCCAATAGCTCCTGTGTGGTGGGAGCTGGCACACCGGACTGCACACCATGCTGACGTGGGTCATTTGGTCTCATGGTTGTAAGGCGCGGAGTCCACGTCCTGATGACACCCGTTACCTTACAAATGCCCTCTGAATTTCTGGGATGTAATGGTAGTCCTTTTCCTCTTTTATGGCATACAAACTCCATTTTCTGGACTTCTTATTATAGAGTTTGCAATATCTGAAATCAGATATTTGACAGACTTTTGTGAGATGGTAAAGTAATAAGCAAAATAAATATTAACTTGACACCCCCCACACACTTTGATGTAGTGTTGAGAGTCTATTAGTATTTCAAAATACAGATGATAATCAATAGACGGCTATAAATCTGTGACTATAGGCTAGTAACTCCAGATTATGTGCAATACAATGTGCAAATAATCACATTTACTACCCAACACTCCTGATAAGACATTATGCATATTACATACTCTATGGAGCCATCAGTCCTTCTCTTGGGTGGTCTGTGAACATGATTGTTGTAATCCAGGCCAGCCAGTAAGATTCTGGCTTCATATGCAGGGAACTGAAACTGAAGCGCTTGCTGGCATACATCAAGATGTGATTATGGAAAGACTCCAGCTCAGCAGTCGACCTACAAATTCAGTAAGAACTGTAAGATTATATAAATTCTTTCTCAACAGTAATATATGTAAAACCACTGAATAGTGTTTTAGAGGCGACATAACAGGAAAATTAATACGCATAATCATACCTAAAGTGCAAGTACTTGTGTACCTCCTTCAGCCAGCGTTCATTGAGAATGATATCTGATAAAGCCTGATGGGCCACAGACCCTTTGTCTCTGTGCTCCTCCAAGGGCCCATGCTGACAGGCATCCAGTGACCACTCGTGCTCTCCTGTGACATGGTAAAGAAGGCCAATCCACATGTCCTAAGTAATAGTATTACTCACAAAAAAGTCATCATAGTTTTCAGCCATCTTGCAGCAGAACCAGAAATGATTGCAGACATCCTTGTTCCACTGCAGAAGAACAGAACAACCCCTTTGCAGCCCTGCCTAAATAAACAAATACAAATATGAGAAAAATGTACAAGTTTGACACTTGTGATGTCAATTTTTTTATCAAAACACTTATTACATGTATCTTCTTTGACCAAGTTTTGGAACCATGCCAGCAACCATGCTAGAGTGTGAAGCACTCCGCTATCCTTGTATTTTCCTTTGACTGGGTCTTTTGAATAAGAGTACAACAGAAATGTAATTAAATATACAGTTTCATTGTCAGATAAAATCCTAAGAGGTCAAGCAAACATTTACTATTAGTATGAATGTATTGGACTTACTGAAGAGAGCAGATATCTGTGAATGTGCGTCTGTGCATACTTCGGCAAGTTTAACCTCCTGGTGGAGCTGGTCAAAACTCCTAATAAAGCCTTCCCTCTCCATAGTAACAGAACTCCTTTGCGTCTCTCGCTTGTCAATGTTGACTATTGATAGGATTTCTTTGGTGTCATTCTCCACGATGGTGTAGGTGCAGTACTGAGCACAAAACCCTGGACTGTCCATACGCCCATCAGCTACAGATGCATAAGAAACAAAGATTGCTTGTCAAACCTGGGGACAACAGTGTCTGCAGAGATGCATGTGAATTTTGCCTGAGGTGCTATAAATGACTATTATAATCACCAGGTACTACAACATTGTCCTTTAATTGCAGCCTGGAAACAACTTCTGCTCTGTTGTTGTCCCAAAAGTCTTTGATGGTATCAACACAGTATGTGTCCTGTATTTTGAAGAAGGTTGACCGCTCCACTATTCCCATATTCATAAACCTGAAGAGCAATGCAACTTTGGCATAGTTGTTGCCAGACAGGATTATATTTGATGCCAAAAAGAAGTCCCCAGCTTGCATCCCGTACTTGAAAGTAGGCTGGGAGTTCCACTGCCACACACAGTGATTGTTTGGACAGATCTGGAAAACACATTTAGCATTACATTCCAACTATTACCATAATGAAGTTACAACAGATTAAACACACACAAATGAACATACCCATTGCATGATAACAGCTGTTCCTCTGGACTTGGTCTGGATCTGGAATGGTCCAGGGGCCCGACATTCCAAAAAAGTCAGTGGGTCTTTCACTGTACACATTGGGATTGGCAGCAACAGATACTCTGCGAGTTGTTTCAAACAGACATGATAAGCGATGGCTCTAGGAGGATCAATGATGTCATCCTCACTCTGGACTTTAATTATTTCTGACACTGGTTGGGATTCTATTGGCTCTGGGTCTAGAGTGTCATGCACAGTGTCCTCCATGCTGATGGCCTGAAGAGCATCCAGACATATTTTTTGTTGAATGGCCCACCAGTGCTGATGGAATACAAAAAAAGCAATAAGAAAAGAAAAATCATTTTCATTAAAAGATAACTTTTAGTTAGGAACTTACCGAACACATAAAGGGGGGATGTAATCCTCATCATCACTGTCATCATAGTCACTGCCCTCCTATGGTTTCCTCTTCCTCTGATGTTGAAACATCTCTTGTGTCCTCATGTGGAGCCCATGTCTTGTCCTCAGCCCAGTCAATACTATTACTATCAAAATATTAGTCAGTTACACTCAACACATCAAATCTCAGATTAAATATGTATAAATACTACTTATAGAGTTTTGAATGTGATTGAAGTCATCTTCGTCTATGTCATCATGAATGTCCAGCGATGACATACTAACAACAAGAACATGTAAATACTTATTTTTTTTTATTTATTTTTTTAAATAGTTCTATTCCAAACCAGAATTCATCCTGACATAAATAAAGAGTCTTTCATGACTTCACTGCAGCCCAGACCCTCCCCAAAGTCATCATCTCTGTAGAAAGTCAAATAATGGCAGTTAAACTATAAGATCTTTTTTTTTTTTTTTTTTACACATTTATCATGCATTGAAGTTTACATGCTGTGTCTCTACCATCTTATCTCTAATTTCAATTTCCCTTATGTTTCTAAAATGTATCACATCATAATCCGTCAGTCCATACATCTAATAACACACCACGAATACTGCTAAGGCCTGAACCAACACAGTGAATTTAGTAATATAGCCTTTCACAGTCATTTTCTTACCGATTTGTGGATGAGTCGCTAACGACACTGGAAAGGGCAGGGATAGGATGTGTGGTCATCTGACGTTTGGTTGGTGTTGATGTTATGGCCCAAGCACCAACCTGACATCTACAAGAAACCATGCCATACATCATTTGTTACGCCTGTTTTTATATTCTAGACAAATGTAACTAAGCTATATACTTCTAACATGTCGCTCTGGAAAGATGATTTACAGATAGAATGTAAGAGAAGCATTGCCCAGCATGGTTCCAGAAAGCATAATGATTTTTTATTGGAGTATTTTGTCATTTCACATAGTGGAAGTGACCACAGCTGCTGAGGCTTCCTATATTTCTGAACACCTTTGGTTTACAAAACAGCCAACACAACAGGCTAAATGCTAATGTTGTGAGCAGTCCGCTCATTAGATTTTATTTACTTTTTTTTTTGACAGGGACAGCGCACAATTAAAGTAGTTTCACCATAGTTACATTTAATTGATCGACAAAAATCATTTGGGCTTACTAAATGTAGGTATCGAAACAACATTGCTTATAGTGAGGGTGAAGGAGTTAGCAGGTAAAAATAAAGTTAATCTTCATCTACTACAACATTACTGCCGTGCTACAAGCTAACAAGCTGACTGTTAGACTTAGCAACAAGCTACAGAGTAAAATGAGATTTGCACCAGCAGAGGTGGATTTAGTCATTTTGAGGCCTAAGGCAAACACAGGCATTGTTCTCCCCCTTTTCAGTCCTTATTTATCTGAGAAAGACGTGCTCTCTGTCTGACAGCTGTTTTGGCCAGACTGCTGGATCATCTTCAATCATAACACATTGATTAGGGTGACTGCTACTCACGGGGTCTAGTTGCTGAGTATTATGTATGTCACCATCTTCGTCATTGCCATAGTTATCATCATGGTCAGTGAAAGCAACAGTTCCATAACCATCTCCATTCGAAGGATCCTGTAAGGTTGTCTTGTATGTATCCCCCGCATCGCTAGAGCAACCTGGGCTGACACTACTCTTCATCAGTGTTAGCATAAGGCTTGTACGAGATGAGCCAGGTCTGCGCAGAATCGATCACCGGCGATCGGCGCCCGTTGCATGCCGGTTAGATTTGTGTCCGACTTGATCCCGACTTGCTCTGACGTCAAGCACACGTGGGCAACGGAAATCTCACGAGAGCAAGGTGGCCGCAGTTCTGAGACGCAGGCAGCGCAGTTGCTTTTCACCGACTGCAAGAGCCAGGCGGACCCAGAGCATGCTGGGAAACGCCGGCCTCTCAGCTGATTTAACAGCTGATTGGTTCACAATCGACTCAACATGATGACGTCTTGTATAAACTTTTTATTGATTTTGAATCAAAGGGATTTTAATTGCTATTTGTCTGATTTAAAGTCATATTCTGTACAGAACGTTGTGTGGCTGATGGTGACGTTTAGAAGTCAGAGAGACTAAATCTGTTCAGATCACTGATCATCTACAGTCTGTTAATTAAAATCAGCAACAGATTGCATGTAGAACATTCTGAGAGCTACTCTGTCATAATTAAAACAACCAGAGAGTGTGTACAAGCTGATATGGGGTCTGATAACATTTTATTAAATCGGAATCGCACCACAGTGTTTTTGTCACTTCCTGTCCAGCCTGAAGGTGGCTGAAATCGGATGGAAACTGTCTGACTTTACCGCAGCTTTTTGAGCCGTTTGTTTCCAAACACACACACAGATATGCAGTAGGATAATGGAATAGTCCAATGTATTGGGGACTGGGGGGAGTTTCTCATCATGAATTAAACAATCGGATAGCACTTTAGCGTATCAATGGAGATATAATTAATTGGTAAAAAGTAAGACAACAAATCGTAACCATAAGTTTATGAGGTGTTTTACGGGGCCTTTGGTATCTTGGGGCCTAAGGCAATTGCCACCACCAGTAATCACCAGTGATACTGTAACCATCGCTATCTTAGTTGTGTAGTTCTTAAAAAATGAAACAAATCAAGCAGAAATGTGGCTAGCTCTGAATCCGTGTTGAAACCTTTCAGGAGGCGTAGCTCCCTCCACCTCTGAAAAGCCGCTCCAATGTTGACCTTCGTTTTATTTCGAGCTCGGTCTAATTCTTTCTTTTAGCTCGCTTTTTGTCATCGGTCTTCTTCTGTTCGCCCATCTTTGTTTTCTGAGCAGGTGTCACTCGAGAAATCTGCAGTTTTCCTGAAATGTTAGCTTGTTTCTCCGCCATTAGCACAGCTGTAGCAGTGTTGCCAGATCTTGCGAGACAAATAAGCTACCAAGGCTTTGAAAACAAGCCCAAAACAAGCGACTTTTTCTTGGAAAAGAAAAATAAATAAATGGTGTGCACGGTTTTACGTGGGGACGGATTGTCAATTCCAATCCATGTGGACAGATTGGTAAACTGTACACACAATAGAGTTTATTAATTTTCTCTCCCTGAGCTTCAGGACAATCACCACAGGAGGGAGTTAAACCACCTTTTAACATTAGAAAACTGATGGGATACTAAAGACACTTTTTCACAGTAATTTTGAGTTGTTCCCCACGACGGGTTGAATCCATTCTTTTACTCATTTCTCTTTCTCACAGTCTTTGTTATATATCTTCCCGTATTTCACCCACTTTATCCCGGGCATTTATTCCTCCAAAAACTCTCCAACAGTCCAGTCACCATCAGTTGCTTCTCGCGCATTTTCCTAACCAGAAAAAAACGATTGCCCTGCTCTGCCTCTGATTGGCTAGTACTCGTTGCTATCTGGGTCAGAGCCAATTAGAAGCAGGAGATGGGCGGAAAATAACTCTGCTGTGTCCAGTATGTATGGGGAAAGGGCGGGACCGAGAGAACAGGCAAGACAAACTCCTACGTTTAAATAACATAGAAAATTTCTGCTTGACACTTTAGTAACAAGCCCAAGAAAACCGCGACCCATGACTACCGATATTTGTAAGCAACTTTACAGAAAAACAAGCCCAATGTCGCTTAGAATAAGCGGACTTGGCAACACTGGGCTGCAGCACACTGGCAATCTCGAGCTGCGGGGGAGGGGAATGAGCAGCGCGTACACAAGAGTGATTGACACTGCTAAGACACTCCTCCTGGCTCTGATTGGCTGTTTTTGAACGGGAGCGGTGTATTTCTGCAAGTGGCAGTAGGAACACAGATTATCTGTCTCATACTCTACTGTCAGGACATAGTGACAGTTTTAACAAATATATAAAAAATACATTTTTACAAAAGTTACCTACTGAAGCTTTAACTTAAGGCTCATATTAGTATTGTAGCACACACTATGTGGTTCAGAGACTTTGGATGGGTCTGAAATACTTGAGGTAGTATTATAAGGCAGCTCTGTGCTCTATCTTTTTGTTCTTGTCTTTCCTGCCATTAACATGCTGTGAATAGAAGAAGAAAGTCTGATCTTAGACCTCTTCTTCCCTGCAATTCGCCTTTTATAATACACACACTTTCAGCTTAACTTTTGAAATAAGCTCTTAATTTAAAAAAGGTTATTTGACATTTATAATGGTTTTCATTAATGTTGGTCCTTTTCAAAAGACCATTCTTCATCTTATTTCTCATCATTCATTCACACCTTCTTGCACGTCTTCAATCTTAAACCACGAAATTCAGTCAAGTTTTTTTCTTTTCTTCCTTTTAAACATTACCTTTACACCGTTGCTAAACCACATCACCCCCTACTTTTTTCTCGTCTTGCACTTTTCCTTTTTGTCTCTCAAGCCTTACTTGCTTTTGTTTTTTTGTTGTTGTGTTGTTGTGTCTCTCATGCTCTGTCTCCACTGAATGGTACATGAGTGGACTGTGGAGCAGCTGTATTTTTGACAAGACTAATAGGGTTGATATTTTACCTTGAACAAGGGTCGATGTTGCATTATCCCTACATTGATCTACAGTTGCTGTGCAAGTCAAGACACTGACACCAAACTATGAAATTCATCCATGGATCACTGCTATTTTTGTAAAGATTAGCATTCACGACACATACCATTTGGTGTGTCCTTTTATCACCTCTTGGAACCATGTGTGCGTACAGTTTTATCACGCATGGCCATGAAGGGAATCAAACCACTAACCCGACTAGTGTCACGCTTTACCAACTGAGCCATCCAAAATGCTTTCTACTCGCATTGGATTATTCAAAAATATTCTGCAGCACAGGCCCCAGTGCTAACATGAATTCCTCGATTGCCTTACAAGTTCATGAGTTCATGAAAAGTAGAAAATTTCTTACATTTTTCACACAGTCTTCAAGTATGGTGCAGTCTTTTGGTGCAAGCAGTATCCAATCACAGCGCAGTCAAAGGAAATGTTAAACAAGATGATTGGTCAGGTGTGGGGTGTTTTCATTTTTCACTTCACATTCTGATTTGTGTGAGCGGTTATAATTTTCAGGTGTGCACCCTGAAAATTACTGGTGTACTTAAACAGACACGCACACACACACGCACACAATGTAGACCGCCAAAACGTAACCCTGTATAGTAAGCACAGCCTTTGTAAAAACTAGAGTAAGAGTTAAAGGGTGCTGTATGTGTTCATAGAACTAGAATTATAATATGTAATAATCCAGCATTTTTTTACACAGTATTTTTGCCAAACTTAGAACTGTTCTGGTTACTGTCAATCAAATCGGATTAAGTCACATTCACAGTCCTTGATGGAACAAAAAAAACTGAGTATTTGAGTGTTAACTCTTTATAAATGTTTTTAATTTATAACGGATTGTTGCTTATGTAGTCATGGCTACTTAATGATAAAAGTTTAAGAAATAAGATTTGGACTTTTCATGGACTTTAAAGGAAGTAGGCATATATGAGGAAGAGGGGGGGGTGTAATGTAAAACCCTATTGAAAAGGCTTGGTCTAAAAACTGGAGGGTCTCCGGTAAGAACTTGAACCAGAGATGTCTGACTTTGAGATGCAGGAAAATTTATTTACAACTCAAACATGAAGTTAACTATAAATTTGTATTTGATGTTGAATGTGAAGTTGGATGTGGTTCTGAAATATAAGTAAATAATAATTTGACTAACTAATAACATTAGTTACCAAAACTAAATGTTATAGCCACCAACATAACAATATGCTAGTGGCTAATGTAATAATTAACATAAATGAAACATATTGCTCAGTAACACAAACTGAGAATGAGCCACATCTATTACAGCACAAACAGTGTAATACACCTTTAATAGCTAAGTGCGCTGGTCTATTTACTGGCGATTGCACGTTGCTAGCAAACACAACCTGAATATTAACACGTGGCTGCATAAGTAATATTAAACAATCTGCACATCTTACAGCTGTTCAATAAGATACAAAGCAATATTATCGAGGTGATATTATCTCTCTCTCTCTCTCTCTCTCTCTCTCTCTCTCTCTCTCTCTCTCTCTCTCTCTCTCCCTCCCCAAATAAATGTCATGTTGTAACACGGGCTAAGTGTATCCACATCGTAGCAGAACACTTATTGAAATATGAATAAACGCAGTTAACATTTACGCAGATATTGTGGCAGTAAAACCCATGACAGCTTAGCAAGTTACAGAATAGTTTTAACTTAAGTTCTGGGCCACGGTCATAACTTCAACAAATCCAAAAGGATTTCAAAGCGATGACTCTCGTCACGGACTTGTCAATCATCTCAGGAGAGAGAGCAAGTGTTACTGTCGTAACTATTTTTTTTTTTTACAAGGCTGATAAATGTCCTGAGTGCTGTTATGTCTTCGTTCCGACATGATTCCAACTTCAAGAAAGAAATGCAAGTTGTTGGCTACGCAGTGCGCTTGTGCGGCAAATACGCCTGCGGATTAAACAAAGATTTTCACACCGTGGTAATCCACTGCAATAATAAGGATATTGTAAATGAAAATCGTAATTGTTACTGTCAACATTTTTACTGTGGTTTAAATTACACTGGTAATTACACCTATTCTCTCCTTTGGAGCTATTTTTTTCATACATCCATGTACTTGATCAATAAAAGAGCTATGCTGCTGAAAAGCTATTTGATTCAGAAAGCAACGTCATTGAGACGTAGCGAAACTAGTAGCTCTACTGCCAAATTTACGCTACTTTTTAGTTTGTCATAGTGCCAAATGCCGGTTCAACCGGTTAGCATAAAATCCAACCGGTTTAGCCTCGTGCACCTGACCGGTGGAACCAGAAATCAACCCCACTATATGGAATGCATTTTGGAAATTGTAATATTAAGGTTCCCCTTTAAATTTTGTTACATGCTAAATGAACATGCGATAGTACAGAATGCTTTTGTTGCATCTTAACACTATGCCCTGCATTTTCTACACTACATTACACTACATAATGTATTCTATTAATCTACTGCTTGTGTACTATTTAAATGTAAATCTGTCATAGATATTAAGTTCGAGCTTGTTTGTGTGCTCCCTGGTGCATTTACGGCCAGCTAATCACTGGGATAATTTGATTTGTGCCAAATGTCTATGTTCACTTGATTTGATTGTGTTGTCTTAATCAGGAAGACTGAGCAGCAAAGTCACTATGACTTATGCTGCAGTTGGCAAATGGTACATGCTGATTATCAAGACTATTTATAGTATGTAGATGCTCCTATATTCTGAAAGCAACTAAATCAAAGTTGCACCGAATGGATGATGTCCAAATGTAGGAAAACCCAAGTTATCAAGGTGAACACACACACACTGCAATTTTGAGTGTTTTACAATTTTAATGTTAATGGAATGTAGGACAATTTCCAACCTACATGCATGTTTCATAAATCCAACACTTATTTCTAGTATTGAAAAATAAATATTACACAAAAATGTTGACCTCTTTCTCTGTACATGCCTTTTTTTTTCTTTTCTTTTTTCATTTACACATACACACACACACATGCGCACACGCACAAAGGTGGTGTGAATATGGTAGTCAGACATACCAGCAGCAAGTTCAGTGTGTGATCTGAGCCTGAAAACCTGCACAGGGCAAGTCTGCCATCTACTGAGAGAGGAGAGTTTCAACATCTCTTGAGAGGCATATAGGCACTGTATTTTGATGCAGACATTCATCTTACTGTTGTTTGGTGTGATGTAAAGCCATTGTCTGCTGTATCTCATGTAGGTTAGCTAAACTAAAGAGCAATGAATTCAGCTGTTAATAAATATTATTTTGAAAAAAACAATTCTTTTTTGTTAATCTGAAACGGTCATGATACTAAATTTGCAATTAGTAGACTTACTTATTAATATATTTGAATTTGTATATGCCATGGCCATAGCTGCTATGTTTTGAAAAGTGCTATTAGCATAGTTTACATTAATGTTCATTATTTATTGTATTGGATGTAATGTTTTTTTGATTTTTGTATATATTTACAACTTGCAACAGTGTTAACATGGAAGCATTGGCAATGACTAAAGGGCGTTTTACAGTAGCCGCAGTTGAGCTGAGCATGTGCAAATGTGACATGTTTATACTCCCGTGTGGTGGTCGCAACACTAGTTGCAGTCTTCTCCTGAACAGAGATGGCGCTAATGAGGAAAGGCTACCGACGGTGCTATTGCTACGGACTAGAAGAAGAATTGGGTAAACGACAGCAGAACTGGCAGCAGCATTGCTGTCAATGCTTTGATTTGATGACCTCCTTCGTCGGATCAAGCCTTTCATTCACCATTAAAGAACTCATCCTTACCCTGTAAGTTTCAGAGAGACTTGCAGTAACTCTGAGAGTCCTTGCTCAGACTTCCTGTTTCCGCTTTGTCAAGCGCCGCTGAAAAGAGAGTGGTGCGCACACACTTGGATGCATCGACTGTAAAACAACTCATTACAGCAGTGATTTGAGCTTAATGCTAACAATGGGGGTGTATTCACTATATGTCACTACCCAGGTTCCTATGTTCCCCAGCTTAATATCCATGAATATGACACATTAACGAGACCTTTCAAAGGGTTTCATGATCTTAGCAATATATGTTTGTTTTGGTCAAATCACTACTTGTTATACTCCTTGAAACCTACGCCCTTAAATTTCGTGTCAGTCGGCCATTAGATAGTTTTATTTTTTTTAAAGTTATTTAGCAAAATCACTATACACTCAAAACCAACTTTTTGTAACTCCTCCTAGAGCGTGAGTCCCATCTGCACGGAAATTTGCATGTAGACTCAGTGGACCTTCATGACAAAAAGTAGTTTAAAGAATGTTTTTGTTTGAATAAATGTGCAAGTTTTAGAGGGCCGACTTCCTGTACGTGGCAGTCAAAACAGGATGTGTTGTGTATCTTGGCTGCACTTATTCTGAATCAGAGGACTGCACAGCTGCTCCCAGTGCTCCGCTGAGGCAGTGTACAACATTGACGTAAAAAACCCGGGCATCCCGCCAGTACCCCCGACATGCTGGGAGGTGTAAGGTCCCGTTCATCGCTGCTTGCACCTTTAATTTTCTTTTCTTTAGACATTGATATCTCCACAGTGGCTATACATATTTTTACCATTCAAACTGCATTTGAAATGTCCATCTCTTTTCATTTATGTGCACTTAGAACTGCAAAGTTAGTCTTCACTAAGCCCACACCATATTAGTTTTTATCAAGAACATATGACCCTGGGAACAGGGATGGCCCCACTGACAATAATAATACTTACATGCTGATGTTTAGCATAATGTTCACCATGTTCATTATTTTAGTTTAGCGTACTAACAGGCTGACATTTGCTAATAAACAAACACGCAGTTTAAAGACCAACATTGTTATCGTTTTTGGGCCGCCGTGCTGCTAGCATGGCTACAAAACTAACACTGGTTAGTTTTGAAGAGTGTTACATTTTAATTATTTAAAGACCAAATTACTCCATTATAGTGTTAAAATACCATCACTTCGAAAAGAGTTGTATTGACAGATATGGGGCTCATTAAATTAGAGGCACCCCGATCACAATTTTAGCCTCAGATACCGATTGCCTATCATCAATGAGCAATATTTTTCTTGAGGTATACTGTATTGCACTATGAAAGAAGACTCATTTTTACAAGATGACATAACCCTATTTGGAAATAAATTATTCTTCACTACTAGGGTGATTTTATAGGGGAGTGTACTGTTCTGAAGTGATTTAGGGGGAAATTATGTAGTAAAATACAGTATACTGGTTCACTCACATGACACCATTGTATTCATGTAATACTATCAATTCCGGCTTAATCCCGGGCCTGCTTTGTTTGTTTGATAAATTGATTAACATTTATTGATTGGTGGTTTGCTGTGCATGCACGTCTCGCACTACACAAACTGTGTATCCAAGAACTAAAGTGTTAGTGTTCAGTTTCCAGCTTTGCGGCTCTGAAATGTAATGTCAGTTGGGACAGACCCCTTGATTAAGGCTAGCTATAGTAGCTTTAGCCTGGCTGGTAGCAGCTTTCTGGCAGCTCTGCAGTGAAAAACAGAAGACAACATGATAACGTTGCATTAATCAGGTGATTCATTTTGTCTTTGTAACGGACATAAAACATTTGACTACTGTAGCTTCACTACCCGTGGAAAAGCATGTGCATCACTGTGTCTGCGGCAGCTGCCACTGACGGTGGTTTTCTACACACAGGAGAGCCTCACTCCCCATAACAAATCCTGTCAGACTAACGTTACGTCACATACACACGTTACCCACATGGCCATCTGTCTTAAAAGGGGAAAGGTTGACCGGTAACAATCATGTCAAAGGAGAACCTTGAAAGTTCACTTTCTGTGATGTGACTATCATACATGCGCACATCGCGATGTAGACAATGAAACTAAATATCGTGCAACCCTAGCTGATATAGCTTTGTAAAGTATTGTTTGTCTATTTGTAGTGTATTTGGATATCAACCAGGTGGCAGTGTAACGGCTATATAACAGTATATTCTATAGGCCTATGAATAAGAATCACAAGTCAGTCTTGTTTCTTACACCCTTTTCCCACCAAAAATTAGCGCATATATGTGCGTTTTGAACTGGAAAATCTGTTGATTCTTATTTCCCATTTTAAGTAGACACGCATGTGTTTTTTCCTGTAGTGCGTCACGTTCCATGTCACGAACACACCGGAAAACAGGTGTTAACCTTTTCTGCTACCGCTGACGGTGCATAAAACTGCAAAACATACATTGCACAGCTGCTCCTATAGAAATGAATGGGAAGCTGGACGGGTGGGTGGTCTTTGCAGTGTTTAGGTGAGTGTCATGCGGCAACAAAGGTTTAGAATAGACACCAAAACCACTAGTTATTTAGTTGTGTATCAAGTTCTCTTAATACATCCATGGGGTGCGCGCCTGAGCAACCACGTGCAGCTCCTGGCCAATTAGGTGGGTGGGAGGCGGCGGCGGGAGGACTTCACCACGCATGAACAGGCAGTTAGGCAAAGGCGGTTATTGCTCTCGGCCGAGTGTTTAACTATACGTGTGTAGTAGTTTATCAGCGGCTAGAAGAGATGGATGCTGAGCGCCCGATCACACGTTTTTAGTAAATATCAACCGATGATCGACGGGCGAGCAATCGGGGCATCCCTACTATAAACACCTTTTTTTATTAAAGTTTTTAAAATTAACTCACTGTTAATTAGTGTTTGCTGATTTTGCTTGAAACTTTTCCCGATCTTCCACATTGTTTCATCTATTATCTTCAGTATATCTATCTCTTGAATAAAGCTTTAGAAGTGTTAACAATTATAGTCCGATTTGAAGGATTTAGGAAAAATGGGGGGTGAAATGGAAAGAGATCTAGTGTGAATATTTACTGTTATGTTGTTGCTTTACATCTTAG
The DNA here is from genome assembly GCA_013375575.1 of Percina caprodes. NCBI lineage: Eukaryota > Metazoa > Chordata > Actinopteri > Perciformes > Percidae > Percina > Percina caprodes. Next base: position 4,176,999 of record JABXJD010000028.1, on the reverse strand, counting down.
CCGCAATTTAACCCCCTACGTGTACAGTACCACAGCACTGACAAATAGGCTAGGACAGGGAATGAAAAAAAACTTTTTAATAATTCTACGTGGGTGTTCTATTTTGAATTTCTGGGCCCAATGCTTTGCATTCCTTTTTGATTGATTACTTTAAGAAAAAGTAAATCCCATTTCAATTACTAATTTCACCAACAGCAGCTTCCAGCAAACTTAAATATGTATGAATGTCACACAGTCACTAATCACAGTGAGCTTGCAAGTGAAACTGTGGATTAAGGAAAATGTATGTATTGTGTAACTCCCATGTAATCTTTGTAATCCTTACATATCAGTGTACATGACCAATGAGATGAAATCAAAGATAATTTTTTTCTTTCTTTCTGTCATTGAGTGCATTATTCATCAAAAACTCATCAATAGTCAATCTCTATCATGTCCTTGTTGCACATACCTGTATAGCCTATATCTTCGCATTCGTGCACTTATCTTTCCTCGCAGCCAAAGCTGAAGATATACAGTAGATTTTTTCTGTTTCATCCTGCGCTGGGTTCCCGCACTGTCACCACAGAGCTCAAAGGGAAAATCTGACTTGATGAGTCCGGGTAACATCAAGGAGAAGCAATGTTTTATTCATTGGCACAAAGCTCCTGAATTCACTCAAATCAAATTCGCCTGCCTTTTGTTTGAGAGATCAGGCTTGAGGTTTGACACATATAGAAATTATTGGATTTCTTAAAATTAATATAAAAATAAAAACAGGAGTCAGGAGGGAGAAAGTTATGAATGCAGGAGAGGACAGAGTGATGTTTTTTGGGGAGTTCAATGGGGACTAAGAAAGTATTAGCTTAAAAACTGGTCATGTTTACTTTCTGTTCCAAATATGTATCTTTTTCCATCAAATCTTACATGGTACCTTTGTATTCTTTCATTTTCAGATTTTCACTCCTTCACACAATCCGTTAGTGTTGTCTCTCGATAAGTCAACGCTCTATTTGGGTGACCTTGGCACCCTGCTGATTTACTTGTTTTGTTGCAGTTCTTTCATCCTGTGTTTCTCCTCTTTCAACGTTTTCCATCCCTCCTCGCTCCCACTCTGATCTCCTGCTGTCAAAGAAATTCAAATACTTTTTGGGAAGTGCAAACCGAGGTCAGGTGTGATTAGCAGAATTTTTGGATGTTTTACTCTCGGATTTGGACAATTTAGTAATTGCCAGAAAGTGTTCATCACCTGATAAGTTCTCAAGCCCTGCAGAAATTTAAAATGATTAGGAGGGAATTTTTATTAATTTGGATTTTTATCTTATATGCTCAATTTTTTTTCTTTTTTCATACTTTTGTTCTCGTTTTATCTTCTGTCTTGTTTCACTGTGTTTCATCAACTAAAGTAAATTAAACTAAATCCCTACTGTAGACTGACTTTGTGTATCACAGCGGCGACTTGTGGGATCCAGGTCTCTGCAGCAATGTCGCAGAGTAGTGTCTGAACTCCCACTCAAGGTTTGAGCCACACAGTGCCTTTTTTGGAAGGTACAATCCTTTTCAATGAGAACTGGCAGAAAATTACAGGTTAAATTTCCACCAACCATTTGGCAAAAACATATTTCAACAGACAAATTACAAAAACTCTAAAAGCGTTGATAGCAGAATTCTATTCCTTAAAATAAAAAAATAAAAAGCACAGTCCTTAATGTTGGTTTGTTTTATTTAGCATTACATTTTTAAAACAAGACAAAAACCTGTGGATTGATAGAATTCCTCTTCTTAATGCCAATTTTCTTGTTAGACTTGACAGAGAAATGGCGGAGTGATATTTTAAGTGATGCGCCAGGTGTGCGCAAATGGCTCTGCGTGTGCGGTCATACTGATTTGAGCACTTTCTAAATGTCTAGTTGACCAATCAGATTGTCCGGTCGGATCTACTTCTCGTACGATCATGAAAAGCACCTACAATTTTTTAACACACATTTGCATAACAAAAGGTGAATACTGTAGTTTATACGCCTCATACAGAAATATGCTGTAATTGTAGACAGAAATAGAAAGGATAATTCTTCAGCGTTTGTCTTTTGAGCAGTTTATGATCACACATTATGTAAAGTGAAAGTCCAGACCCCTCATTAGCCTTAACGGTGCAGTAAGCAATGCAGCACAAAGATTGATATTTGAACAACTTGCCAAATCAATACAACCACCCCAGTTAAGAATCTCCCCCCAGATTCATGGACGTGCATTGCCATAGCAACCACTTCTGATAGTGTCTCTGCTGACTAAACGAAAAATTTAATATGGCCTAATCGATGTTAGCTCACGTTAGGTTGTGGATTAGCAAACTGTTGCTACTGCTGTAAAGCAAACCAGTTGGGAGCAGTGGAAAAGTGTTTTGTGGCTCTCGTGCACCTTTCTGTTTGTTTTTCCATTTACAAAGCCAGGGCTATATAGGAATAACGTATTCTTTTTTTTAGCACACACAGAAAATAGAGAGCTAGGTGACCGTGTGGAGATATTCGCTGAATTTGACAAATGTTGTATTGGATTAACATCACTTACTGCTCCTTTAAATATCAGAAACAAGGAACATGTAATGCAGGTTATCTAAAATAGGTAATCTTACCCTGCCATTACCCTCACTCTAAATGCGCTTTACGTAACATAAAAGCAAACTGGAAAAAAATGTGGACTTGTCTTTCAAGGCTAAGCCTGCTGGCAATTTTTTCTTCAACGTCTTAGTGGAGGTGTCTTTGTTAATCGAATAGGTGTCACAGTCAGTCAGTGGCATGTCACATCTGTTAGACCTCAGCGGCGCTCAGCACCAACTGTGTTTGGACTTCATCACGTCTTCTGACAATGTTGACGATAACTACAAGGTAATTGCCTCAGAGGGAAAAGCTGACGCCTGTTAGAATACTCCCTTGTTAGAATCAACCAAATATCCAAAACATCTTCTGACTTTGTTACCTTGACTGTAATTATCAAGCATAATCTTAGGTGACAGGCAAAACACTATAATTATGACTCAGTTGAGACACTACAGTCGAGGCTGGCTGGATGTACACAGGAGCAGGAGAAGAGCAACAAAAAAAAAAATGTTGTTTGCAAGCAGAGGCTCAAATAGTAGAAAACATGACCAAAATATTTGTGTATTAATTATAGGAATGTTATGGTCTTCTCATTGCTCCACACAACCTTTCCACCTTAGCCAACAAACTTCTTCTTCAAACGAGGCAGGTGTGAAAGCGCCCGAAAACTAAGCATTTTAACCAAATAAACCAGCAAACCTGAAAAAATTAATTAAAACTAAAAAATTTGAAAAAAATAAAAACTATTAAAAAATGCAAAACTATATTAACCTTGCTATGAATAGGGCTTATCGTCACTTTTTTTCCCCCAAGGAGCATGTTTTATGTGACATATTTGTCACACACAATGTTTAATGAAATGTTTTGTCTACTGAGGTTTTTATTTTGTAGTTATTCCATGATTAAGCCTTAAACATGCTTGTGAAAGTCACCTTCTCTCACAGTAATCTTCCACGTCAGAGCCTCAGTCATGTTTAAAGGTGGAGAACGGGCTTCTTAGAACATGAAACATGAGGTGCTCAGATGTATTGTAAAACAGTAGATCAAAACGCCTTTGTGTTTTGAACAATAATAGACACATGTTATGGATACAAAACGTGTAAATTGTAATGTTTTCTGCATTGTATTGATCAAAAAATGGTCAGTAAGGTTGAGCCTACAGTGTAACGGACCACCCCAGTTCATGCATACATGTGAACCGCAGATAAATTGCAGAGTTTAACCTTCATAGTGAGAAGGTCACACTACGTGAATGGGGCACAGCAGAACGACGCTGCTTGTTCAGGGTTTTCTACCAAAACACTGAATTGGACCACTATTTAACGAGACGTTTTTAAATCGGTCATGAAACAATTTAATAGTGATGCTGTCAAACGGCTGCGCAGACAGACCGCAGCTTCTCGCTGCGCAGACGGTCCCCCAGACTGCTCACCGGGAGAGTCCAGTACAATCTGAGCTCTGCCAACAGATCTCCTGTGAGCGTTCAGTTCCATTCAAAACGATGCAGTTAGGCGGTCTTATCAGCACCAGCCGCATGTGTAAAATATATCAGCTGTGGAAGAGAGGGAGGCTGGCTGGCTGCTGAAAATCAGACATTTTGGAGCTGGTGATTTTTCCTTGGTGCTGGCTATAAACCTCTTTGTGGGGGCACCAACACTTTATCTATGCAGGAAAAACCCTGAACTCTCTGCCACTATTTATTGTAATGGTCAAAATGTTCTCTGGGTTTATTTGTTTTTTTATTTTGTTTCTTTAGTGTTGCTCTTTTATACCTAATTCCTGTACTGCTTCCCTTTTAAGAACATCCCACGTCTTTCTCTTTTTTTTCCCACAGAAAAAAGGTAGACGTCAAGCCCCAGTAGGTCACAGTGCATTAACCACACTAATAAACCCATTCCATTGCAGTGGAATGGGATCCAAACGAGAGAGGGTGTTGAGTGATGGGGATGAAGAAAGGAGAGGGGGTGATTTTGGTAGAGTGGTAGACTGAGGAGGGAGAGATGAAGCACAGTAACGGGTTGGGTAAAAGCCTCACTAATGCACACTCATTTTATGTATGCGAGCCTTTTTAAACCCTCTGCTGCTACGCGGCTCCTTTTTCGAGCGTTAGTTCATTGTAGGGCCTATTACAACACTGCGGTGTTGTTCCAGGGCCATAAAGCCTGTCCCCAACCTGCAGTGCTCCTGTGAGGAAAGAGATGAAGCAGAGAAGAGGAACAGGAATAGCATGGGACAGTAGAGCTGCTGAACGCAGTTTTAAATGTTCTGCTCCAGAATAAGAGCACAGTGTTTTGTTGCAGATTGAATAGTTTTGAGACTGTGGAATTGTAATGTCATAATGCAGTACTAGTTCTATAATACTAGTAAAGGAATGAGTAAGAGATTTATACTGAGTCATGCACCACTTTAAATACGATGAGAAACAAATAGTAACTAACATGTATATAATAAACAGTGTCTTATTTGATTATGTAAAGGTGAACGACAGACAAGGTCTCATCAACAGGGAGGCCAAAACCTAAGACGGAGTCCATTACCTGGTAATGGACGCTTACACCATGGTCACGTGCTAAATAAAATTGTTTAAGAGGTATTTTCATGCGTTTAGCAATCAAACACCTGATGGTTTGATTAATACCTGGAACGGGGTGCAATATGTGCTTTTCCACTGCAATGTTTTTGAGTTTACACTGCATATGTATATCATTTTTTCAGTGCGAAGATGCAAATGCAGTGAGAATGTGTCCCTGTTCAGCAGGAAACTAACCCGCTCGTCTGTACTCTGCATGTCTAGAGCCATCACCCAAACCAGAATTTAAGTTATACTTTGATGTTTTTGTGACTTTATTCATGACGTTGTTTCGACATAATATACTGTGACTTTTTTTCTTTTTATAATACATACTATGACATTTCAACATACATAACAATTAGTGATTTTTTTTTTTTTGACCAACTTTTTTCGACATACTATAAGGACCAGGGCACAAAGCCGCAGCACACCTTTTGCTTCCATCCGAATGAGGTGTGTGTGTGACCTCAAAACGCAAAAGGCACTGGTAATTGGTACTCCCACTGGGACAGGGTTCGATTCCCTGCAGTGTCCTGCTGATTGAGGGTTATTAATAATGGCATATTCTGGGGGTTTTCAACTTTTTTCAACATACTATGCTATGACTGTATTTCAACATACTATGCTATGACTGTATTTCAACATACTATGTTTCAATATACAGTATTATGATTTTGTCCACTTTTTAAAAAATACTTTACTATTAAGATTTATCAACATACTATGACTTTATTTCGACATACTATGCTATGACTTTTTGTCCGCTTTTTTTGACATATTATGACTTTTTTCAACATAGTATACTATGACTTTATTTCCACATACTATACTATGACTTTTTTCGACATGCTATACGATGACTCTTTGTCCACTTTTGTCAACATACTATACTAAGACTTTTTTTGACATACTATACTGATTTATTTCGACATACTATACTATGACCTTTTTTGACATACTACACTATGACTGTTTGGACACTTATTTTGACATACTATACTATGACTTCTTTTGACATATTACACTATGTCTGTCCACTTTTTTCGACGTACTAAACTATGACTTTTTATTAGCTTTTTCCAACAACCTATACTATTACTTCTTTTGACATACTATACTATGACTGTTTTGTCCACTTTTGTCGACATACTATATTATGACTTTATTTCGACATACTATACTATGACTGTTTGTCCAGTTTTTTGACATACTATACTATGACCTTTTTTGAAACGCTATGCTGTGACTATTTTTTCGACATACTATACAATGACTTTATTTCAACATACTATTCTATGACTTTTTTTGACATACTATACTATGAATTCTTTTGACATACTATACTATGACCGTTTGTCCACTTTTTTCTACATACTATACTATGACTTCTTTCGACATACTATACTATGACTGCTTGTCCACATTTGTGGACATACTATAATATGACTGTTTGTCCACTTTTTTCGACATACCATACCTTGACTTTATTTTAAAAAACTATACTATCTGACATACTATACTATGACTGTCCAATTGTTTCGGCATACTATACTATTACTTTTTTCAACATGCTATACTGTACTGTACTGTATACTACACATTTTGAGGTCAGGAGGACTTTAAATAAAACATCGTGATGAAGTATTTTTAATTTTCAGAATTTAAAAAACTTCCCGCCCTCTACTGTATGCATTATGTATGCGGTTATGTGTTTTATATCTGCACCTGTTATATAACAACTGAGACACACACACACACACACACACACACACACACACACATTCACAGAGACAGACACAGAATTGTTTATTTATTTTAAAAATTATTTTTTTGGGCTTTTCAGCCTTTATTTTGAAAGGACAGCAGAAGACCCACTGTGTCGAGGAGTAACCTTCTATGTATGGGCGCCTGTTCTACCGCCTGAGCTCCCCAGGCGCCTCAGCATTGTTTATTTTTGAATGTTCTGCTGTCATCTTGTTCTGGAATGTTCCTTTTTGATGTTTGATGACAGGTCGATGATGTCACTACGATCCATCAAAACCTTCATATAGCCTTAAATTTCATTATACATGCAATCAACCAGAGAGGCATACTGCAACAACAGGAAGGAGAAAAAAAAGTCCAGTGGAATATCAATTCACCATGGAGCTGCAGGAAGAGAACGTCAAATTCCTCCAGTTTAAAATAGAGCAGCTCACGTTGAAAGTTACAGATCAAGAGCAGCAATTTATTAAAGTAAATCAGTCAATTTTGAAAATAGACTCTCTAGAGACCAAAGTCAAGGCTCTGGAGAAAGAGGTGACGACTCACAAGGAGAAGGCGGAGGAGTGGAAAGCCCAGCTGCAATCAAATCGAGATGAAGTAGAGAGCATCAGCCTCGATAAGGACAAGCTCCTGCTAACAGTTCAGGATTATAGAGCAAAAAATACAAAAACAGAGTCAGAACTCCGACAGCAGAAATGTGCCAGCAAGGCGAACGGCAGGAACACTGTGGAAGAACTGAAGGCGCATTATGAGTCTGAAATAAGGAGGATGCAAGTTGGGCACAACAAGAGGCTGGCGGAGGCGAATGCGGCGTACCAACGACTAACGATGAAGCTAAGGATGGCCAATGACTGGTCAGGAAGACAAGCTGCCGAGTTGGAAGAACTTCAAGCTGGGAGGGAGTACAAACACAGAATGGAGGACTTACACATACAGATACTAAAAAAAGACATAGTCATCGACGCAGAAGAAAAACTAAAGAAAAACACGCGATTCAACGAGTTAGTGAAGCAGAAAGACCTGGAGATGAACATCGAAAAGCTGAAGAAGACAAGCACTGATCTTGAGAACAAGGAAGATCTCAGCAAGAAGGTCTCCGCGTTGGAGAGCACGATCCAGGACAGAGAAAATGTCATCAGTAAGAAAAACCTGGAGATGTCTTGTCTGATGAAGGACAACAAGCAACTGCAACACGTTTGGACGAAAGGGAAGGACAACAACGCTGTTCTGCGCTTTAAATTAAACAAAGTGAAGGACAACCTCCACAAGGTCGAGGACGACCTGAGAGCGGCGCAGTCTGAGCTCAAAGACACCAGAGAGCGGCTGAACAAGACGCTCCGGGAGAACGCCGACCTGGGAGAGACCAACTCCAATCTCAAGGACAAAGTGAGGAGATGTGAGCCAGACCTGATCCAGGAGAGAGAGAAGAACAGGAACCTGACCACCTACGTGATGTGCTTCAAGGCCGATCTGCAGGCGTGCATGGACTTCACTTCCGAGCCCAAGACATTCGTACGCAAAGTCGTCGATGTCAAAAGACACCACATGGACTCTGACTCCAAAGTGCAGATGGAAGGAAACACAGAGCTGGGGCTCAGACAAGCAGACAAGAAACTTTGCAAGGAGAAGATTCTTCAGAGAGAGGTGCAAAGCAACCAGGACCAGAGTTCCCTCATCAGACTGGTCAACAACATGACCGTGGAGCTGAACCATGTCGAAACACAACTCACGGAAACAACTCGGCTTCTTAAACTGGCGAGAAGGACGCGGCTGCAGCAAGTGAAGTCGTGGATAAAGAAAAACATCCTGTCAACAAATAAGGTTGCTCCAATAGACGCAGAGGAGCACCCGTCCCGTCTCCCGGGGGACAATACTGTGCATCGCCTTGCAGACAACAAATTGTCCTCACAGCCACTTCCTGATCCAAAGGATGGCATCATTCACGTCAAGCCGTTTGTGGAGGGTGATCTCCCGATAGTTGACATCTAAGACCCCCCCCCAACCCTTCATTATGCACCATCTCCATTCCACCTTAACCCATGAGACCTCAGAGAAAAGCAGCGCCCTGTCTCCTTATTGCGGTGTCGCATGTCAGGGCCCGTGGGGGCTCAGGGTGGGGAGGGGTGGGGGGGGGAGGTGTGTCTGCGTGGGGAGGGACTCCGAGTGATTCGGTTTCCTCCCACACGCCAAATAAACTGTGAAAGTTTAAATGAAATAAAGATTTTTTTAAAAATCAACAACTTAAGCTCAAGTTCTGTTATTGTATTTCCTGCATCTGTAAAACATCACTATGATTTCAATTATGGAAATGAAATGGATAGAAACCAGCATAGCAGAACGGTTAGAGCGGCAGCTATTTTTAAGTGTACCATTGCCATGGTAACATATAAGCTTTCGTAGAAGGTAGTCTATACCGTTCATGTTGCACTGGGATTGCTCCAATGCTGCAGGACATTCTGCCGATGCATGAATTTTACGTTTACTTCTGCTTTTGCTGTGTTGGAATCGAACCTGTGGCTGATTTCTGAGGACTATGGTTACCTGGTCCTCAGATCTCTGCAGGGTAAATCCAGACAGCTGCTAGATTATCTGTCACATCGGAGGTATCTATACTACGACACACACACACACACACACACACACACACACACACACACACATACACATACACACACAGACTATTTTGCAGTGCACTCTAAGAAAAAATTTCGTAAAATAACAGAAAAAGTACTGACAGCTCTTAAACCCGGACTTTCTACCGTAATTAAAAAACAGAATATTTAATGTTATTTAATAATAATAATAATAATACATTATATTTAACAGCGCCTTTCATGACACTCAAGGTCGCTTTACAGTATATAAAAGATGGTGTTCTTACAGTAAAAAAACTGAATATTTTATGTTATTTAATGGTGTTCCTACAGTAAAAAAAACAGAACATTTTCTGTTATTTAATGGTGTTCCTACATAAAAAAAAACAACATTTTCTGTGAATCTTACATAAATACAAATGTAACTTTTCTGTTACTTGATGATGTACTTTATTTTGGTATTACATTTTGGTAAAACATCTTAAATCTGTGATGAAAAAACGATTTTTATTCAACTCATCTTTCATAATTCTTTAAAAATACAAAAAGGACTAAAACATTACCCAAAGAGAAAAAAAAAATTTAAATAACTTTAAACAACATTAACACAATTTGTCACACTATAGACAAGGTGTGTGTGTGTGATGAACACAGGACTGAATTAAAGCAGAACGCAGAGTAATAAAACATCCAACACGTTCTCACTCCCATCTCGTAAGATATGGACCTTTGGTTAGTTGTTACTGACACTAAAAGTCTCCTTTAGCGTCATATGCTGTAACACACGCTTGTGGGGGGGGGCTTATGGTTCCGTGACACCCGGCAATAACGGGACGGTTGAGGACACATGCGGGACTTGAACCCTGGTCTTCTGAGTGAAGGTTCTGTGTTTGACCCATTCACCCCCGACCAACCTCCCTATGAGAAATTCCCCTTTACATACTACTCGCTAGATGCTGCTCTGCCCGGTACGTTCTACGCACGCCAAAGGACGGCTTTTTCGTTGCATCAGACGCGGAAAGCCACTGGCCAAACTTCCGTATTTTACGCCATCGGAGTGAGAACGCATTGGTTGTAACATAAGTCATTTTTCACTAAAAGGCTATACATTGAGAGTAAGTCCATTTTGAATTTAAAAATGTAGCGGTTTACATTTTAAGAACATCTTTTTTTGACATACTATACTATGACTTTTTTCGACGTACTATACTATGACTTTTTCCACGTTATACTATGACATTTTTTCCACTTTTTCGACATACTATATTATGACTTTTTTGATGTACTATACTATGACTTTTTCCACTTTTTCGACATACTATACTATGACTTTTTCGATGTACTATACTATGACTTTTTCGACATACTATACTATGATTTATTTCGATGTACTGTACTATGACTTTTTCGACATACTATACTATGACTTTTTCGATGTACTATACTATGACTTTTTTCGACATGCTATACTATGATTTTTTTCAATGTACTATAATATGCCTTTTTTCGACATACTATACTATGACTTTTTTCGATGTACTATACTATGGCGTTTTTCCACTTTTATTGACATACTAGACTATGAAATTTTTACCATATACTAGACTATGACATTTTTACATACTATTCTATGACTTTTTAATGTACTATACTATGACTTTTTTCATCATACGATACTATGACTTTTTCGATGTACTATACTACGACATTTTCCGACGTACTATACTGTGACTTTTTTTCAACATACTATACTATGACTTTTTTCGACATACTATACTATGACGTTTTTATCACATACTATACTATGACTTTTTTCGACATACTATACTATGACTTTTTTCGATGTACTATATTATGACTTTTTCCGACGTACTATACTATGACTTTTTTTCGACTTGCTTTACTATGACATTTTTCTTATGTCTTTTTTTGACATACTATACTATGATTTTTTTTCAATGTACTCTGACATTTGTCGACAGAGTATACTATGACGTTTTTTACCACATACTATACCATGACATTTTTTGACGTAGTATGCTATGACATTTTTTGACATACTATACTATGACTTTTTTCGACATACTATACTATGACTTTTTTATCACTTTTTTCGACATACTATACTATGACTATTTTATCACTTTTTTCGACATACTATACTATGACTTTTTTCTACATAACTTTTTTTGACAAAACATACTATGACCTTTTCAACATGCCATATTATTTCTTTTTTTGACATAATATACTTTCTCATGACTCATTTCTACATACTATAATATGGCTTTTTTATCACATTGTTTTGCCTACTAAACTATGAATTTTTCATCATTTTTTCTACATACTATACTATGATTTTTTATCACTTTTTCAACATACTATACTATGCCATTTCAAACAAGGAAATTAGCTCAAATGGTAGAGTGCTTGCTTAGCATGCGAGAGGTAGCGGGTTCAAGGCCCGCATTCTCTGGATAGCTTTAGATTTCATGACTTACTATGACTTTTATCGACATACTATGCTATGTCTATTTCATGACTTTTTTCGACATACTATACTATGACTTCTTCGACACACCATACCATGTCTTTTTTGTGACTTTTTTCAATATACTATACTATAAAATTCTGAACAGGGGAATTAGCTCAAATGGTAGAGTGCTTGCTTAGCATGTGAGAGGTAGCGGGATCAATGCCTGCTTTCTCCAGATGTTTTTAATTACTTCTTGTTGCTTTACAACAAAAATTTTAAATTTGGACTTTTCTGACATACTATACTATGACTTTTTTTGACATACTATACTATGACTTTTTTGACATGCTATACTATGACTTTTTCATGACTTCTTTCGACATTATACTACGACGTTTTTACAATGCTATGTCTTTTTCGTGACTTTTATCGACATACTATACTATGTCTTTTTCATGACTTTTTTCGACACACTATACCATGTCTTTTTGTGACTTTTTTTAATATACTATACTATGAAGATCTGAACAGGGAATTAGCTCAAATGGTAGACGCTTTACTTAGCATGCAAGAGGTAGCTTGATCAACACCTGCATTCTCCAGATGTCTTTAGGTTCTTTTTGTTGCTTTACAACAAAAACTAAAAATTTCGACATGCTATACTATGACTTTTTCATGACTTTTCTTGACATACTATACTATGACTTTTTTGACATACTATACTATGACTTTTTTTCGATATACTATAGTATGACATTTTTCGACTTACTATACTATGATTATTTCAATATACTCTGACATTTTTCGACATGCTATACGATGACTTTTTTCAACATACTATACTATGATTTTTTTCGATGTACTATACTATGACTTTTTTTGATGTACTATACAATGACTTTTTTCAACAAACTATACTATGACTTTTTCGATGTACTATATACTATGACTTTTTTGATGTACTATACAATGACTTTTTCAAAATATTATACTATGGCTGTTTTCGACATACTATACTATGACTTTTTCGATGTACTATACTATAACATTTTTCCACTTTTATTGACATACTATACTATGATTTTTTCCATATACTATACTATGACATTTTTCACATACTATACTATGACTTTTTATGTACTATACTATGACTTTTTCTGATGTACTACACAATGACTTTTTCAACATACTATACTATGACTTTTTGATGTACTATACTATGACTTTTTCCAACATACTATACTATGACTTTTTTCAAACATGCTATACTATGACATTTTTCAATTGTATACTATGACTTTTTCGACATACTATACTATGACTTTTTCGACATACTATACTATGACTTTTTTCGATGTACTATACTATGACTTTTTCGACATACTATACTATGACTTTTTACCACATACTATACTATAACTTTTTCACTTACTATACTATGACTTTTTCGATGTACTATACTATGACTTTTCCGACATACTATACTGTGACTTTTTTTCGACATTCTTTACTATGACATTTTCTGACATACTATGTCTTTTTTCGACATGCTATACCATGACTTTTTTCGACATACTATACTATGACTATTTTATCACTTTTTTCGACATACTATACTATGACTATTTTATCACTTTTTTCGACATACTATACGATGACTTTTTTTCGACATGCTATACCATGACTTTTTTTGACACACTATAGTATGACTTTTTTCGATGTACTATACTATGACTTTTTTCAACATACTATACTATGACTTTTTTTGATGTACTATACAATGACTTTTTTAAAAATATTATACTGACTTTTTTCGATGTACTATACTATATCTTTTTTCAACATACTATACTATGACTGTTTTCGATGTACTATACTATGACTTTTTTCAACATACTATACAATGACTTTTTTTCGACAAACTATACTATGACTTTTTTCGATGTAGTATACTATCACTTTTTTCAACATACTATACTATGACTTTTTTCGATGTAGTATACTATGACTTTTTTCAATTTCTTTCGACATACTATTGTTAAGACAATTATGTTTTCAAGGAATAGACAGAGACAAGGGAAATATCACAGAGTTCCTTTACATGCAAGTTGAGCCCAAATTCTAGCATTTACAGGAAAGCACAAAATTTGTCTGATGCAAAAGTGATTTACAGCTGCTTTTGTAATACAAAGTTGATGTTCTGTCTGGTCAGCCTGGGCATCTCCTCCGATTGCCCTGTGCTCTGGAACGTCCTGTGCCCTTCACAAGGTCAGTCAGTAGTGTCTCACTTTTGGACATAGGCCTACTATACATGACTTTTTTCGACATGCTATACTATGACTTTTTTCGATGTACTATACTATGACTTTTTTCGACATGCTACACTATGACTTTTTTCGATGTACTATACTATGACTTTTTTCAATGTACTATACTATGACTTTTTTCGATGTACTATACTATGACTTTTTTGATGTACTATATTATGCCTTTTTTCGACATACTATACTATGACTTTATTCAACATACTATACTATGACTTTTTTCGATGTACTATGCTATGACTTTTTTCAACATACTATACTATGACTTTTTTTGATGTACTATACAATGACTTTTTTCAAAATATTATACTGACTTTTTTCGATGTACTATACTATATCTTTTTTCAACATACTATACTATGACTGTTTTCGATGTACTATACTATGACTTTTTTCAACATACTATACTATGACTTTTTCGACATACTATACTATGACTTTTTTCGATGTACTATACTATGACTTTTTCAACATACTATACTATGACTTTTTCGATGTACTATACTATGACTTTTTTCAATTCTTTACATACTATTGTTAAGACAATTATGTTTTCAAGGAATAGAGACAATGAAATATCACAGAGTTCCTTTACATGTTGTTTCCAATTCTAGCATTTACAGGAAAGCACAAAATTTGTCTGATGCAAAAGTGATTTACAGCTGCTTTTGTAATACAAAGTTGATGTTCTGTCTGGTCAGCCTGGGCATCTCCTCCGATTGCCCTGTGCTCTGGAACGTCCTGTGCCCTTCACAAGGTCAGTCAGTAGTGTCTCACTTTTGGACATAGGCCTACTATACATGACTTTTTTCGACATGCTATACTATGACTTTTTCGATGTACTATACTATGACTTTTTCGACATACTATACTATGACTTTTTCGATGTACTATACTATGACTTTTTCAACATACTATACTATGACTTTTTCGACATACTATACTATGACTTTGATGTACTATATTATGACTTTTTCGACATACTATACTATGACTTTATTCAACATACTATACTATGACTTTTTTCGATGTACTATACTATGACTTTTTCGACATACTATACTATGACTTTTTTCATGTACTATACTATGACTTTTTTCGATGTACTATACTATGACTTTTTTCAACATACTATACTATGACTTTTTTCGATGTACTATACTATGACTTTTTCGACATACTATACTATGACTTTTTTCGACATACTATACTATGACTTTTTTCGATGTACTATACTATGACTTTTTCGACATACTATACTATGACTTTTTTCGACATGTACTATACTATGACTTTTTACCACATACTATACTATGACTTTTTCGACATACTATACTATGACTTTTCCACATACTATACTATGACTTTTTCGACATACTATACTATGACTTTTTCATGTACTATACTATGACTTTTGATGTACTATATTATGACTTTTTTCGACATACTATACTATGACTTTTTCAACATACTATACTATGACTTTTTTATGTACTATATACTATGACTTTTTTCGATGTACTATACTATGACTTTTTTCGATGTACTATACTATGACTTTTTACATACTATACTATGACTTTTTTACATACTATACTATGACTTTTTTACATACTATACTATGACTTTTTTGACATACTATACTATGACATTTTTGATATACTATGACTTTTTTCGACATACTATACTATGACTTTTTCGACATACTATACTATGACTTTTTCGACATACTATACTATGACTTTTTTCGATACTA
The DNA here is from genome assembly GCA_013375575.1 of Percina caprodes. NCBI lineage: Eukaryota > Metazoa > Chordata > Actinopteri > Perciformes > Percidae > Percina > Percina caprodes. Next base: position 4,160,937 of record JABXJD010000028.1, on the reverse strand, counting down.
TACTATGACTTTTTCAATGTACTATACTATGACTTTTTCAATGTACTATACTATGACTTTTTTGATGTACTATTATGTTTTTTCGACATACTATACTATGACTTTTTCAACATACTATACTATGACTTTTTTCGATGTACTATACTATGACTTTTTCGACATACTATACTATGACATTTTTCACATACTATACTATGACTTTTTCGATGTACTATACTATGACTTTTCAACATACTATACTATGACTTTTTCGATGTACTATACTATGACTTTTCAATGTACTATACTATGACTTTTTCGACATACTATACTATGACTTTTTCGATGTACTATACTATGACTTTTTCGACATACTATACTATGACTTTAATCAACGTACTATACTATGACTTTTTCCACTTACTATACTATGACTTTTTCGACATACTATACTATGACTTTTTACCACATACTATACTATGACTTTTTTCGACATACTATACTATGACTTTTTCGATGTACTATACTATGACTTTTTGATGTACTATATTATGACTTTTTTTCGACATACTATACTATGACTTTATTCAACATACTATACTATGACTTTTTTATGGACTATATACTATGACTTTTTCGATGTACTATACTATGACTTTTTCGATGTACTATACTATGACTTTTTTACCATACTATACTATGACTTTTTTACCATACTATACTATGACTTTTTTACCATACTATACTATAACTTTTATTGACATACTATACTATGACATTTTTGACATACTATACTATGACTTTTTTGACTGTTGTGTCTCAGTTTTGAGACAGGCCTACTATACATGACTTTTTCGACATACTATACTATGACTTTTTCGATGTACTATACTATGACTTTTTCGACATACTATACTATGACTTTTTCGATGTACTATACTATGACTTTGATGTACTATATTATGCCTTTTTCGACATACTATACTATGACTTTATTCAACATACTATACTATGACTTTTTTATGTACTATATACTATGACTTTTTCGATGTACTATACTATGACTTTTTGACATACTATAATATGACATTTTTGACATACCATACTATGACATTTTTGACATACTTTACTATGACGTTTTCAGATATACTATGACATTTTTCGACATATTATACTATGACTTTATTCAACATACTATACTATGACTTTTTTCAATGTACTATACTATGACTTTTTTCGACATACTATACTATGACTTTTTTTGATGTAGTATACTATGACTTTTTTCGATGGACTATACTATGACTTTTTTCAACATGCTACACTATGACTTTTTTCGATGTACTATACTATGACTTTTTTGATGTACTATATTATGCCTTTTTTCGACATACTATACTATGACTTTATTCAACATACTATACTATGACTTTTTTCGATGTACTATACTATGACTTTTTTCCACTTTTTTCGACATACTATACTATGAATTTTTTCGATGTCCTATACTATGACTTTTTTCGATGTACTATACTATGACGTTTTTTACCATACTATACTATAACTTGTTTTGATATACTATCCTATGACATTTTTTGACATACTATACCATGACTTTTTTCAACAGAGTATACTATGCCTTTTTTCGACAGAGTATACTATGACTTTTTTCGACATACTATACTATGACTATTTTCGACATACTATACTATGACTTTTTTCGATGTACTATACTATGCCTTTTTTCGACATACTATACTATGACTTTAATCAACGTACTATAGTATGAGGTTTTTACCACTTACTATACCAAGACTTTTTTCGACGTACTATACTATGAAATTTTCCCACTTTTTTTCAACATACTATACTATGATTTTTATCAACATGCTATATATACTATGACTTTTTCGACATACTATACTATGACTTTTTACCACATACTATACTATGACTTTTTTGACATACTATACTATGACTTTTTGATGTACTATACTATGACTTTTTGATGTACTATATTATGCTTTTTGACATACTATACTATGACTTTATTCAACATACTATACTATGACTTTTTCGATGTACTATACTATGACTTTTTCGACATACTATACTATGACTTTAATCAACATACTATACTATGAGGTTTTTACCACTTACTATACTATGACTTTTTCGACATACTATACTATGAAATTTTCCCACTTTTTCAACATACTATACTATGATTTTTATCAACATGCTATATATACTATGACTTTTTTCGACATACTATACTATGACTTTTTACCACATACTATACTATGACTTTTTTGACATACTATACTATGACTTTTTTGATGTACTATACTATGACTTTTTTGATGTACTATATTATGCTTTTTTCACATACTATACTATGACTTTATTCAACATACTATACTATGACTTTTTCGATGTACTATACTATGACTTTTTTCGACATACTATACTATGACTTTTTTCGATGTACTATACTATGACTTTTTTCGATGTACTATACTATGACTTTTTTCAACATACTATACTATGACTTTTTTCGATGTACTATACTATGACTTTTTCGATGTACTATACTATGACTTTTTCGATGTACTATACTATGACTTTTTTCGACATACTATACTATGACTTTTTCGATGTACTATACTATGACTTTTTCGATGTACTATACTATGACTTTTTCGACATACTATACTATGACTTTTTCGATGTACTATACTATGACTTTTTCGATGTACTATACTATGACTTTTTCAACATACTATACTATGACTTTTTCGATGTACTATACTATGACTTTTTCGATGTACTATACTATGACTTTTTCGACATACTATACTATGACTTTTTCGATGTACTATACTATGCTTTTTTCGACATACTATACTATGACTTTAATCGACATACTATAGTATGAGGTTTTACCACTTACTATACTAAGATTTTTTCACATACTATACTATGACGTTTTTACCACATACTATACTATGACTTTTTCGACATACTATACTATGACTTTTTCGACATACTATACTATGACTTTTTGATGTACTATATTATGCTTTTTCGACATACTATACTATGACTTTTTTCAACATACTATACTATGACTTTTTTATGTACTATATACTATGACTTTTTTCGATGTACTATACTATGACTTTTTTGATGTACTATATTATGCTTTTTTTCGACATACTATACTATGACTTTATTCAACATACTATACTATGACTTTTTTCGATGGACTATACTATGACTTTTTTCGACATACTATACTATGACTTTTTTCGATGTAGTATACTATGACTTTTTTCGATGTACTATACTATGACTTTTTTCAACATGCTACACTATGACTTTTTTCGATGTACTATACTATGACTTTTTCGATGTACTATACTATGACTTTTTCGATGTACTATACTATGACTTTTTTCGACATACTATACTATGACTTTTTTCGATGTACTATACTATGCCTTTTTTCGATGTACTATACTATGACTTTTTTCGACATACTATACTATGACTTTTTTCGATGTACTATACTATGACTTTTTTCGATGTACTATACTATGACTTTTTCAACATACTATACTATGACTTTTTTCAATGTACTATACTATGACTTTTTCGATGTACTATACTATGACTTTTTTCGACATACTATACTATGACTTTTTTCGATGTACTATACTATGCCTTTTTTCGACATACTATACTATGACTTTAATCGACGTACTATAGTATGAGGTTTTTACCACTTACTATACCAAGACTTTTTCGACATACTATACTATGACGTTTTTACCACATACTATACTATGACTTTTTCGACATACTATACTATGACTTTTTCGATGTACTATACTATGACTTTTTGATGTACTATATTATGCCTTTTTCGACATACTATACTATGACTTTATTCAACATACTATACTATGACTTTTTTTATGTACTATATACTATGACTTTTTTCGATGTCCTATACTATGACTTTTTTCGATGTACTATACTATGACGTTTTTTACCATACTATACTATGACTATTTTTACCATACTATACTATGACGTTTTTTACCATACTATACTATAACTTTTATTGACATACTATACTATGACATTTTTGACATACTATGTCTTTTTTTGACATACTGTACTATGATTTTTTTTCGATATACTCTGACATTTGTCGACAGAGTATACTATGACGTTTTTTACCACATACTATACCATGACATTTTTTGACGTAGTATGCTATGACATTTTTTGACATACTATACTATGACTTTTTTCGACATACTATACTGTGACTTTTTTATCACTTTTTTCGACATACTATACTATGACTTTTTTCTACATAACTTTTTTTGACAAAACATACTATGACCTTTTCAACATGCCATATTATTTCTTTTTTTGACATAATATACTTTCTCATGACTCATTTCTACATACTATAATATGGCTTTTTTATCACATTGTTTTGCATACTAAACTATGAATTTTTCATCATTTTTTTCTACATACTATACTATGAATTTTTTATCACTTTTTTCAACATACTATACTATGCCATTTCAAACAAGGAAATTAGCTCAAATGGTAGAGTGCTTGCTTAGCATGCGAGAGGTAGCGGGTTCAAGGCCCGCATTCTCTGGATAGCTTTAGATTTCATGACTTACTATGACTTTTATCAACATACTATGCTATGTCTATTTCATGACTTTTTTCGACATACTATACTATGACTTCTTCGACACACCATACCATGTCTTTTTTGTGACTTTTTTCAATATACTATACTATAAAGTTCTGAACAGGGGAATTAGCTCAAATGGTAGAGTGCTTGCTTAGCATGTGAGAGGTAGCGGGATCAATGCCTGCTTTCTCCAGATGTTTTTAATTACTTCTTGTTGCTTTACAACAAAAATTTTAAATTTGGACTTTTCTGACATACTATACTATGACTTTTTTTGACATACTATACTATGACTTTTTTGACATGCTATACTATGACTTTTTCATGACTTCTTTCGACATTATACTACGACGTTTTCATGACTTTTTTTATCACTTTTTTCAACATACTATACTACGCCATTACAAACAGGGGAATTAGCTCAAGTAGTAGAGCGCTTGCTTGGCATGCGAGAGGTAGCGGGATCAATGTCCGCATTCTCCGGATGTCTTTAGATTTCATAACTATTTTCGACTTACAATGCTATGTCTTTTTCGTGACTTTTATCGACATACTATACTATGTCTTTTTCATGACTTTTTTCGACACACTATACCATGTCTTTTTGTGACTTTTTTTAATATACTATACTATGAAGATCTGAACAGGGGAATTAGCTCAAATGGTAGAGAGCTTACTTAGCATGCAAGAGGTAGCTTGATCAACACCTGCATTCTCCAGATGTCTTTAGGTTCTTTTTGTTGCTTTACAACAAAAAAACTAAACATTTGGACTTTTTTCGACATGCTATGCTATGACTTTTTCATGACTTTTCTTGACATACTATACTATGACTTTTTTTGACATGCTATACCATGACTTTTTTTCGATATACTATAGTATGACTTTTTTTCGATATACTATAGTATGACTTTTTTTGACATACTATACTATGATATTTTTCGACTACTATACTATGATTATTTCAATATACTCTGACATTTTTCGACATGCTATACGATGACTTTTTTTCGACATGCTATACCATGACTTTTTTCAACATACTATACTATGACTTTTTTTGATGTACTATACAATGACTTTTTTCAACAAACTATACTATGACTTTTTTTGATGTACTATACAATGACTTTTTTCACCAAACTATACTATGATTTTTTTCTATGTACTATACTATGACTTTTTTTGATGTACTATACAATGACTTTTTTCAAAATATTATACTATGGCTGTTTTCGACATACTATACTATGACTTTTTTCGATGTACTATACGATAACATTTTTCCACTTTTATTGACATACTAGACTATGAAATTTTTTGCCATATACTAGACTATGACATTTTCTCACATACTATTCTATGACTTTTTGATGTACTATACTATGACTTTTTTTGACATACTATACTATGACTTTTTTCGATGTACTATACTATGACTTTTTTCAACATACTATACTATGATTTTTTTTTATGTACTATACTATGACTTTTTCTGATGTACTACACAATGACTTTTTTCAACATACGATACTATGACTTTTTTCGATGTACTATACTATGACTTTTTCCAACGTACAATACTGTGACTTTTTTTCAAACATGCTATACTATGACATTTTTCGAATTGTATACTATGACTTTTTTCGACAAACTATACTATGACTTTTTTCGACATACTATACTATGACTTTTTTCGATGTAGTATACTATGACTTTTTTCGACATACTATACTATGAAGTTTTTACCACATACTATACTATAACTTTTTTCGACTTACTATACTATGACTTTTTCGATGTACTATACTATGACTTTTTCCGACGTACTATACTGTGACTTTTTTTCGACATGCTTTACTATGACATTTTCTGACATACTATGTCTTTTGTTGACATACTATACTATGATTTTTTTTCGATGTACTCTGACATTTGTCGACAGAGTATACTTTGACTTTTTTCGACATGCTATACCATGACTTTTTTCGACATACTATACTATGACTATTTTATCACTTTTTTCGACATACTATACTATGACTATTCTATCACTTTTTTCGACATACTATGCTATGACTTTTTTATCACTTTTTTCGACATACTATACAATGACTTTTTTCTTCATAACTTTTTTTGACAAACCATACTATGACCTTTTCAACATGCCATATTATTTCTTTTTTTGACATAATATACTTTCTCATGACTCATTTCTACATACTATACTATGACTTTTTTTTATCACTTTTTTGAACATACTATACTATGCCATTTCAAACAGGGATATTAGCTCAAATGGTAGAGCGCTTGCTTAGCATGCGAGAGGTAGCGGGATCAATGTCTGCATTCTCCGGATGGCTTTAGATTTCATAACTATTCTCGACTTACAATGCTATGTCTTTTTCATGACTTTTATCGACATACTATACTATGTCTTTTTCATGACTTTTTTCGACATACTATACTATGACTTTTTTCGACACACTATACCATGTCTTTTTGTGACTTTTTTTAATATACTATACTATGAAGATCTGAACAGGGGAATTAGCTCAAATGGTAGAGCGCTTGCTTAGCATGTAAGAGGTAGTTGGATCAAGGCCTGCATTCTCTGGATATCTTTAGATTTCATGACTTACAATGCTATGACTTTTATCAACATACTATACTATGTCTTTTTCATGACTTTTTTCGACATACTATACTATGACTTTTTTCGACACACCATACCATGTCTTTTTTGTGACTTATTTCAACATACTATACTATGACTTTTTGACATGCTATACTACGACTTTTTCATGACTTTTTTTGACATACTATACTATGACTTTTTTCGACACACTATACTATGACATTTCAAGCAGGGGAATTAGTTCAAATGGTAGAGTGCTTGCTTAGCATGCAAGAGGTAGCGGGATCAATGCCCACATTCTCCAGATGTCTTTTTCCTGACTTTTGTCGACATAATATACTATGTCTTTTATATCACTTTTTTCTACATACTATACTATGTCTTTTCTATCACTTTTTTCGACATACTATACTATGACTTTTTTATCACTTTTTTCGACATACCATACTATGACTTTTTTATGACTTTTTTCGACATACTATACTATGACTTTTTTCTACATAACTTTTTTTGACAAACCATACTATGACCTTTTCAACATGCTATATTATTTCTTTTTTTGACATATTATACTTTCTCATGAATCATTTCTACTTACTATAAAATGGCTTTTTCTCAAACAGGGGAATTAGCTCAAATAGTAGAGCGCTTGCTTAACATGCGAGAGGTAGCAGGATCAATGTCCGCATTCTCTGGATGTCTTTAGATTTCATGACTATTCTCGACTTACAATGCTATATCTTTTTCATGACTTTTATCGACATACTATATACTATATCTTTTTCATGATTTTTTTCAATATACTATACTATGAAGTTCAGAACAGGGGAATTAGATCAAATGGTAGAGCGCTTGCTTAGCATGCGAGAGGTAGCGGGATCTATACCTGCATTCTCCAGATGTTTTTACTTCTTGTTGCTTTACAACAAAAATTTAAAATTTGGACTTTTCTGACATATTCTCGACTTACAATGCTATGTCTTTTTCATGACTTTTTTCGACATACTATACTATGACTTTTTCATGACTTTTTTCGACATACTATACTATGATTTTTTCGACACACTATACCATGTCTTTTTTGTGACTTTTCTCAACACACTATACTATCACATTTCAAAGAGAGGAGTTAGCTCAAATGGTAGAGTGCTTGCTTAGCATGCAAGAGGTATCTTGATCAATGCCTGCATTCTCCAGATGTCTTTAGGTTCTTTTTGTTGCTTTACAACAAAAAACAAAAAATTTGGACTTTTTTCGACATCCTATGCTATGACTTCTTCATGACTTTTCTTGACATACTATACGATGACTTTTTTTCGACATGCTATACCATGACTTTTTTTGACACACTATACTATGACTTTTTTCGATGTACTATACTATGACTTTTTTCAACATACTATACTATGACTTTTTTTGATGTACTATACAATGACTTTTTTCAAAATATTATATTGACTTTTTTCGATGTTTTCAAGGAATAGACAGAGACAAGGGAATTATCACAGAGTTCCTTTACATGCAAGTTGAGCCCAAATTCTAGCATTTACAGGAAAGCACAAAATTTGTCTGATGCAAAAGTGATTTACAGCTGCTTTTGTAATACAAAGTTGATGTTCTGTCTGGTCAGCCTGTGCTCTGGAACGTCCTGTGCCCTTCACAAGGTCAGTCAGTAGTGTCTCACTTTTGGACATAGGCCTACTATACATGACTTTTTTCGACATACTATACTATGACTTTTTTCGACATGCTACACTATGACTTTTTTCGATGTACTATACTATGACTTTTTTCAATGTACTATACTATGACTTTTTTCAATGTACTATACTATGCCTTTTTTCAATGTACTATACTATGATGTTTTTCCACTTTTATTGACATACTAGACTATGACTTTTTGATGTACTATACTATGCCTTTTATACTATGACTTTTTTCGACATACTATACTATGACTTTTTTCGATGTACTATTCTATGACTTTTTTCGACATTCTATACTATGACTTTTTTCAATGTACTATAATATGCCTTTTTTTGACATACTATACTATGACTTTTTTCGATGTACTATACTATGACGTTTTTCCACTTTTATTGACATACTAGACTTTGAAATTTTTTGCCATATACTAAACTGTGAAATTTTTTTACATACTATTCTATGACTTTTTGATGTACTATACTATGACTTTTTTTGACATACTATACTATAACTTTTTTCGATGTAGTATACTATGACTTTTTTCGACATACTACACTATGACTTTTTTCGACATACTATACTATGACGTTTTTACCACATACTATACTATGACTTTTTTCGACATACGATACTATGACTTTTTTCGATGTAGTATACTATCACTTTTTTCAACATACTATACTATGACTTTTTTCGATGTAGTATACTATCACTTTTTTCAATTACTTTTGACATACTATTGTTAAGACAATTATGTTTTCAAGGAATAGATAGAGACAAGGGAATTATCACAGAGTTCATTTACAAGCAAGTTGAGCCCAAATTCTAGCATTTACAGCAAAGCACAAAATTTGTCTGATGCAAAAGTGATTTACAGCTGCTTTTGTAATACAAAGTTGATGTTCTGTCTGGTCAGGCTGGGCATCTCCTCCGATTGCCCTGCGCTCTGGAACGTCCTGTGCCCTTCACAAGGTCAGTCTGTTGTGTCTCAGTTTTGGAGATAGGCCTACTATACATGACTTTTTTCGACATACTATACTATGACTTTATTCAACATACTATACTATGACTTTTTTCGATGTACTATGCTATGACTTTTTTCGACATACTATGACTTTTTTCGATGTAGTATACTATGACTTTTTTCGATGTACTATACTATGACTTTTTTTAACATGCTACACTATGACTTTTTTCGATGTACTATACTATGACTTTTTCGATGTACTATACTATGACTTTTTTCGACATACTATACTATGACTTTTTTCGATGTACTATACTATGCCTTTTTTTGACATACTATACTATGACTTTAATCAACGTACTATAGTATGAGGTTTTTACCACTAACTATACCAAGACTTTTTTCGACGTACTATACTATGAAATTTTCCCACTTTTTTCAACATACTATACTATGATTTTTATCAACATGCTATATATACTATGACTTTTTTCAACATACTATATTATGACGTTTTTACCACATACTATACTATGACTTTTTTTGACATACTATACTATGACTTTTTTTGATGTACTATACTATGACTTTTTTGATGTACTATATTATGCCTTTTTTCGACATACTATACTATGACTTTATTCAACATACTATACTATGACTTTTTTCGATGTACTATACTATGACTTTTTTCGACATACTATACTATGACTTTTTTCGATGTAGTATACTATGACTTTTTTCGATGTACTATACTATGACTTTTTCAACATGCTACACTATGACTTTTTCGATGTACTCTACTATGACTTTTTCGATGTACTATACTATGACTTTTTTCGACATACTATACTATGACTTTTTTCGATGTACTATACTATGCCTTTTTTCGATGTACTATACTATGACTTTTTTCGACATACTATACTATGACTTTTTTCGATGTAGTATACTATGACTTTTTTCGATGTACTATACTATGCCTTTTTTCGATGTACTATACTATGACTTTTTTCGACATACTATACTATGACTTTTTTCGATGTAGTATACTATGACTTTTTTCGATGTACTATACTATGACTTTTTTCAACATGCTACACTATGACTTTTTTCGATGTACTATACTATGACTTTTTCGATGTACTATACTATGACTTTTTTCGACATACTATACTATGACTTTTTTCGATGTACTATACTATGCCTTTTTTCGACATACTATACTATGACTTTAATCGACGTACTATAGTATGAGGTTTTTACCACTTACTATACCAAGACTTTTTTCGACATACAATACTATGACTTTTTCGGATGTACTATACGATGACTTTTTTCGGTGTCCTATACTATGACTTTTTTCGATGTACTATACTATGACGTTTTTTACCATACTATACTATGACGTTTTTTACCATACTATACTATGACGTTTTTTACCATACTATACTATAACTTTTATTGACATACTATACTATGACATTTTTGACATACTATGCTATGACTTTTTTCAATGTACTATACTATGACTTTTTTCGACAGAGTATACTATGACTTTTTTTTGACATTCTATACTATGACATTTTTCGACATACTATGACTTTTTTCGACATACTATACTATCACTTTTTTCGACATAATATTCTCTGACTTTTTTCGACATTCTGTACTAAGACTTTTGTTCCACTTTTTTCTACATACTATACTATGACGTTTTTACCACATACTGTACTATGACTTTTTTCGACACACTATACTATGACTTTTATTGATGTACTATACTATATCTTTTTTTGACGTACTATACTATGATGTTTTTACCACATACTATACTACGACTTCTTTTGACACTATACTATGACTTTTTTTGATGTATTATACTATGACTTTAATCGACATACTATAGTATGAGGTTTTTACCACTTACTATACCAAGACTTTTTTCGACATACTATACTATGACTTTTTTCAATATACTATGACATTTTGCGATATGCTAGACTATGACTTTTTTCGACATACTAGACTATGAAGTTTTTCCACTTTTTTCGACATGCTATACTATGACATTTTCCAGCATACTATGACTTTTTTTGACATACTATACTATGACTTTTTTCAATGTACTATACTATGACGTTTTTTTACCATACTATACTAAAACTTATTTTGACATACTATACTATGACTTTTTTTGACATGCTATACTATGACATTTTTTGACATACTATACTATGACTTTTTTTGATGTATTATACTATGACTTTCATCGACGTACTATACTATGAGGTTTTTACCACTTACTATACCAAGACTTTTTTCGACATACTATACTAGGACTTTTTTTGACATACTATGACTTTTTTGACATACTATACTATGACATTTTTGACATACTTTACTATGACGTTTTCAGATATACTATGACATTTTTTGACATACTATACTATGACTTTATTCAACATACTATACTATGACTTTTTTCGATGTACTATACTATGACTTTTTTCGACATACTATACTATGACTTTTTTCGATGTATTATACTATGACTTTTTTCGATGTACTATACTATAACTTTTTTCAACATGCTACACTATGACTTTTTTCGATGTACTATACTATGACTTTTTTGATGTACTTTACTATGACTTTTTTCGACATACTATACTATGACTTTTTTCGACATACTATACTATGACTTTTTTCGACGTAGTATACTATGACTTTTTTCGATGTACTATACTATGACTTTTTTCAACATGCTACACTATGACTTTTTAATCCCCTTTTTTTTACAAACTATTTTAAGACTTTTTGTCCACTTTTTGGACATACTAAACCATGACTTTTTCTTCACTTTTTTCAGTAGCAGGCGTGTAGTCAGTAATGTACCAGCAAGACAAATATTAAAATGTATGTAAAAAAAAGTGATACTAACAAAAATAGTTGTGTGTTATAACATAATGGAAATAACGTTTCTGTTAGGGAGTGGCTGCTCAGCCACTTAATAGAATTGGTACCCCAACGGAACCTCTCCATGAGGAACGGGAAAACCCCACACAAAACGCTTAAACAAAATAAAAAAATAAATAAAGACAGTTGACAAACGTTTTTGATCTCACCAAAAGTAAGGGGTGTAATACGATTATACCACCTGGAGCCAGCAAAAAGCGCAGCTTGTGGAAGAGACAAAAAATGTTGTTGCGGCTGGACTTCATATTAATCAGTAGTTATAGTTCCTGATGTGGTTCTTACTTGTTGTTAGATGTAGCTGTATTTCAAAATGTAAAGCTTTTGAAGGGAACAAACTAATTGAATATATTTTGCACTGTTGCATAATTTGTTCATCTTATATTGGATTGACTGGGCTGGATATCTGTGATTTGGATATGATGGTGTATTATTTAAGGTTATGTGCTTAAAGGAAGTACATCTTCAAATATGTTTTGGCTGATCAGGCTTATAGTAAGAGCTTTCATGGACGTAAACCTGAGCAGTAAAAACAAGTCTGATTCTGGTCTGTCAGTCTTATCGAACATCCACTGCCACTGTAGGGTTTTTTTTTTTACTTGCAGGGAGTGGCTCACGTGGTTGCTTTACCTTGATGCGCTGCTGACACCATGTGGCCGACGCAGTAACTGCAATGAGGTGGGGGCCCATAAGGTTGGCCTGTGTGAAAGATTCTGTAACTGTGTACCGAAGTGCCCAAACAACACATTTATCACTGGCAGACGGTCCCGCTCCCCTCCTAGTGTACCGAATTGATGAACCATCAACTCAAGTTTCATCACGCTCACTTTATATTGATAAAGCAATCATGCATGGCCTTTTTTCTGTGTATCACTGTTTCCCCACTCTCAAGACAAATGGGGTGTCAGAATGATGTTTTTCCCCCACACTTCTGCTGTGAAGAGGATGTGGGCCCCACATGGAGGGCCAGGGTGGGTTTCTGTAGGAAATAATGTCACAGCTCAAGTTGAGAGATTCTGAGAATATAGGTGGGTCAAGGACGTGACGCCCATTTTTCGTGTCTATGAGGGTAAATTAAATTTAAATAAATTCAATTTAAAAAAAACGGACAAATTATGTCAATACATACTTTTTCGAGGCCATATTTTAAAGAGTTTGGTTTTAATCAATTTTAAGAGAATAATTGGACGATAATGACAAAAGTGTGGTGTAACCGTCAAATCTTTGTACCAACATTTTTAGCTTGCCTAAAACAGGCAAATTTCTTAATAAAAGATCCCATAAACTACTTTGGCATTAACCTAAATTAAAGGTTATTATACGAATTTACAATATAATTTGAAATGATGCTTATATTTATTTTAATAATTTAGGGAATACTGTCAGTCATGCTAGCTTCTTCAAATGTCAAGGTAGTGGAACTGTTATGGTTTGGGGTTTTTGTTGGGATTATTTTTCCTTTTTTTGGCCTCCTTGTGTTTTTGTCCTAGTTTCGTGTGACTGGTCTTGTCTCGTGTTCCCTGGTGAGTGTCTGTTTCCTGTTTTATTTTGGTAGTCTGGTTTCCTGTCTTGTCTTGTCTTGTCTAGCTTTGCTTTGTTTGTCTGATTGTCCTGCCCGCCCTAATGTGGTTCACCTGATGTCTCACCTGTTCCCCATTACCTCGTTACCTTGTGTATTTAACCTCTATGTTCCCTTTATCTAGTGCTTGATCATTTTGTGTCATTGCTGTCCGACGTCGAGTTCCTCCTTCATGTGAGTTTTATTGCCCGTGTTCCGGCCCTCCCTGTGAGTCTTTCCTGGTTTTCCCTCGTGAGTTTTTCCCTGTGGAGTTTTCCCGTTTGTCATCGCCTTCCTTGTGCCTGTTTTGGTTTTGGAACTTTTGGATTTTTGCCTTTTTCTCTCCGTTTTTGTTATCAATAAAAGTTGTTTTGAAGCTCGCTCCTGCCTGCTGCTTTCTGCATTTGGGTCCTCACCTCACCCCCCTACCATAACAGGAACCACCATTCAAGGTGCCATTTTGTTAAAATCAGCACACCACATGACAGGAAATCATATCAACATATATAAGGACCCCTGATCAACATAACTGCTGCATCACAAGGTTAATAACTCTCTGATAAATATAAGTTAAGATATTTTTAAGTTTAGTTGTTTGGTTAACATGTCAAATGGTATGACCCAAGTAAAACATTGAAAAACATTATTTAAAAAAAATTAGTATTTAGTGTAAAAATTATGTTTGGTTATTTACCATTATAAAGCCTGACAAATTTGATTTTACATTAAAATGTCAAACGGTGACTCCTATTACAAGCCGCTCAATTTTTGGCCAATTTTAACTAGTTAAGTTACTGATTCAAGATGCTATATGAAGATAGATTATTTAGCTTGGCTAGAGTAAATCATCATAGTGCAATGCCTTTGAGTTTAAAAAACGTTTTAGCCTTAAATTAAAATGTATATATCATTCCTTTGCAATGTTACAATAATTTCTTAACAATTTCATAAAATAGAATGAGACAGTTGAACTGTGACCCCTAATGTGGTACAAGAACAGGAGCTTTAAAATACTTAAAACATATTAAAAATGCTGTTTAAAGTTTATCAAATTGAATTCAAATAAATGCACCAGAATAATTTGATTTAATTTTATGCTCATTTTCAGGTTCATAATTGTATTTAGAGGTTGTACCAGAATAGGTTTACATGGTTTAATTTTCAAAAAAACACCATATTTTTGTTGTACTGCACATTGTTGCAGCTCGTCTTTTCACCCTGTGTGTTGAGCTCTCTGTTTTAGTTACAGAGTGAGGCATCACACTTCTGTTCCATCTTTGTTGGGAGTCGCCCGTGCAGTAGCTAGGTAAGGACTACTACTACTTTGGGGTGGACTTTGGGCTTTTTCACTTTGTAAATATATGACATGCCAAAAAGCATAATATGAGCTCTCTAACTGTAAATATGTTAAATGAGATGCACAACCCAACAGACTTGCTTCTCCCTCTTTCTCACACACAAACACTCTGTTCACACATACACACACACAATTTAAGCTGATAGTTGTTTAATGTAATCTAATGAGTTTGAAATATATATTTAAATATTTGTCACTGAAATTAAAAAGTTACTACTTTGACTGCAGATCTCGATAGTGTCACAAGGTTTTTGACTAGACGAAGCATCACGTCAGGTGGTGTAACTGGTTTGTGTCAAATGGGGTAACCAGTATTCTTCTTGAAAATATGATAATGTGCAGGTAAATTAATGTTTGATAAAATGTAATACTCTACTCCACTGTAAAAACTTTTTAAGACTTTTTACACAATTTGTCTAAGATTAATATTTCAAATGAAATATGTACAATAACTAAACTCAAGGATGCCTTTAAAAAAGCTTTTTCAAAGTTTTTATATTTTCTCATCGTGCCAACCCTTATTTGTCATTGACCCAGTATGCATTTGCTCAGTGACAATTACACGGAGCAGATAATGAATTACCTTCAAAAAATTTCTAAATATATAGAAAACTATGAACCAACCAGTAAACATGACTCTGAAACATCTCCAAAGCTCCATCTTCTTTTTTTTTTTTTTAAATTAATTCTTCTACAGTATACAAATATTCACACACAAAATGTTTGCAAAAAAACACTAATGTCTCGTAAACATTCATATATCCTTGTCTTGCAGTTTTGTCTTCTATTTCCTTCATGGTGTGCTGCATTGCCACAATCTTCTAAATATATATTTTTTTCTTTTAAAACAGAAGCCACTGGATCCTTGTGTCATCCTGTCACCTTGTACATGACAACCCCCCGACATTTCATCGTGTCACCCCCATCGTGTTAAACTGCAGCAGGGACAGCCAGGTCCGGGATGAAGGGATGAAGGCAGAAATCACAGTGTGAAGCAGGAGCTCTTGACATCAGTGCGCTCGGTGCGGGCCCAGAGGTGAGGATTAGGAACGGGACTGTATTGCATGGGTCTGCTTCGAGCTTAGTGTGTGGTGGTGGGGGGAGGGGGGGGGCAGGTGTTGGTGTATCAACCAGATCTGGATCATACAGTTCCACTAATTAACAGATAATTCTTAGTGTTTGTCTTAAAAAAAATAGTAATAATAAAAATACGTGAGGCAAAGATGGTAAGGGGACAAATAGACAGTACAGCAGACGCTGTGTTAATTCCTGGCACGTGTATCCTTAAATGTGGCATTAACATGGCACTCCAATCACAAAAATAATTATTTGCACAAAAAATCTGACCAAAATCTGGTAGTGACACCAAATGTTACAAGGAGACAGGGTATTTAAGACAAAGAATGGAAATGGTATGTTGGTATGGCTACAGGACACAGTAAATCAAGTATTAAGGGACAGCTAGATTACTGGTGCGGGTTAAATCTGCATATTCAATCAACTTTTTTCAGTAAAGATCAGTTCATACAGTAAGAACCCCCACCAATTTAAATCTCAATTCAAAAACATCTATAATAACATAATCGTGTGAAAACAAAGTGTGTATATATATATATATATATATATATATATATATACACACACTGTATATACTGTATATATTATATATATATACTGTATATATATATATATATACTGTATATACAGTATATATTATATATATATACTGTATATATATATATACTGTATATATTATATATATATATATACTGTATATATTTATATATATTGAAAGATCAATAAGTAGTGGCATTGAAGACGCATCAGATAATTTTGGCTCTGGCATTATGTGCTGCATCTCCACTGTCGCTGCCCATGTATTTCTCTCATCTCTATATCTTTATTCAATATGTACTCCGCAAGCAGCGGCTCTTTCCCAAAATACCAGGAAAGCAATAGTGCAACAAACTTAGCAGTTTTTTTTTGTTTTTTTTTACGAAGGAAATCAATCAAGTACATGAGTTAGGGACCTTAAACACTTGGCAAGATGCAATCCATAATTTGAAGGGAGAGGACTAGCAAGGATACTTTGGAAAGAAATTGTCAAAATTGTGTTTTTAAGAAATCTTATGACCTGTATTCCTTGGTATATGCATGTGTTGCTGTCACTACTGAAAGTGTGATTTGAATACTTTCAGTAGGAACAGTAAACATCATTCTGTCCTAAACAATACACATTTATGGACTTCACCCTTAGACCCTTACACACAGTGACTTTTTGGTTCAAACCAAAATTATTAAAAAACAGTGAACAGGTCATGTGTTTTGGCTGTTTGGATGACAACTATCATGACCTTTGACCTTTCATTGACTTTTCCTTGACCTTTGCAGGTTTCCCTGTGAGGCTATGAGTGAACTAAATAAAAAGGCATTATTGAAAAATAAGGCTACCAGTCTGAGGCGTTTAATGGCACACAGACTGAGCTACATTCCATCTTTGATAATAAAAAGAAAATATGAGAGAAAATTCAATGTTTAAGCTTACAGTGATGTCCATTTTTTAGTATTAGGGCTAAAACAACTCTTTATATTTAATTTCTCTCTCATACACTATCTCACTCTGCAGATTTTACTTTTTCTTCTTAAATAAGCTTTTGATTTTAGAGGACGAGCGCTTGATTTTCTCTCCATTGTCGCTGGAGTCCTGGGAGGAGGTGCTCTGGAGCTTGGTTTCCCTTCCCACGCTCCGGCCCTCCGAGTCCAAGGAGGTAAGAGACGGGTTACGCCCCACATTGGGCATCATGCTCGCGGGCAGCTGGCCGTAGCTGTAGGACTTCTCCAGGATGCCGTTGTACATGCCCTTGCCCGTGGGAGAGGTGACGCTCCCTTGTGAGAAGGTTAGACTTTGGGACTCGGGTATAATGCGGGTGAGGTCGGGCGAGCCTCTTTGTGCAAAAGGTTGGTGCTCCAAGGCCGGGGAAGGCGAGGTGGAGGGTGGGCCGGAGGGGGTGGGGGCTGGAGTGGGAGGAGGAGGCGTGGAGTCCCTGAGACTGCTGCTGCTGCTGCTGCTGGTGTGGGACGTGGTGGTGTTTGATGCAGGAAGCTCCGAGCTCTGGCTGAACAGCAGCAGCTCCTCGCGGGATATCTTGCGGTACAGGGTGTCCGAGCCCGGTGTGCAGGGGTTGTGCAGCTGCTTTCGGCCCATAGAGGAGTTGAGAGAGTCTGTGTCGGAGCTACCCTCCTGAGCCGATTCCCTGAGAGAGGAGTACAGAAGTACCACAGTCACAACAGGCAAACGATTAAGAGCAATAAATAGTTTCCTAAATAATAAAAAGTTAGAGGTTAGCGTGGCCCTCCATTTACAGCTCGCCAAGGAGCAAAATCTGAAAAATAATCATGTGAATTTAACTTGCTCATTTCATTTTAACTGGTATGGGTAATATTATTAGGCCAACTGCACATTTTTTAAGGAAATTATATTTTATATATATATATATATATATATATATAAACCGAAGAAGGAGACGCAATTTCGTGGTGGCCTTGTGTCTGTGTGTTTTAACACGTTTAACACATAATCAAATTACCATAAACTATTTAACAAAACACTTGGAGCTAGTAAATTTTTTTTACAGCACAGGAGCACTAGTCGGACTCTGGGGACATTATGTGCGGTGTAGTCTCCTGTGTGCTCTGTATTTCATGAGAACTTGGAGATGACCGGGTACATACTGTACACAATGCACAGAGGGCTGTAGATAGCTGGTCCCAAAGCAAACTAAATTTGTTATAAAGTACCGAGATTCTGTGGCATTTCTGAATATTGAGAGGCTGAAATTATATTTTGTCCTATTATTACATTATGTAATATTAATGGCTATAACCTGGCGTATACTACAGTAAGTATTGGGCATCAATTTCCAAGAGCTGTAGGTGCTCAAGACCTCAAAGTTACATTTAAAACGATTAAAAATCTTGCTGTTTTTTTTTTGTTATACTAAATGTTTTTTTGTTAGTTACTGACAACCATTTGTCATGCATTTAACATGAATATAACTTTTTGAGTTTTCTTGGGGTTTAGTCTGTTCTGACACATTAGTAAGGCAAATTGTGGACAAACTGCAGGAATTAAAGGTGACAGAAGATCCTGCATTCACAAGCTCTTGCTAATTAATTATGTTAGACATCAACTAATTACGGTGCCGGTTCCAGTAGAGGTAATTCATGCATCCTCCAGATACTAGATGGCACCCGGTAGCAAATGCCGCCGTGTAACCTCCAAGCCTAAAGCATCAGTGTGAATGTCTGAATAAAACACCTGTGAGTCCAAACTGTAAAACCATTCCGCGCGCCGGCCATCTACATACCCTCCTATCCGAGCTGAACATGATATGTTCGCGTCTGCCTCGTGGCGATAGGAGAGGGACGAGCTGGCCATGGACAGCAGGTCGGGGTCTGGGGACATCATTGAGGACTGCGGAGAGCTCAGCAGGCTCCGGCGGGAACGGCACAAGCTGCTGCTGCGGTTCAGCGAGGGTCGGATCATTGTGGCCGCTGGGGAAAAGTCCAGGAGGAGAAAACAGTTATTTCATTTTATTTTACTACACTTGTCTGTATTCATTTATGCTATTGCAAAATCTACTGTCGTCTCACTCACATGTAAACTGTGGAATGATGGGAGGCGTGTCCTCGTCCAGGTCATCCACTCCTCCTGCGATGGGGTAGGGAGGCACCGAGACTCGCGGCATGACCACCCAGCTGTGGTCCGAGTAGAGGCTGGCCGTCAGGCTCGGCAGCCCCGAGTTATTGACCACAGGGAAGTTGCAAAGCTTCTCAATCTGCTGCCAGCGGTGCAGCCGCTCCCTCAGGCACGCCGTTACCTCTGACAAGGCTTTCCTAAAAAAACACTAGTGAGTGAGGAGGTGGTACTGTACACTTATTGTATCAAGCAAACATTAGAGTGATCCTGTTTCAGACCCAGCAAGAAGCCGTCTTCCGTGCGCCGTGCGTGCGTGCGTGTGTGTGTGTGTGTGTGTGTGTGTGTCTGTTTCTTACTTTGCTTCTAGTATCTTGTGGTCCACCTCATCCAGCGACGAGCTGTGGGCTACGTGAAGGGTTCCGAATACAGAACCTCTTTTCTTTTTTATTTTCTCTGCCTGATAAAAAAAAAAAAGCACAAGACATTTATCTATTATAATTAGTCAGAAGTAATTCAATTATAAATTTAAGGGTTCCTGATACTGTTGTTTTTGTATCAAATGGAATCTGCATCTATAACCAGGTGGAAAAGCCGGGCATGGCCCCAAAGAATTCTTCCATAACCCGGACTAATGAGGCGCTCAGCTTTGTAAACAGCTCTTCAACAGGAACGTGGCTGATGTCAACTCATTAATCAAAAAAGCAATCTGTTTTTAGTCCATCCCAACTTGAAGGTTTGATGTGTATTTGCAGTCCAAGTTTGGCAAGAAAGTAAGATAAATAAACTTAATTTGGCTACATTAAAAAAAACTAATTATTATTATTATATTAATTCTGCTGTTAATGCCAGAATAAAACATAGTTATATTTATCATGCTTATTTTTACCTGTTGACTTAGAAATAATTTAAGTTTGAAATGCATCCAATGCCTTGAAATGTGATTAAAACACATTTCAAATTCACATTCTCCATTTCTCCATTTTAGTTGTTCAGCTGAAGACTGGAACCTCCTCACTCTTCAGTTGACCAGACGAAATATTACGCTAGTAATATTTTTAAACTACTTTCACTGTTATGACACTGCTTTTAAACAATACTGGCTGTCTATGAGAGAGCAGACTAATGTGCAGAGCTCTCCCTGCAGCCCAGCACTTGATAGTACCAGTAAACATGATTCAGAGCTCTGTTACGATGTGGAGACAAAAAGAGATGAGCAAGGCACCGCTCTGTGTACTTTAGTTTGTGAAAGCGATGAGGGTAGGGTCTGATTTTGGCAGCGTTGTATATTAAGTTGTCTCCTGCCAGTCAACACCCAGGACATAAAAGTCTCTTACAGCTATGGATATGTGTCTTAGAAAAGTCAAACCTAACGTAAGGTGATCTTTTCAATTTCACACAATTTTATTAACATTCAAAAAGCACCTGAAATCAAATACAGTCATTCCACAATTTAAATACAGTAACATTTTCTACTCAAGCTCTTTTCACTTGGTAATTTCCATGAGCATGCTGAACATCACATAAAGCTCAACACCTTGTCTCATGTGTAAAACCAAGCCTACCTGCTTTATAATCCTCTTATAATAAATGAAGTTACCTCGTCTTTTGCGATGCACAGCTGAAACTCAGCATTCTGTTTCTTGATGTTGTAGTATTGAACCTCCACCTCATGTGTGAGCTGGAGCCACTTCTGGAGAGCTTCAGGCACCGAGCGCTCCGAATGCATCTCCTTCTCTGCTCGCTTTAGGGCCTTTCGCACCTACACAGGAGCAACAAGCGCCCAGGGACGGGTTAAATTCTCCCACGAGATCATTGAGCAAATGCTCAGTGGGGTCAAATTTCAAATGAACTGCATGTACTGTGTAAAAATGAATCCAACCCTGGCTCGTCTGCGAGTCGAGAACTCATCACAGCGAGAACTCTCTCTGACATATACAGTAGTTGCTGTATTATTTATGTGATGAGAAATGGAAACATGTTGTGGTTATGCAAAGGAGGTATTTTGAGGAATTTAACAATAACATGAAATGTATCTTTTTATTTTAAGGTGTTCTAGCAGCATTAATGAATACATTTACATTGATATACAGTGAATATACTGGCCATTTCAGTAAAATATGTTGCATTTTAACACGGTGCATTTGATCTGTTTTCCCAGAGGCATTTAGGGGCAATAAGCAGTCTAGGAAGCCCTACCTGTACTAGCTCTTCCTCAGCATATTTGAGCCGGCTGAGTTCACATTCAGCGCCCTCTCGCAGCTCTCGAAGCCTGTGAGCCTCCGTTTTAGCCCCATTGATCTCATCCCTCATCTTCTGCTCGAGGTTCTGCTTCTCTACGGCCACCGTCCGGTTCTCCTCCTGAGCCTTTTCTAGCCTGGGAGATGAGAGGAAAAAGACAAAAGTCAAATGTTAAGAAGCAGAATTTCTACACAGAGTAGAGAAACTAAGAAAATGAAAATCTAAGCTCCATTTCCTTCCCTATCTTATCGCATACGTGCACATCTGAAATATTTGCTTCTCTTACCGGCTCTGCAGGTCTAAAGGCTTTGCTCAGCATTTTGCAGGCTCTCCAGATCCTTCATCATCTGAGAAATATGTACCTTGCTGCACTTGTTCTGCACATAGGCAAACCAGCAGCCCCCAACACCAATCACTATGGAAACCATCAGGACAAAGTCTTTCATCAAGTTATGTTGTGGACTCGGAGGGACAGAGGAACGGGAAACGACAGGTGGCTTTTAACAAATGCTGTTTCATGTTATTGTTCTGGCTGCAAAAATTGAGAGTATGGGCACAAGAAATGTCCACATTGTTATTCATGAATAGCAATGGTCTAATTTATATGTTTTTGGTTTTAAAAATACATTGCATACTTACGGAGAGGAGGGCCAAAAAGCACTGCATCTAGGGCCTTTAGGTTTAGTTTTTGTTTATGCCGCTGGTCTAATATCTTCAGCTGCATTGACATAAACGACGGTTCATTTGCCGCTATTCTGAAATATGAACAAAAGAAAAATCTGCATTGAATACTGAGTGACTTCCTACACAGTCAGATTTGAACAATTTAGTGTACAGTGTGCATTCGATTTGTCCTAAATGTTTGTCTGAAACTCCTTAGCTTTTTTTTAATGTGTTGTGACAGAATTTCTTTTAACTTTAGCGCATGGTTGTAACCTTATGTAATGATAAACTATGTGGATGGTGTTAAACGTTATAGTAACTGATATCAGTAATACCAATGTATCAGTATTTATATGATGATTAGAGTGTTGCAGTTTTAGGGAGTATTCACTAAGCCTACGGAAATGTTTCCAATTTATTAGGGTATTAACGAGGCGAGTGATCTGATTTGTAGAAGGTGCAGCTAAAAAAGACCTGATGCCAGTCTGTTTTGACACTAAAAGAATTTGAACACGAGAAAAAGTGTTCTCTGCTACTGAAATTGGAAGGGTGGTTAAAGAGCAAACACTTTTGGAACTGCAAGAGAATGGTTATTGCTTCAATCTCGTTGCACAGGTATTGCACATGTGTGTAATGACAATTAAGGCATACTTTCCATTCTATAAAAACTTCTGTGATTGAATGAGTTATATAAGAATAAATTCTTTACTTTATGTACCACCAACACCATCTTAAAGGCTCAGACAACATGGCAGCCTGTGGAAACTGTACCCCCTTGCTCTGACATCACATGAGTCAGTGCCAATGGGCCCTGTGGCGTAACATGAAACCCCTCAATAACCCCACCGCCCACTCCTCTGTCTACTCATGCCGTACATGCAGTTTGCAGCAAGTCATATTCCACAAGTGTCCCACCATGTCTGACTTTCTTCTGTGATGTCGGCACTGAGATTACTTTGTTAACAATTTCATCTTTACTAGGAATGTTGGGTATATTCTGCAAGCTTTGAAAGACTAAACTAAGACATTAGGATTAACTATACAGCGGGCAGGAAAAGTCAAGCACATCACTCTGGGGGAAAAAACTAAAACATTTACAGATTGCAATGTGACGACAAGTAATCTAGCCTTGAAAATAAAATGCCTACCGGCAGTAAGAAACTTTTTCTACTACAACAATAGAGGAACAAAGACACTGAGGTGAGCAATGTACCTGTCTTTTTCCCCATGTGTTCCCTTTTATGACCAGCAGTGGGCAGCATTAAACAGAGTAATGAAAACTGAAGGTGCCTTTGGGTATTGTAACAGAGATCATAATAGTGTTGCTGCTCATAAACACAGTCCGCTGCTCCCTAACAGCGAAGCAAAACATCTCATTTAGAGGCAAATAAATTACATAAAGCACTTGTAAGATCTGGCATTAAAATGCAGAACAATTCTAATGAATAGTTATCTTATTATCAGCGTCACTGAAGGAGAACAGGAATGCACTGCTCCTGTAAACGATGAAGTGAGTAAGACATTAGGCTCTTCTAATGTCTCTATTTTGTGCCTCCTCTTTTCTTCTGTCCTCCTGTCTGTGACCCGGAAATCGATCTGCGGGCGCCATCTTGATGGATGTCTCAATTCCATAAATGCATGTTCTCGCCCCACAAACCACACGTTCCCTCCACTCTGATTCAGCACATCTCCTGAAACCCCCCAGGACCAGGCTTCGTACTATGGCCGATCAGGCCTTTTGCTCAGCTGCTCCCAGGCTGTGGAATGCTCTCCCTAACCACCTGAGGACACCACACACTTTGGATGCTTTCAAATGCGGCCTTAAGACCAACCTTTTCAGCAGAGCTTTTGGCTGATTTCTTACCCCTGTCCTTGTCCTTTTGTTGGTTCTTTTAGTTGTAATACTTTTTTTCTCCTTATCATTTCTATGTCGCACTTTGAGATTTACTTAAAAATGAAGTGGGTTACAAATAAAATGTATTATTATTATTATTATTATTATTACAAACCGAGGTAAAGTGTTCCCTGTGACCCGGAAGTCCCGGAAGTGCTGTTCATACTGCGGCAGCTCCACCGACTCCTTCAGCCACTGCACTGTGTGATCCACCGTCCAGTTGTGGACTGAATCAGGAGACAGAAAAGGGAAACAATTAACATCATTACTTTGATGTCAAGCATTTCATCAAGAGCAACTCACAGAGTAACAGACGGTTAAAAATAAGTAGTGCTGGAAGAAATAATAATGTCCTTTACTTCAGTAAAAGTACCCATAAAAGAAAGTAAAAGTCCCTGTGACTGATACATTCTATTTTTATCACTAGGTAGGTTAACAAACACCGCCCACCACGAGCCTGGGTCTGTCCGAGGTTTCTTCCTAAAAGGAAGTTTTTCCTCGCCACTGTCGCACTGTTGCTTGCTCTGGAGGGAACTACTAGAACTGTTGGGTCCTTGTAAATTCTGGAGTGTAGTCTAGACCTACTCTATCTGGTCTAGACCTACTCTATCTGTAAAGTGTCTTGAGATAACTCTTGTTATGAATTGATACTATAAATAAAATTGAATTGAATTGAATTGAACAAATGCATCATTGCTTAAGCGGAATGCTGCTGTTGTCTCTGTCGAGTCAATGTGGAACTAGTTTTAACTACTTTATATACCATTAGGCAGTTTTATCCATTGGTTCCCAACCTAGGGGTTGGACCCCCTCCAAAGGTCATTAACAATATTTAAACAAATGTATACTTGTTTTTGAGGGCTTTCTTTAATCGTTGCTTTTATGAAATATTGTATTACCGCTTTGAACAGTAATTCAAATGAAACCATCTGAGACATTAAGAAGGAATCACTCTTTGGTAAAAGTACCTAAAGTAATCAAATAAATTATGTGGAATGGAAAGTACAATATGTTCCTCTGAAATGTTCTGGAGTTGGAGTAAATTGCATAAAACACTCAAGCAAAGTACATTAAAATTTGTACCTTAGTACAGCACTTACATTTGATCACAGATACACATTTTGTACCATTATTCTAAAACCAGCAAATGAGTGTGAGCCATTAAAGATGATAAAAACCTGAAGTTATCACCAATGTAGTGTCTGTGTAGCTGAGCGTTGTTCTTTGTTTCAGGCTCCCGATGAACTAACCCATTCCCTAGTCCCATACCCATTCTTTTATTTTCCTTAATAAACTTCCCATTTGATTGATCCAACTTTGTTCCTTTCATTCATGTATTTCCCCTTGAGCAGCACTAAAACACCTGATTAAAAAGATTTACTATGAAAAACATCTGAAGGCAGAAAAACATCAAGTGTTTATATAGCACCAGTGTGTGTATTTATTTCAAATTCTAAGGAAGCCATAGTGCTCGTTAAAAACTTGTTCCAAAACCACTTTAGCTCGAGTCTCGATAGCTCCATTTTAACAGAGTGAAAAACAGTTTTTGTTAAAAAAGAAGAAGACGACTTTGGGTCAAATCCTGTCCCCATCTGAAATTCAAACATGAAAAGTTTGTTTGGGCAAAAATAAAAAGCACTTGCAACAAGCCTTCTAATATTTATAATAACAGTAGTAACTGAATTATCATTTACTCACAGTCATAGCTGGTTTCCTTGAACAAATAAGCCCTTAACCATAAATGACCGTCTGCTGACTTAAACTTTTCACTAAATTATTCTGTTACACTGCGGAGAAATATGCCCTTGTGTGTACATCATTGTTGACATTCTCCTGCAGCCCTCGAAGCAAAAGTTCACTTGAGTTTTTAGAGAATTGGTGAGTCACTTTCGGTGCTGACAAAGATCCCGCTAAAGGGATTGTCAAATAAAATGGCTTATGAAATGATCAGATCAAGAAGATGACTTACCTTGCGGATTGCTTATTTGAAAGCACACCTGTCATATCATTGGGTATATTTATACAGTAATCTGTGTCCCTTGCTTTTTATGCAGCCTGGGGGAAGCTAAGATGGGACTGTGAATAAATGATTTTCCCAACAAACAAAACTTGTAATTGGGGTACTGGGAATTTAGTTTATATTTTATGTATGTTTGTTATTCTTTATCATTTTTATTTTCTCTTGTATCATTATGTATGTAGGACAGAAAATGTAGAAGCATTTGTGTTAGTGACCTTGGGGCAGAGACACTTAGACAGTTTTTCTCCAAGAGCCATCATTAAACTAAACAAAATCAAATATATGTATATAATACAACCCGTGCAATACTGTTTACATGCTTTTAAAATGCTTGTTCATAGAATTATTGACTGGGATGACTGTGCCCGAATGTATGTTAGAGTGTCTGTTAGAGTATTTATTTGTGTATTTATTACTTGGTACTTTTATATTCAGGTACGGCGCAACCAATTTTGTTTTACACAAGGTTGTGTAATGACAGTAAAGTCTATTCTACTTCTCTTGCGTTACCTTCAGATGTCTTCCAGCCCTTCCACAGCTCCTCCACAGTGATGTGCTGGTCTTCACGGTGCAGGTTGCTGTGTTTATTGGTTTGCTGCTGCTTCATATCTTCTATTATAAACTAGAAAATAAAGAGAGATCGAATTGAGTATTCTAGGCTTTACAGCAACATCACAAAACATTTTTGTTTTGTTGGTTTGCAGCATTTTAAAATGAGTGTTTTATCCTAAGAACTCTGGGGAGATGCAGACGGCTGGGCTTGTCTGTGTACTGTATGTCCATGTGTGGTTTTGACAGAGAGCTGTAGAGGATAAGCTTTGCCAAAAAGTCTGGCTTTGGAGATCTCTCTCTCTCACACACACACACACACACACACACACACACACACACACACACACACACACACACACACACACACACACACACACACACTTTTTCACTCTCCTTTCTTCCATTTAGGGACTGACTTTGAAAAGAGAAAGAGACCTATGACGGAGGCACCATTTCCACCTGTGTGTAAATGTGTGTGCGTTTCCGGCTGTCGTCCTTTGGTAGTTCAGAACTAATTGCCCCTACAGAAAAAGCCATAGCAATCAAACCCACAAAAGAACTGCCAGAACAGCAGCAGCATTAACAACAAGGGAAAGGACGTGAATGTGTACGCTTTAGGTGTAGATCTGACTGCTTTAGGAGCGACACCAATGTAACATTCAGCTCTCAGAGTATTACTGTGTCGGTACAACCTTCTGTGACCTGACTTCACATTCAAGTGTGTTTCTGTGATTAAATAAAACAAGCTATTACCTCTACAAGTACCCCTTAAATTAACAAGTAAAACAAAAAACAAGCCTATCCCCACAAATGTTAAACTATTCCTTAAATGTACCTCCTTTTATCTGAACATATGCTCTTTTGAAAGCCTAAATTATTAATCCAACAAAATTCCTAACAATGTCTTAATACCTACATTAAACCTACCCAAATATGTTTGTTTATTCCATGGACTACTGGTAGATAAACTATGCTGATAATAGATATGTTGCTAAGGGACTCATAGAGAAGAGCTTAGCGGGTAGAATCACTAGTTAAGATGCCTAAACAAAAGTGTAAATTTACAGAGGAATTGAAAGTTCCTGAGTTTCCAACCTTAGTTGTGATCAGTGTGTGCTGTATGTAGTGCTAGCATGTACTTCCTGTTCATGTCAGACTCAGCAGCAAACAAAAAGGTGCTACAAACTCAGAACTGTAAGAGGAGAAAACTCATCAGCAACATAGAGAGACTATAGTAGTTTAAATCATGTAAAAGTGACTGTTGGAGCTGCAACTAGGTGTGTTTTGACATTTCACATCATCATGAATCACAATAGCTACATATCAATGAGTTTTACATCTGACTTGATAGATCAGCACAACCAGATTCCAACACAGCTTGAAAGATGTCATGTGCCTGTGCTAAGACAGACGTTATCATAAATGCTTGACTAGACCAAATCCCTTTGAAAAAGTCCTAAAAGCAATGGAAGATACATCTTGGACAACTGCATTCATCATGACATACATGTCAATTTTCTAAATCCACTAGTATGTTCACACATCAATGCTATGTGCACAGAGAGTCTGAAAGGAGAGCTGTGAGTATGACATTGAATACATAATAGTAGTCTGGAATTGAGAGACAACAAATGTTTGGAGCACTAAAACGCACTAAAAAACAAATCTTGCTCTGATCAAGAAGTGTTTGAAAATGTCCTCTGTAAATTTCACTTCGGGCACTCACGTTCTCAACACATGTTCAAGAGATAGGAAGGGGTGATACTTAAGTTGTCAGAGTAAAGAAAAACCTGTGCACCCAATGCTTTGTGAACACAATGCCTGGTGTATATTACATCAAAAATGATTACTGGACATTGTAAAAGGGTGAAAATGTACTGTGTGTGCTAGTTCAATGTCGGTATAACTGATGCCTGGATGTGTCCATGCCACGAGACCTCTTCCTGCATTTGGCTGAATCAGAATCTCCAGGTTGGTGCATAAGGGAGTGCCAACCGGAGATGTAAAGTGTTTTTTTATCAGCAAACAAACCTGGTGTGTGACGTATGATACTGGAGCACACATTCAACCCTATGTGCCCTTTTATAGCCAGTCATGAGAACATATACTGTAGGTGCAAGGCAATTCATACGGAACCTGGGTCCACAACAAAACCTTTTGAATGCCTATATAAAAATTGTTTCTTTAGGTGGGAGACTATTGCATGTTCGTGACAATTTAGTGAACAAAAATCAATTTTTTTAAATTTTTTATTTCTCTTAAAACTGTACTGTACTTAGGCACAGCGCTGCTTGACAATGCCAACATGCTGATGTTAAGTAGGTGCCATGTTCATCAGTTTAGTTTAGCATGTTTAGCACACAAGCAGGTAATTTGTCCAAGTATTGGTCAAATTGAAATTGCTTCCTGATGAGTGAAAAGTTAAGTTATGAGTGGAAGATGAGCTTCTTCACTATGTTCCATGGTAATCCATACAATAGTTGTTTATATATTTTAGTTTGGAACATAGTAGGTAGACTGACCGACCTAAAATAATCCTATAGCAATGTTTTAGTTACCCTGGGTAGGTTTATTTAGGGTCTGAAAAGCTCTTTTACTACATCAGTGGTCGACAAAATACTCTGAGAAGCCTGAAAACATTGCACAGTGTTTTCTCCTTCTTCTTACTCAATACAAATGCAAATGAGTTTTCTCACTGACGTAAAGCCAGGAACCAACTAAAGGAACCAACTGCTGAGTCATTGCAGGGACCACAATGTGTGCAATACTAATCCAAACAAATGTCTTGCTAAGCCTTTAATGCTCACTGTACTTTATGAGAAATGAAGAGCTGTTGGCAAAGATGCAAACTTTGCCTGAGCACATGAACAAGAATAGAAAAGGCTTAATGAATAAAAATGTCTCTTTACGGCCATTAAAGAAGCCTATTTTTTTTTGCAAAAAGTTTTAAATGTCTATGTATGTAGATTTGTTAATTATTTCAATGTCTTCATTTTATTCTCCGATATTATAACATTTGTCATCTCATCTCAAGTTAACTGGGGTAAATTTGGTAAATATTTTAGAGTCCAGACGTGTTAATTGTTACTTGAAATCCACCAATTGATGGCTTAAAGACTTACTGTGTAACAGATAAAGTACAAATGATTTAAGAACACTTTTTGCACTTAACTTTTGTTAAAGACAGATTACTTTACCTAAAAAATACTTAGAGTATTCAAAGTGAATGTAATTAGTTCAAGTGCTGACGTCTTATTAGAAAACTAATTGCGGGCAGACTGGCAAAGCAGCTTTGCATATGGTCAAAGACAGCTTTGTGATGCTTAATGGAGTCATTAAATATGTGGTTAGCCGCACATGGAAAAACAGGTCTTTGTCTGGGGGACTTGTGGCCTCTGTGGCTAAGAGTTTAGATAATGTGATAGCTGTGATAATTACGGCCACGGTGTGTAGCCTACTGAAATGTCAAAGGAGGAGAAATTCCTGTAAAAAACGGGTAAAGTGGTTCAAGATTGTGTTTACACTGTATGATAGAGACAGAGTGACAATAGTCAGGACCAACAGTCAGTCCTGAAAAGACACTAATATGTACACATATATTATACAGACAGAGGCCTAGCACAGACAGTGTATGACACATGGTCAGACACACAAAGCAGCAAACAAAGACATATTTGTTTCAGATTCCAGATTGTGGAGAGCTGGCTGAGTTCAAGACTCTTCCCATGAGCCTCTGCTCTCTCCAACAGTTGAATGTGACTCTATTCACCCCTGATATCTACCGCATCAGTCCATCTGTCCACATCTACTCATCTAATTTACTGAAAGTTATTACATCCATCATGAACAGGAAATTATTTTCTTTTACTCAACAGCACACCTCAACATTAATCAAACCCTGTGAAACTGCAGGCAGTCGGTTATTAGATTGATTAATTATTATCAATCTGTTATAAATTTGGGACAAAAAGTATGCTGTGTTATGATTTATGCAACGTGTGAACTACTTGGAGCACAACTGATTTATCACACATGACAGCTGGGTAGACTTAATTGTGAAGCCATTATTCGTATGATAAGATCTTCCTCGTGCTGTTCAGTGAAGCCTTTG
The DNA here is from genome assembly GCA_013375575.1 of Percina caprodes. Lineage (NCBI taxonomy): Eukaryota > Metazoa > Chordata > Actinopteri > Perciformes > Percidae > Percina > Percina caprodes. Next base: position 4,128,849 of record JABXJD010000028.1, on the reverse strand, counting down.
TTACTTTGCCCAAGATCTAAGTGGGTCTTTGCATAACATGTGTTCTGTTTTTAGACATTTTAAAACAATCTGACACAAAATCAACTCCTGATTTTAGGAAGTTCAGAGAGGCAGATGTGTGAGAGACATGACAGTTTGTGGGGTGACCTTGCAGAATGGACTGAACCATGAAATCAAACAGAGCCATAATATTATTCAGTTCGAAAATACAGAAAAGAGGAGACCTGAATATGTAAATGAAGTGAATAGTTGCATGTTGTTGTAAGCGTTAAGGGTTGTATGACCTACAATTTTGTATGCTGTATGTATGCATATCTTATCTATTTGATTTATCTGTAATAATATGATATTGTGAAGTAGGGGCAGGACTATATAAGTATAATGCTTCCGCCTGCTCCTTTTCAAACTTATCTTTTTTTTTTCTTTGGTGGAAGCTGCTTTGTCTGTTTGTGTTTTGATCTTTGTGTTTTTCTTTCCTTTTTTCTATTACAACATACTGTTTATTCAAGATAAATAAAAAACAATAAATATCTGTATTTTATCACTTTAGAAGGTCTAAATTACCAAAAGCTGTACCACTTTTTCAGTTCCATCGCCAATTCAACATGTTGAATCTGCTAAAAAAAAGCCAATGAGGGTAACTAGCGTGCGGGGCACACAGCAAGAACTAGGGCGACAGACATTCAACAGTCGAGGCCTTTAGAGAAAAAAAAAACCTATTTTCTGTGTAACTTGATTGAACCAACCCTTTCATGCACAAGTTTTTTTTCCCATTCAAAGCAGTGTCATAAAGTTCCCAGACAAGTCAACAAACCCCACCTTGAACCGCCTTTCTTTAGATACAACCTAGACGGCCAATTAACCTCCTCAAGTTTCGTCTGTTCATACCCGACTAAACACAAATGAGTTATACATATACAGTAGGCTCACACAGATGTAGAACTCACATGCAAGCCTAATTTTTCCACCAAGTTGTTATGCATGGCCTGTCAAGAACTAATAAAGTACACACACCACAGAGAAGCAGTGCCATCGCCCCCTGTTGTGACATGGGTTGGGATCTTGCAATTTCAAAGTGGTAGAACACGATCCAGCTGAGCGCCTCCTTGGCAGACGGGCAGCACGCAGAGGAGAGGACGTGCACCTGCTGTCCTCGGTGACTATGCTCGGCAACAGACCTTTGGATGTCAATCAAAACGCCAGGCGACGCCCAGACTCATAGATTAATTAGCGGCAGGATTATGTTCAACAGGATTTAAGCTATATTTGATTCCCAATTGAATTCTTCCACAGTAGTCAAGTTACAGATGCCTTTTTTTACTTCCTAAGTGATTCCTTTTGAGAATATAAATACACGTCGCCAAGAAGTCCAGGCTTCTGGTTTGTATTTATTTATGCTAATGCAGACAGGCAGGAGAGAAAGATTTTACCGTTTTAATCTGAGACACGGGCCCAACTTAAATTTCAACTATCGTATATAATCATGAGAGTGTATGGCAATGCTGGTAAAATTGCAAGGTGGAACTAAAAATCAACCTTGACTGAGTCTGACAAAATCTATTATTGTTTGCTTCATTAGAGAGCTATTTTTGTTCTGCCACAACACTCCAGATATCAACTTCAAAAGCAGCCAAAGCCTTTTTGTGCAAAGTCCTGACTGATAACTCTGTGCTGTGACATATCAGTGAATACTGTAGTTGTATAGAGAACTGACATACTTTTTACCACGTTAATGGGTACTCTTTTTGTGTGGATGTTCCATTACAACTAACCACACGACCCTATGGTAAAGTTGTTAATAGCAATCAAAGTCAGTGTCCAAATGTATCTGATTGGGAACCGTGGTTACATGCTACAGGTAGATGCTGGATGCTGTGGTGACCAGTGCACCTTGTAACAATGACTCAGCAACCTCTAAAAGATCTGCGTGTATGATTTATCTGTGTGTGGTGATATAACTTGTGGAACATGGATATTAATATGTTTGTGAGGGTTAATTTCCCTGTAACTTGGCAACACTGATTGTTGTTAAGATACAGAGTACTTTTAATGGTAAAACAAATTTTAAGCTTCTGTGCTACCACGGAACTCCCTGATAAGGCCACTTTCTATTACTTTCTAAATTACATTGCAAAAACAAACTGCTCATGTTATCTTAAATAGGCTTCTCTATGGAAAATAAAATCTTCCAGTTAAGACCTCAACTAAGGGTGTTGCGTTAGCACAACATGCCAATAGGTTCTTTTTTACCTTCCATTAAATTGGACTTTAAAGACAGGCTTTTTCTTATATTTTGTGCAAAATATTCACCGGTATATGTAATTTCCTGGTGTAATGCTGGTGTTATTGTCACCATATATGCCCAATGACCTAAAGTTGTGAGGGGGAAGAATAAGAGCAGGGAAAGGCAAGAGGAGCCAGTGAGATCTTTGTTGGCTGAGTGTGGAGTTTCAACCAGGTGGCAAAGGGGGAGAGGGTGATGACCCCACACTTCCTCAAAAGCTGTGTCACTGCTTTTAAGTCATTGCTGCCAGGAAAAGACAGGCATTGTAATAAAACCAACAGTAAATGGGTCCATTTGTTTTGCCCTATATGCGAACACATTTTAGGGTTTGGCGTCTTGCTCGTGGACATTTCGGCATGTGGACAGGAGGAGCAAATCCAGAATCAAACCGCAGTTAAACTAAACCTGACCTTCTGACATATTTTATTTAGGCCAGAAAGCCTTGAACATAATTTCAATTTTTTTGATTTAAAGCTGCATAAAGATTGTGAATTTGAGAATTATTTAAGTTTTAAGTCAATTGTTAAGTGACAAGTTAAATGGCTGCCCTGTATACAGCTTTTGCAAGTCTGAGACTAAAACCGTCAACCCTTTTTGCTTAATATCAATTAACCTGAAAGTGAAAGTCCACTTGTTTCAGTGTCATGCTCCCGGTTACTTAGACAGCCACTAATTTGTTGAAAGGAGCATCCATCATGTTTGGGCTCTGTCCGCCGCCGGAGCCCATAAAAGAAGCCTTGAAATCCTCAGTAATGAGCAGCGACCTAAAACAACTGCTGGAAAGAAACAGACAAGGCTTATTGCCCATATAAAGACAAAGGGTGAAAACAGAGTAGGGGGCAATGTGTAACACACTCCTATACAGTACAGTACAGTACATACAGGCATTAGTGATATATATATGCACAGATGCAGATCACACTCATGTGGACTAGGGCCTAGTTCTAACATTGCAGCCCTCATGAGTCTTTAGACACGACTGATACAGCAGCCAGCTCTTTACTGAGGGGCCAAAGAAGGTCTGTAGGGTATAACTGTTTCAAACACCAGTACTCAGCCAGTTAAAAATGACTCCTGCCAACACACACACACACACACACACACACACACACACACACACACACACACACACACACACACACACACACACACACACACACACACAAGCAAAGATTTTACAACAAGTTTATTGTTCTTTAAGTGCTTTAGGTTTATATGAAAAGCACAACATCTCAAATGAAGGTATTTGTCTCATGATATTAGTTATGCATTGCAAAGTGCAGGATTGTCATGTGATTTATGTTTGAATGTGCAAAGAAAATAAAAATAAAATAAACAGATTTTATGATTCATATTATAGCATCATGTCAAAGAAAAAATGCCAAGGATTACCTCTGTGTGTTTCCGATGATTAGTCTTTCTAATTTTCAAAAACGTTTCACACCAATTTGGCTCTGTCCTCAACTGCTCAATTTTGAAATGTATGTAACTTTTAGGCCACCTATAAAGCCTGACACACTGCCACAAGCTGTGTCATACTGGTAACAAAATATTCACTTGTATGTACTCATCCACTTTCAAAAGTGGCAGACACGTATTCTTATTTTAACACTAGAGACATTCAAAAAGCAGTTTGGTTTGGTTAACCTAATGTCCTACAAAATACTGGTAACCTGTGATTGCGGTCAAATATCCAAAATATGACAATCCCAGCGTGAGTAGTCTTGCATTGCCAGACCTTCCTCCACAGCGCTGCGGAGGACGTTCTGGCTTGTCCACACAGCATTCCAGGATGGGAGAAAAACATGCTCTGGTATATTGACATTTCTTTAAACCAATCACAATTGTCTTGGGTGGTGCCAAGAAACATTTTGTTACATCTTGCCCATACCTTAAACGATAAATATAATGATTAATTATGAAATTTGCATAGGTTTTGCCCCTCCGGGAGGTCCTGACCCCCCTGACCCCAGGTTGTTTACATCCCGGGTGCCAAGGTTAAAGGTGACTTTTGTCACAAGTCTTCAGGCGGGTCGTTGAACCTGAGGTCACCTTAACACCGCAAATCCAAAATGTAAATTCCCAAAGCTCACCTCCACACTCTCGTTGACCTCTATTCCCCCATCATTGTCGTCGTCCAGCTGTTTGTGGATGTGCAGCGCCTCCAGACTGAAGCGGTCGTCCTCGCCCATGCATGGCGGCATCACTATGCCACAGGGGTCTACAGGGGACAAAAAGGTTTAGGTCAGAGCTAAAGGTTTGGGTGAAGCCTACCAAGCAGCCCAAAGCACAAAGATTACATTTCCATGTCCAATTGTGTCAGGAACAAACAAAAAAGCAATTATAAGCACTTCCCTGTTGTTGTGTCACTTTGCTGTATCTAAACTACATATAGCTGCATCCAAGATGGTACCAGCCAACTTAAAAGAGCAAAGGATAATTATGCATCCATTGTAGTTTCATGAGGTTGTGTTTTGCACATATTTTGTAGCATGAATATAAAGAAATGTGATGGACAAATGTTTTACAGTTTTCAGGTGTTTTAGAGACAAAATGCAAAACTGTAAATCAATTAATTAAAAAAATCAATCTGCAAATGAATCAATAATTAAAAAAAGAAGTTTTAATGGCATTTAAATGCCAGGTGTCTTGAAGAGCAGAAGCAGAAAGAAACACTTAAAGAAACACTAGAGAACTTTTCCCTCTTTGGTCCCCCTACAGGTTGGAAGTGGAATTGTCCCATTATTCTTACAGGCAATTTGTGCTAACCTTACTCCACCTGCCTCTAAGGTGTAGACCACACCTGCCATCCAGGCATTTAATAAAAAGCATTCCACTTCCTTGTGTGTTTTGAAATAAAGACAAAAGAGTTTTAAATCACTCCTCCTGGCAGTCATATTCCTCTAAAACTGTAGCTCCAAATCAAGTGTGCAAAACATGTTCACTGTCTAATATCTCACATGGGCCGGCACTTGAACCTAAAATTTGGACCACTGAGTCCCCTCAGTCATTTGAGATTAACACTTAATATATAATAATAATAAATAATATTTAATTTGTAATTTGACAGTGTTTTTGTGCATCTGATTAAGGTGATTGAAGCTGTGGCTGTTGTCACTACAATCTCAAATGCTGACAAAATATAAAGCATCTTTTCAAGTCAGAAGTCCACTCAGTACTCCTGCTGGACACGCGTGTGCTGTTGTCATTCCTGCAGCGTCCCAAGGCATCCCCTCTTGTTTTTATTCAGTCCCGCTTCAGTCCCACTGGGGAAATGAGCCCATTACTTTCAGTGTTCCAAGCCATGGACAGTGAGCTGGCCAGGTGCCAAACCGTCTCAATGGAGCCACAAAACACACACAGAGAGACAGATAGAACAGCCACCAAGCCACAAAGTAGGAGAGGGAGACACAACACCTAAATAACAATTAGATAGCAACACACACCCAAACACATGGATCAGGCTTTGGCAATGAGCAGTTTTTCTCATTCAGAGGAGCAATGTGGACGATAGAAAAGCCAGCAGAAAATGCCAAAAATGCAAACAAAGAGACAAATCGTGTTGTAGTGTCAAACGCTTTTGGATACATAATATACAACTGCAAACACTCAAAGAAATCAAAATACTACAAATGCTCTTTACATTTTCTGAATGCTCAAAAAGAAAAATGCAGAAAATGTAAAAAATAATCACAAACAATCAGTTTAAAAGTTTGACATTTTGAAGAAATATACAGATCAATCTTGTGTCTGGAAATATCTGAAATATGAAGCTAGTGGCAGTTACCTTAGCTTAGCATAAAAACTAGAAACAGGAGTAAGCTGCTGGCGTGGCTCTATCTATACGTTAAAAAAATTGCCAGCCGCACTTCTAAAGCTTACTTATTAATACGTTATATCTTGATCGTTTAACTCGTACAAAAGCAAAAGTAAAACAATGAGTTATTGTTTTTTTAACATTTAAAACAGATCCAGGCTAGCAGTTTACCTGTTTCAGTCTTTATGCTAAGCTAGGTTAATTGCCTCCTGGTTCTGGCTACACAAACAGACAAAAGTGTATGTAAAAAACTGTAGGCATATCAAACTAGTCCTTTTATATTTGAAAAGTACATAACAAAATACATTACTCACAAATACTGCAAAGAAAGTTGCAAACAAGTCCTGATTATTTGGGATGCATGTAAACAAAAAACAATGTAATAGGTTTATCCGTAAGCATGTACAGTATAGTGAATAGGCGACCATGTGGAACTTTCTGTGGGTTTTGATGTAGGATCAGTTTCCTGAAACAAGACTTGACATGTTAGTTATGGAGTTGCCACTTTACAATCTGCAGAAGAAGCAAAAGGAGAAATATGATTGGACGTGTGCCTGGGCTAAGTTTGGAGGAGAGGACACTGGGGAGGATGTCCATGTCAAATAAGGAAACCAGTGTTGGCAAGGGGCCGCACGTGGACAGAGCCTCACATCGATACAGTGCCAGAGGTTGGATAACAGTGATCACTTGTTTTTGTGTAAAGGGATACAGTAGGTTGGTTAGACTAGATAAAACCACAGTGGCTTTAAAAATCTCCCCCTGTCAACATGATGTGTGTGGCACTGAACTAAATATTTAACTTGTGTTTTGACTAAGCTGCTTCAATTATAAAAACACCAGCAACTAAGAGGCAAGTTAAAGTTAGCCAACTAACTTTAACGTGCCTTTTTAAGCTAGCCACACTAGATGCAAACGTGGATCTAACAGTTACATAAAACATTATGAACATGAGTCTCAGATCCGCCTTATTTTAGCAGGGTTTATCAACCTCTGCACTTGATGCTTGACAACAAGTTACATTATAAATTTCCTTAGCTTGTCAGTGCAAGCCTGTTTGCATGTCATGCTTATCATGCTTATCTATTTAGCTGTTTGGTTATTTCACGCGCACACACACACACACACACACATGCACGCACGCACGCACGCACACACACACGGCTGCATATCCATTGTTAATCCAACTTTAACTTTCTTTGTTTTGCAAAGACATCAGAATTGGTTACAAACAACTTTCCTTGATGTTGTTAATCTTTTTGGTACTGTCATTTCTTTCTTTACCGGTGGCCTAAATCTGTTCTTCATGTGTGCAGAACCCTTCAAGAACCAACTATGTGTGAAGCTCATAGAGGAAAAGATAATTCTAAGATAAAAGAAAGAAAAAAATGCTGTCATTCACTGACAGTATTTAGGCTAGGCCACCTAGAGTGCAATTCAGAAATATGACAGCACAAGCCTTTCCTTCCCAGGTGTCCTATTTTTGAGTATGTTTGAGTAGGTTAAGGGAGAATCGCGAGCACTACAATGAGGAACCATGCGACAGGATGTGGCCATTGGTGACCCTGAGCGTTCCAGGGGGACGCATGCAAAATCAAAACAGCCAGGAGAAGTAGTCCCAAAAGATGACAAAATTGGAAAGCACTGGGTTATTTTTAACACATCAGGCTCCCAGTTGTCAGGATATAAAAGCTCAACAATGGCGAAGGTCTCCCTTGCTCAAACACACACACAAGCAGATGTTAAGTACACACACACACAGCAGGCAAACACAAGCAGGAAAGCAATTGTACAGTAATTCACTTTGCCATAACTCACAAATGTGTGCAAGCTGTCACAGAGCTTCAAAAGAATCTGATAACAAAAGTGTTTAGCTGTCAGCTGCTGCCTTTAAAGTGAAGCTCAACATTTCAAAAAAAAAGATTATATGCACAATATATGCATGTCATTAAGAAGCTTCTGGCTTCATTTTCAAAGAAAGCTGTCGACAGGAGAAGCAGATAGGGAGGAGTGTGTCAGTGACTTTTTGGGGACTTCCTTAAACCTGATTCCATGAGACACATGGACATCATATACAGCTGACATAGCGCTAACCCCACTGCATTCTGGGTGTGTGCTGTGTTTATATTGTTAGAGAACGACATCTTTACAAAGTCAGATAAACATTTTCTTATGCAGCTTGATGTGGTAATTTCAATTGACAGTATGGGAGTACAATTAGTTTTATGCAGTCTAAATTTCCATATGTGCTCTTCTTCAACTTAGCTCAGCAGTATGACAGGACTGTGTTTGGCCCATAAAAACTCCAGAATAATTAACTTCTAAGTATTTCTCTGTGCCATAGGCCTCCAATAAAAACACATCAATGAGCCAAACCGTTGCACTGGGTGACAAGTTCCTTCAATAAGGATTTTATTTAGTTTATGTTAAGTCTATCTTACATACACTGTCCTACTTACTCCCAAATACTCTTTATTGCATCAAATGTGTATTAATCTGCAATCTGCATGTATAAGTCCTGCTCTCACACATACACACACTTTGTGTGTCTCTCTCTGTCTCTCTCTCTCTCTGACACATACAGCATGTCAACGACACCAAAACATACAGTGTCCATTCTTCACTCAAGTGTCTAAGATGGTGCTGAATGGCAGTACAGGTTGCGGCAGACTCAACAAGCAGACAACGATGAAGTAATGCAGAAGCAGACTATAGAACATGTCAGTAAACACTCCACAGGCTAAAACAGATGAAAGTGAGCTCGCTTACACACAGAAGAGTTTCACCTCTTCATATTTCAGCTGTCTGACCGTGTCAGTGACTCTCAGATACTCTCAGACAAGCTGCTAGTAGCCAGCTGTGGTCAAACTGTTAGTCTCTTCTGTCGGGGAGGCTTAATTAAGCCAGGAGGTTGCCTTGTCAAATCAATTAAATAGCAACGAAAGAGCCACATCAGATGCTGAGTGATAAGTTGCTCAAAACTGTGTCACCTACATGTAGGGTAGAGAGATCATATGAAAATACATAGTTCATTTGAACACAAATTGATTAAATTACGTCAAGAACCTGCAACTCTATGTTGCAATCTTAAGGTACCTAAAATACACTCACCGGCCACTTTATTAGGTACACCTGTCCAACTGCTCGTTAACACTTATATTCTAAGCAGCCAATCACATGGCGGCAACTCAGTGCATTTAGGCATGTAGACATGGTCAAGAGAATCTCCTGCAGTTCAAACCGAGCATCAGTATGGGGAAGAAAGGTGATTTGAGTGACTTTGAACGTGGCATGATTGTTGGTGCCAGAAGGGCTGGTCTGAGTATTTCAGAAACTGCTAATCTACTGGGATTTTCACGCACAACCATCTCTAGGGTTTACAGAGAATGGTCCGAAAAAGAAAAAACATCCAGTGAGCAGCAGTTCTGTGGGCGGAAATGCCTTGTTGATGCCAGAGGTCAGAGGAGAATGGCCAGACTGGTTCGAGCTGATAGAAGGGCAACAGTGACTCAAATAACCACCCGTTACAACCAAGGTGGGCAGAAGAGCATCTCTGAACGCACAGTACGTCGAACTTTGAGGCAGATGGGCTACAGCAGCAGAAGACCACATCGGGTGCCACTCCTTTCAGCTAAGAACAGGAAACTGAGACTACAATTTGCACAAGCTCATCGAAATTGGACAATAGAAGATTGGAAAAACGTTGCCTGGTCTGATGAGTCTCGATTTCTGCTGCGACAGTCGGATGGTAGGGTCAGAATTTGGCGTCTACAACATGAAAGCATGGATCCATCCTGCCTTGTATCAACGGTTCAGGCTGGTGGTGGTGGTGTCATGGTGTGGGAATATTTTCTTGGCACTCTTTGGGCCCCTTGGTACCAATTGAGCATCGTTGCAACGCCACAGCCTACCTGAGTATTGTTGCTGACCATGTCCATCCCTTTATGACCATAATGTACCCAACTTCTGATGGCTACTTTCAGCAGGATAATGCGCCATGTCATAAAGCTGGAATCATCACAGACTGGTTTCTTGAACATGACAATGAGTTCGCTGTACTCAAATGGCCTCCACAGTCACCAGATCTCAATCCAATAGAGCATCTTTGGGATGTGGTGGAACGGGAGATTCACATCATGGATGTGCAGCCGACAAATCTGCGGCAACTGTGTGATGCCATCATGTCAATATGGACCAAACTCCCTGAGGAATGCTTCCAGCACCTTGTTGAATCTATGCCACAAAGAATTGAGGCAGTTCTGAAGGCAAAAGGGGGTCCAACCCGTTACTAGCATGGGGTACCTAATAAAGTGGCCGGTGAGTGTATATTTCCTGTCACAAAATAACATTTAAAATAAATTCATTGCAGCTTCCTCATTGTAGGTACACTGGCTATCAAGAAATATTAGCAAGCATTAGCTTCAAGCTAATGCTCGCCAATTTCGCCTTTAAACATCCTGGGAAACATGTTCTCTTCTGATTGTGACCAGATGCCAGACAGACTTCATCATACTTGACTTGTAAAATGTGTGAATTTTTTAGTGACAGCCAAACCGCATATCAAAAAACAATATTTCTAGTGCAGTTCTCCTACAGTCTGCAGATGCAAAAATCTTTCCTATAAACATAATGTCTCAGCGGTACTAACCAAGAGGTCCATTAAGAAATATGACAGGAAAGGGTGTCATTGATGTGGTCAAGACCGAGGCGTCATCACTGTAATATTGCAATTATAAATACAAAGGTTACAACAAAATAAAGGTAATAAACTACTGTCATATTGTGGGGAGCATTTTGCTCATAAAAATAACATAACAGGTAGGAGTTCTAGTCCCTGCTGAGTCAACAGGCCATCTTAAGCCAACGTTAGCTTTGTAGGATTTACCAAAATGAATAAATATTGCACATATACACACAAAACTGCTTTTTTCCATGGACAGATTTAGCTACTATAGATCTGTAAACTTCAAGCAACAAAGACGATTTCGTCCCCGTTTAGCTAACGTTAATGTTAGTCAACCAGCCAACTAAACTAACGGTAGCTGTGTAACGCTAGAGATCGTGAGGTTTTTCCAATAATAAATAGTGCACATACAAACACAAATCTTCTTTGCATTATCAAACGTGTTGCAAAAAAGATATCTGCTAAAAAAAATTTTCCATGGATAGATCGGTAGCTACTACTGTATGATCGCAAACTTCACATGGTACGTTACTGTCACTGTAAGCGCAGATTTAAGTTGCGCATGCGTCGCTTTGCAACGACTGAAGATGTGAGTTGCGCATGCGTCACTTTGCAACAAGTAGCATATAAGATTCTAACGAGAGACTTCTGTAATGTCAACACAGTAAAAATGAAAAATGAAACTGTGAGATAGGGTGCAGAACAACGAGGCAAAGCGCAATGCAGGAACGTCCTGGAATTGGTTGTGAACAAACATTTCCAATAACTCCAAAGCAACTAATTTAATCCGATAAATCACTTTGATATAAATGTGTTGGAGAGTTTCTGTGTTCTCCACTGTGGTGAATAAAAAGGTTTATATATATATATATATATATATATATATATATATATATATATTTTGTATTTTATTAGTGTTCAAATAATATTTTTTGATTCAACTTCAGAGTGCTGACATGAAAAAGACGGACTAAGATTTTTAGTGATGCGCATGGTGTGCTATTAGATTTGAGCATGTTCTAAATGTCTAGTTGACCATTTAGATTGCCTGGTCCAATCTACTTGTTATATAGTTAATAATATAGGTCAGTGGGGCGCATGGTTAGCTCACCTGGTTGAGCGTGCGCCCCATGTACAGAGGCTCAGTCCTTGTCGCAGCAGCCACTGGTTTGGTTCCGACTTACGGCCCATTGCTGCGTGTCATCCCCCTCTCTCTCCCACTTTTCTGGCTTAATCTATCCTATAAATAAAGGCAATAAAAGCCAAAAAAAATTATCTTTAAAAATAAAATTAAAATAATAAAATAATAAAAAGGTCAGTTGGTCTATTTATACATCCATGAGTTGAGCACAGATAAGAGTATTATGCTATTGATCGCTGAAGAAAATGTTTGTTTTGTCTTGTTTTATACAGGCAAGTCAGAGACATCTGCGGCCTGGAGTCACTGGGCCTTGAACCTTTTTCTTCTGGTTTCATTATTCACTTACTGGCTCTTCTGCCATTACGTAAAAACACAGTGGCTAAGAGTTTAGGCAACCTCCTGCTTGGATGTCAAACAGTATATTATCACACAGTGGAGGAAACACATATGCATCCTTTGAAATTCTCCGAACAAAGGACTCAGTCCTTCAATGGACTTCGATGATGCAACATGCTCAAAATTCAAGCTTCTTCCTTGAGAAACGTCAACGTGTGTCAGCCATCTCAGCAGTTCATTAGATCCACTGTCACCGTGCCAAACTCATATCAGCTTTCCTGCACGTATCATGCATGCATTTACCATATGGATGATAAGTGAGATATGAATGCCATTCCTGCGTTGTATTGATGCCCTCAGCCGCCATAAATTAGTTAGAAGCTTTGCTCTGGGGGAACTCACATGTCTGACCCAGTCTTGTGATTACGTAAAAGTCATACGCCAAGTGTGTCTTGTAAATAAAGTTAAAATCCTAATAACATTAAATTCAATACACCAATTAAATGCTCCAAATGGTGTGAAAGTGGGGGGAATGTGATGTCAATGTGTACCAGACGTATCCCCTGCAACTAACGCCCATATGGCAGTGTCGTAAGTCAAGCTGACGGGGTCAGTGTTAAAGGCAAGTAAATAAAGCTTCTGGAGAGTCTACCATTTCAGCTCATCAGCAGCCATTAATAAGACACAAATATCATCAGCCACCTACAAATGCCACCAGCTAGTGTAGAGAGTTATGAGAGAGAGAGAAAAAGGGAGAGAGAGAGAGAGGTAATTAGTTTAAGAGGAAGAAACAAGACACAAAAAGTTGTTTGTATGTTACTCTCAGTTTGCACAAGCTGTTAAAACAGACGTGCCATAAGCGTACATTTAAAAACTGACCTCTTTCACTTAGGTTTGTTATTGTAACTTTAATAAAGGTGGCCAGCAGAAGGGGGAAAAAAATCTGACAGCAAACACCTCTATGTGAAAATCTAACAAGAAATTTCTCCATCTTTAAATGCTTGTTAAAAAAAAACATTTTTTTAGCGAAGGGTTTTTGTTGTTTGAGCAACTGCAATGCTGGCAGGTGAGCTTTCTGAAGCTAGGATTAGGGTAGCCGCGGTGTTCCCGGCGCGAGTTGCACGAGCCATAAGATAATGTCACCATGGCTGTCGTTTCCAGTGCAAAGGCTGCGCAAGCTGTCGTAGCATGAGGTTTTTCACCTCTGAATTTGGGTAACTACCATATTTTCCGGAAGTCACACTTTTTTTTTTCATACTTTGGCAGATCCTGCAACTTATAGTCAGGTGTGACTTATATATCAAAATATATATAATTTAACATTTTTTAAATGTTAATTTATACTGAAAACATTATCGTCTACACCCGCGAGAGGGCGCTCTAGGCTTTTGACAACTACATGCTGCTCATAAAGACAACTGAGAAGGACTGACCACAAACAAAATGCCCCCAAAAAGAAAATCATTGTCCGCAGATTACAAACTGCTGGTAGTAAAATATGCAGTAATTGACTGCTGTAATCGAGCAGCAGAAAGAAAGTTTGGAGTGAGTCAGAAACTTGTGAGGTACTGGCAAAAAGGTTACTCTTTCTGCAATGAGCAAAGAAAGCTAATCGCAGGCTGAAAGCAAGATTGCCAGAGCTAGAGGAACGAGTCCACAGATGGACGAGAGAGGCTTGTCAACGGTGCAGTTATGTCACGCCCTGGTAGTTATGTGTGCTATTGTATAGTTGAATATCTGTTAATGTGTTACATACCGGACACCTATTCAGCCTGTTGTTCTGTGTGCTCTTGTATAGTTGAATAACTTGCCTTTCCAGATTAAATGTCTGTTCTTGGTCTTGGATATTGTAAAATAAATTTCTAAATGAATGAGACTTATAGTCTAGTGTGACATATATGTTTTTTTCCTCTTCATGAGACATTTTTGGACTGATGCAACTTATACACCAGAGCGACTTGACCGGAGAGTAATTTTGATCTGGAGATGAACAACAGACACGTTAATGATTAGATGTAGATAAATGTCATGTTTGGCGGTACATCTGTGTTCATAAAGGATGTGTTTACTACTGTTGCCAGGCAGCCTGCATTAACTTTACTTCTGATGTCTTCTTCTCTACTACTTCTTGCGTATTTACAGATTATTTTGTTTGTACGCCCTCTTTCGGAGAATACTGCAACAAACAATGCATTGAGCATAAGCCGCTCTGTGTATGCTTGTAGCGCGCGCCATCTACGAAAGCCCACGCAGGGTGTCACGTGCGAGTATATCCAAAGCTTAACACTCCAAGGTGGCCTAAGGCATGTCAGAAGAATGTGTAACTGCAAAAACATCAATAAGCAAACACTAAAAGCAGTGACTCGTCATTAGTGGATGAGTCAACGATATGCATTAATATTTCTCAACAGCCACCTACAAAAACATAAAGATATTCTTGTAAAACCACATGCACACTAAGCTACTGCACATGTGTCCAGGCTTCAGATGTTTGACATGTCTCAACTAAACCTGATCCACCCTGAACTGTATTGTCGGTCTGTCGCAATTTTCTAAATGTGAGAAGCAAATGGATTATGGACAATATAGGCGGGGCTGGATCACCTCAGGCAACTGCAGATCCCTACATCCCCCTTTTTGTGTGACAGAAACACTGAGTATAAACAGAACATTTCTTTGTTTACAAAAAAACTCATAGGGCACATTCAAGTTTGCATTGAATCTACCCTAAACAGAAAAAAGACTTCTACTTCCCTATTTTTGATTCAATAGGGGATAAGGAACACTTTGTTTCTGACCTTTTTGAACTTAGTCATATCCACTACAACAGGGCATCCCTTACCCTTCTAAATCACCTTAATGAGTACCAGTAATCCTCTGCTTAGGCCACAGCTAAAAAAAAAAGGGGGACAACTAGAGCAAAACATGTGGAGGCCCACCAAGTGTGATCTAAAAACTTCCAGAAAAGGAGACGCTCTTTGCTCCCGGGCGTCCCAGGAATGTTTAATAACAGCACCAAACACGAGATGTGTGATGTACGCGGCTGGCCCAAAGAAGAAAAGCAGGAGGACAGAGAATGAAAAGACAAGAGGTCGAGCACTTGTTTAATTTGCTTGCTTGGCCTTCAACGCGCTCTTCTGGAAATAAGGTTATTGGATTGAATGTCTATGGAGGAGACCTGGGGCAGGCGGCTGAGATCACATGCTAACCTTAAAAAGTTAACAATGAACAATGAAAAGCATGACAACAACTCAACCTGCTTAGGCCATGTAGTAACGGGATACAATGTTCTTGCACAACTTGAACATCTGTGATTACAAGACAAAAAGAAATATTTTGGTCTGCACACACGTAAGATGAAGCCTGGATATTCCCTGACTGAGATTTAATAAGTGCTCTTTATCTGTGTCATAGCCTTAGGACAGGAAAGCTAAGGTTAAGACTTCCCAACTAGCGAGAAGCATCTCTTTTTAAGGTTTGGTACCCCATTTTCCCTGACTTTGTCACTAATTGGTTAAACAAATAAAATAAAGAAATAGTATAAAAAAAACAAGATGTGTATGGAAGTGAATAATAGCTGTAATGATTTGAATCTTAAAAGTTTTAATACATCATTAACTATTCTTTACCCTGCCAGCTCTCTAATACAAAGTAATCTCTGTGTAAAATCGTGTAATCTCTGATTGAGCCAAAAGTGTGAAAATTCAGTTGAGCGCATAGAAGACGTTTTATACCGTTCAAGCAAAACTGGAAGAAAACAGACATCTGAGGGTAAAGAAGCAGAGTGACACATCTGACATGGACAATCTCCTGTTGTGTTCTACTGAACATGTGTGAAAGGGCTTAGCATTGACAGCACCTTGATTTTATTGTATGTGGTTTGAATTCCCCTCTTTGAATATTTCCAGTAATCAATTTTACTTTAGGGCACTTGAAGTTTTAGGGCTTACAAATTCAGAAGAAGAAATTGCCCGATATTTAAACTATTCAATATTCTAATTCTGACCTAAATGACAGGTAAATTAAAAATAATCATGCTGCTCGAATGGTAGTGTATAAATATATATATATATATATATATACACACACA